>JARFJB010002209.1:1925000-2435000 GCA_036346205.1 Vesta saturnalis
ATCGTTGATTTATCACGAAAACATTTCCTTCGACGTGGCTATGACGAAGCATTAATGTCTGAAATTCGTTCTCGTTCCCAATAACCGAGACGAACGCCCTCATCTCTATATTGCTATTATGACCAATCTATTTAATCGTTTATCGACTGTTCCTTCGGAAGATATTCAATTGAAATATATTCGTCAAAACTTGCAGCCCTATTACTCAAATCACTTGACCTTAATGGAAATTCCCACCATCGATAATTTAAGTGATTATTGTCGAACATTAGAAGAAATGCCAGACAGAAATGAAAAGTTCAAGTCAAACTATACCGGTAATTATACACACATTAACTCTATATCTATACAATGGTCAAATTTACAAAATAATACTGTAAAAGCAAAAGGAATCACACGTAATAGGACAAATTTAACGTAATGGAATTGTCGTGGAAAAGGACATACCTATCATAAATGTACAAAAGAACGAACTCTATTTTGTTCTATTTGCGGAACAGCAAATGTTAATTTCTCTAGTTGCCCTAAATTTAGCGCAAATTCAAAAAACGAATCAGGACAGGTTCGGTCCACAGCCCCGGAATCTTAAGTATTAGTGATAAAGCGGCTGATAAATTAAGTTGGCAAAAATTGTTAACAGAAGTTACGTTAGTTTATAAAACTTCTCAACTACGAGTACATTCTATGTTTTCACATAATAAACGTGATAATCGTCCATTCATGAATGCAAACATACAGGGTATCCGAATACTCGCTCTGTTAGATTCAGGTGCTAAGCAGACAGTGATAGGAAAACAGGGTCTCTCTCTATTAGAAAAATGAAATTTACTATTTTGCGCAAATCAACACAGCCAGTTTATTTACAAACAGCTGATAATATTGGACAATCAATTTTAGGTACTGTTGACATTCTTTTAACAATTGATGACGTATCTAAAACTGTTACTGTTTTAGTTTCAAACACTATTACAGCTCTTCTTACATTAGGTGCGGATGTTTGCTATTTATTTGGTCTTAAAACAGATTTCAAATCTGATTCATTTTCTTTAGCTAGTTTATCAAAATCAGATAAATACATCTAAGGCAAAGAAGATCTTGACTCACAACAATTACGAGATTTAGGAGTAGTCGTAGGAAAGTTTCGTGGTATTAGTGGTCCAGGACTTGGTCGAACTTATAAGGTTACTCATAATATAGATACAGATAATAACCCACCAATTAAACAGCGGTATTATCAAATGTCCCCTACTATGTTAGCGGCTGTCAATAAAGAAATAGATAAAATGCTAGATCTTGATGTAATTCAGAAATCCTCTTCGCCTTGGAATTCTCCCATTGTAATGGTTAAGAAAAAGATGGAGCGCTCAGATTCTGTTTTGACGGGCGTCAATTAAATTGCGTAACCCGACGCGACGCGTATCCTGTGCTTTACGTAAATAGTATTTTAGATCATCTAAGTAATGCTCATTTCTTAAGCTCAATAGACTTAAAGAAAGCGTTCTGGCAAATCCATCTGTCCAAAGAGAGTTGTGAAAAAACAGAGTTTAAGGTGCCTGCACGTGGTCTTTTTGAATTCAAAGTTCTTCCATTTGGTCTTAATAATAGTCCACAGACCCTACAACGTTTAATGGATAATATTTTCACTCCGGAACTTCAAAGAGTCTTTGTACATACGGACAATATTATTATAACATCCAGTACTTTTTCCGAACATGTTATTACACTTACTAAGGTATATGAACGTTAAAAGACGCCAGTCTCATCGTGAACTTAGAAAAAAGGGAATTTTGCAAACCATCGTTAACCTGTTTAGGATTTTTAGTTGATAAAGACGGTCTCCGTACAGATTCCGGTAAAGTAGACGCTATCGTTAATTTTTCTACACCAAACACTACCACTGAGATAAACCGTTTTCTTGGTATGGCAAGCTGGTATCGGCATTTTATTCCTAACTTTTCCACCATTGTTGATCCTATCTTAAAGCTTGTCAAAGGAAAGCAAAAGAGAAAACCCATTAAATGGAATGAAGAAGCCGAAACCGCTTTCCAACGTTTAAAAAAATTATTAGTTTCAGCTCTCATATCAGCAAGCCCCGACTTTTCTAAGCAGTTTATAGTTCAATGTGACGTTAGTAATGTTGGAATAGGTGCCGTTTTACTCCAAGGAGCAGATACCGAAGAAAGAATTATGGAATACGCTAGCCGATCATAAACCAGTTCTGAAAGATCCTATTCGGTCACAGAAAAAGAATGTTTATCCTGCCTCTTTGGCATCCAAAAATATAGACCCTATGTGGAACTGACCAAATTTAAAGTTGTTACCGACCACCTTGCGTTGTTGTGGTTGCATAAACTACAATCTCCTAGTGAACGTTTAGCACGATGGACTGCTCGTATGTCCCAATATAATTTTGACATAATACATCGTAAAGGAAAATTAAATGTCGTTACCGACGCTCTGTTACGTACTGCCCCTAAAATTTCTAAAATTGATTCCTTAACTTGGTCCTTGGTATCGTCGCATGGTCAATAACGTAACTACCAACACTCAAAATTACCCTAGTTGGAGAGTTGAGGACCAAATTTTATTTAAATATGTTCCTAGCAGGCACAATTTAATTTTTAATTTAATTGAATGGAAAATAGTAGTTCCAAAGAAGAAACGCGCCGAATTATTGAAACATTACCATGATGAACCTAGTTCCGGACATTTGGGTTCGCTTAAAACTTATAAAAAAATAACTGAAGTCCTATGTGATGCAGTATAGATATATATATATATATATATATATATATATATATATATATAATATATGAGTGTTTATGTGCTTGTGTGTTTCTGTGTTTGTGTTTGTGTGTTTGTGTTTGTGTGTTTGTCTGTTTGTGTGTTTGTGTGTTTCTGTATTTGTGTTTGTGTGTTTGTGTGCTTGTGTGTTTGTGTGTTTTTGTGTCTGTGTATTTGTGTGTTTGTGTATTTGGGTGTTTTGGTGTTTGTGTGTGTTGTGTGTGTGTGTGTGTTTTTGTGTGTGTGTTTTTGTGGTTGTGTGTTTGTGTGTTTGTGTGTTTGTGTGTTTGTGTATTTGTGTATTTGTGTTTGTGTGTTTGTGTGCTTGTGTATTTGTGTGTTTGTGTGCTTGTCTGTTTGTGTGTTTTTGTGTCTGTGTATTTGTGTGTTTGTGTATTTGGGTGTTTTGGTGTTCGTGTGTTTGCTTGTGTGTATGTGTGAGTGTTTTTGTGGTTGTGTTTGTGTGTTTGTGTGTTTGTGTGCTTGTGTGTTTGCGTGTTTGAGTGTTTGTGTGTTTGTGTATTTGGGTGTTTGAGTGTTTGTGTGCTTGACTGTTTGTGTTTGTTTTTTAGTGTGTTTGTGGGTTTGTGTGTTTGTGTGTTTGTGTGTCTGAGTGTTTGTGTTTCTGTGTGTTTTGTGTGTTTGTGTGTTTGTGGGTTTGTGTGTTTGTGTGTTTGTGTGTTTGTGTGTTTATGTGTTTGTGTGTTTGTGTGTTTCTGTGTTTGTGTCTTTGTGTGTTCGTGTGTTTGTGTGTTTGTGTGTCTGTGTGTTTGTGTGCTTGTGTTTTTGAGTGCTTGTAAGTTTGTGTGTTTGTGTTTGTGCGTTTGTGTGCTTGTGTGTTTGTGTGTTTGCGTGTGTGTTTGTGTGTTTGAGTGTTTGTGCGTTTGTGTGTATGTGTGTTTGTGTTTGTGTGTTTGTGTGTTTGTGTGTTTGTGTTTGTGTGTTTCTGTGCCTGTGTATTTGTGTGTCTGTGTGTCTGTGTGTTTGTGTGTTAGTGTGTTTGTGTATTTGGTTATTTGGGTGTTTGTGTGTTTGTTTGTGTGTTTGTGTGGTTGTGTGTTTGAGTGTTTGTGTGTTTGTGTGTTTGTGTGTTTGTGTGTTTGTGTGTTTGTGTGTAGTGTTTGTTGGTTGTGTGTGTCTGTGTATGTGTGTTGTGTGTGTTTGTTGTGTGTGTTTGTGTGTGTTGTGTGTTGTGTGTTTGTGTTTTGTCGTGTTGTGTGTTTGGTGTTTGTTTGTGTTTTTTGTGTTTTGTGTTTGTGTGTTGTCGTGTTTGTGTGTTGTGTGTGTGTGTGTGTTGTGTGTGTTTGTGTGGTTGTGTGTGTGTTGTGTGTGTGTTGTGTGTGTGTGTTTGTGTGTGTGTGTGTGTTGTGTGGGTGTGTGTGTGTAGTTGTGTGTGTGTGTGTGTGTGTGTGTTGGTGTGTGTGTTTGTGTGTGTGTGGTGTGTAGTGTGTGTCAGTTGTGTACTGAATGTTTGTGTTTGTGTGTGTGTATGTGGTTGTGTTATGTTTGGTGTAGTGTGTGTGTTGTGTGTGTGTCTAGTGTGTGTGTGATGTTGTGTGTCGTGTTGTGTGTAGTGTTGTGTGTTGTGTGTGTTGTGTTGGTGTTGTGTGTGTCGTGTTGTGTTGTGTGTGTGTGTGTTGTAGTGTGTGTGTTGTGTTGTGTTGTGTGTGTTGTGTGTGTTGTGTTGTGTGTGTGTTGTGTGTGTGTGTTGTGTGTGTTTTGTGTTGTGGTTGTGTTGTGTGTGTTGTGTGTGTGTGCGTTTGTGTGTGTTGTGTGTGTGTTGTGTGTTTGTGTTGTGTATGTGTGTGTGTGTTTGTGTTGTGTGTGTTGTGTTTGTGTGTTGTGTTGTTGTGTTAGTGTGTGTGTGTGTGTGTGTGTGTTGTGTGTGTTGTGTGTGGTGTGGGTGTGATGTGTGTGTGTAAAGTATGTGTCTGTGTGATGTTTGTGTCTGTGAAAGTTGTTTTGTACGTAAAGTGTAAGTGTAGTGTGTGTTGTGTGTCGGTGTGTGTTGGGTGTTAGTGATAGGTTAAATCTGTGTGTTGTGTTGTGTTATTGTGCGTTGTGTTGTGTGGTGTGTTGCTGTGTGTGTGTGTGCTGGATGTGTGTGTATTGTGTGTGTGTTGTGTGAATGTGTTCGTGTAGTGTATTTGTTAGTTGTGTGTGTTGTGTGTGTGTGTGTGTGTGTTGTGTGTTGTGTGTTGTGTGTAGTGTTGTGTGTGTGTGTGTGTGTGTGGTGTGTGTGTGTGGTGTTTGTGTTATGTGTGTAGTGTGTGTGTTTGTGTTGTGTGTGTGTGTGTTTATGTGTTGTGTGTGTGTGTTGTGTTTGTGTTGTGTGTGTGTCTGTGTGAGGTTTGTAGATGTTGTGTGTTGCTGTGTGTTAGTGTAGTGTTTGTTGTGTTGTGTGTGTTTGTGTGTGTTGTGTGTGTGTGTTGTGTTTGTGTGTGTTGTGTGTTGTGTGTGTGTGTGTGTGGTTTGTGTGTTGTGTGAGTGTCTGTGTGTGTGTTGTGTGTGTGTGTAGTTGTGTGTGTATTTGTGGTGTGTGATTGTGTGATGTGTTGTGTGTTTGTGTGTGTGTGTGTTGTTGTGTGTTGTGTAGTGTGTTGTGTGGTTTGTGTGTGTTGTGTGTGTTGTGTGTGTGTTGTAGTGTTTGTGTTGGTTGTGTGTGTGTGTGTGTGTGTTGTGTGTTTGTGGGTTGTAGGTGTGTGATGGGTTGTGTTTGTGTAGTTATGTGTGTTTGTGTGTTGTGTGTGTGTGTGTGTGTGTGTGTGTGTGTGTGTGTGTGTGTGTGTAGGTGTGTGTGTGTGTGTGTGTGTGTGTGTAGGTGTGTGTGTAGGAGTGTGTGTAGGTGTGTGTATAGGGGTGTGAGTAGGTGAGTGCGTGCCTGTGTATGTAGGTGTGCGTGTACGTGTGAGTGAGTGTCAGTGTGTTACTGTGTAGTTGTGTGTGTGAGCAGGTGTGTGCGTGTGTACGTGTGTGTGTTTGTAGGTGTGTGTCTGTGTGTCCGTGTGTGTGTGTGTGTGTGTGTGATATATATTGTGTGTGTGTTTGTGTGTGTGTGTGTGTGTGTGTGTGTAGGCGTTTAGATGTGTGTGTAGGTGTGTTTGTGTCCGTGCGTGAGTGTTGTGTGCGTGAGTGTGAGTGTGTGTGTGAGTGTATGCGTTTAGGTGTGTGTGTATGCATGTAGGTGTGTGTGTGTGTGTGTTGTGTTGTGTTGTGTTTGTGTGTGTATGTGTGTGTATGCGTGTGTGTGTAGGTGTGTGTTTAGGTGTGTGTGTAGGTGTGTGAGTGTGTGTGTGTAGGTATGTGTGTAGGTGTGTGTGTGCATGTGTGTGTGTGTCTAGGTGTGAGTGTAGGTGTATGTGTAGTAGCGTGGGTCGAAAAAGTAAATAATTTTTTTTCGAGTTGGAATACCTCGGAAAAGTTGGTAAATTGTGAGACCAAAAAGGCGTAAAGGTATTAAAAATATCGGTTATTATCTTCCGGTCGTGCATGTGCTCTAAAGTTTGAACAAGGTTAAAAAAATCGCATTTTATCGGTGATTTTTATAAATTTTAAATTTACGATTTTTAATATGTAATAGTTGAAAATGTCATCTACGAGACACTAAGGAATTAACATTTAAATAATGTTATTGTATGTTAACATTTTCCGGTCGCGCATTGGCTGCAAATATCGCGAAAAATTGTTGAAAACCAGAAAAACTTAGCAAAGGTAAAATAAATATAAGCTAGATTCAACATTAGATTAATTTTTTATTCATTGAATACAAAGCAGATATATGACATATGAACTCATTACATGTCTGGTAGTTTGAAATGTGATTTATTAACAAAGGCTGGCATCGTTGATCTTGACTTAAGAGTAGTCCTTATAAAGCCATCTCGAGCTTCAGCTCCGCAGACCTTTGCAGAAGCTTCGGTCACTAACTTCACGCATCTCTCCACTGCTTGGGTGTGGACTGGCAGCTTCTGTGATAAGATATCCCACTTCAGATCTTCTTCTGTTTTGATGTAGGTTTTTATTTCATCATCAGTAACATCTTTTAAAAGAGGTGGGGAGGATAATTCGCAGTTTCTTCAGTCAATTAATTCCGTGTAGTCTGTTGCGGAAAAGTTTAGCTTTGGTACCACGTATGTACGAATTTTTTTCCTCTTTTGGTCCTTTTCTCTTGCCTTTATAATACGGCGGAGGCCCAGTTCCCTTACATGTTTTCTGGGGTCTTGCGTCATTGTTATCATGACATGTTCGGGATGAGCAAAAATCCCATTTCAGGGTCCACTATAGCTTTTAGTTCATCTTCAAGGTACCTTGAGGTTGTAATAGATTGGTACACAAGCTTAGGGCCGCCAGAGAAATGTTTTGTTTTTTTAATGCTAAACCACATTGGCATATATGACTTCAAAATGGACATAACTATTTCCTGGAACTCAACAAATGGATTTTCTTGACTAATGTAGAGTCTTAGTGTACGGTTAGCGGTTGTTAGCCACCTGGAGTGAGACAAAGGTCCTGGATCCCGAATTGCTAAATCTTATTGACATTTTCCTGATTTAATTGCTATTGATATGTCCAGCAAATACTTCTGATCCTTACTGAGTACTTTTCTGTCAATCTCAGGGATTTGGCAATCAATACTTTTGAACTGTACTACTGGAAGTGTTTCACATTTGATCAGTTTCTCGCCAATCGATCCTTTCAATGAATTCGGGCCGGTTGACTGGCCATCTAAGTACTGAAATAAATGGCGGAACGGCAGTTCGTTAAAATGAAGGGGACAAACTGCCCATTGCAGAGGTTTACCTAAGTGCAGTTCAATACGGCGAATTATGCCGTTTCTCTATCCACTTTTAACAGCAGTGCCATCACAGCCAATTACGACCAATTCTTCCAAAGAAATATCATTGCAGGACAAATAAGATATAATAGAGGTCGCAATATCCTCTGAAATTCCCGAATTAGGGGTCACATGCCCAAGAAATGTATTACCTGGTTCTTGAATAAGCGAGTAATGTTCCTCCTTTATAACTCTTCGAAATCGTTTTGAATGTGCCATTTCGACCACAATCGTGTCGTCTTTGCCACCATCAAAATATAATCCTTGTAGCTTGTTTTCTGTTATAGAACGAGACAAATCAGCCCTAATATTATGTTTTTCTCGTCTTATTTTACACTTATCTACTACTTGCGAATTGTCACAACTAGTGACTATGCCAACGTCGTGTAAAACACTAGAGGCTATTGCAGCTGTAGCACGATCGGAAACACCATAACGATCGCTAACCAATGCAGTAGACTTAAGGTTAGTTCTCATTTGCCAACCAGAGGATTTTTTTTTTGGAAGTTCAGTTAAAAATTCTTGGTCGCTGTCACTGCAATTGCCATTTTTAGTTGGTGAGCACAGGGATACATTATCATCATTATCCGACTCTTTAATTTCGGGAACTTTAACTTCCGAGTTTTGGTTTCAAGTTCGGACACGAGAGTTGCTTTCTAACGATTTTATGTGTTTCTTTGTTTCAATCAAGTCCACCCCTCCAATTTTTCCAATCCCATGTACTCGTAGCGAGTAAATAAATTTCAGCTCAATAGAAGGTATCTTATTTGATTTCTCACAAATACAAGTGATAGTACAGTTGCACTGACATAAGTCTGGAGTCTTATTGCACTTGCAACTAAGAACAATAGGACATTTGCAAGCTGCTACATCAAATAGTAACGAGCATTTGCGCTTGAACTCGTCAAGTTTTCTTAAGAAATATTCTTTATTTCTATCACGTGTAAGTGATTTTCGCAATCCATAATATTTATCATGTAGCGCATTTAGAAGTTGCACTATTCTTTTATCACTAACTGTTGGTATAGATGCCTTCTTATACAAACTAATTACTTTGTTAGCTACTGTGTTAGCTACTTGTGAAAAACTGACACTCTTATTATTGATTTTAAGTGCCAAATTGTATCTCTCATGTGACAAACATCGGATTACGTCCTCCCCAGTAGGTAACTTGTTTAAAGGTAAATCTTTCGGTGTACCAAAAGTTAGGCAGTCAAATACCTGTCTAGTGATGATTTTCTTAGGTACTGCCATTATTCATTACACAGTATCGTCCACAAAGTTACACAAAAATGTTATACATCACGATACACACATGCAAAAATAGTAACTGAAAAAATGCATAAAACATCCACCTCACGCAAGGAACAACAGCAGACTGACGCACAGTGTGGCGCAGAATTGCCGGGATGTCTGCCGGCAGTGGAGAGGGGGTATCACATGACGCCGCGCGGGAAGATCATTTCTGACTTCTTCAGTTGTTTTTGTTTAGTTACTATCTGAATGCGTATAAGCAGATTTTAGGTATTACATTTTGATATCAATAATTACGTTGTAAATAAAACTACTACAAAATGACGTTTTTCTTGAATTTTGGCAATATTTGCAGCACATGCGCGACCGGAAGATGTTAACATACAATACCAGTATTTAAATATTAATTCCCTAGTGTCTGGTAGATAACGTTTTCAACTATTACATATTAAAAATCGTAAATTTAAAAATTATAAAAATTTTTTAACTTTGGTTCAAACTTTAGAGCACATGCGCGACCGGAAGATAACAACCGATATTTTTAATATTTTTACCCCTTTTTGGTCTCACAATTTACCAACTTTTCCGAGGTATTCCAACTCGTGTTGTAGGTGTGTGTGTGTGTAATTAGTTTTAATTTCAGGGCAAAACGACGTCAGTAGGCCTGGTAGTTTCCTCGAAATGCTAATAAATCAAAAAATGGGAAAATTGCATTTCGCAGATTTGCTCTGTTAAGTTCCCACGACGATTTGGGGATAGTTTGAAACCAAAGGCTTTGCTTGCACCCGCGTGATAAAAGTTTCGAAAGGGAGGGAGTGCTGCTTCGTGTATCATTGTTATTTGAATGAACCCCTGATTTGCCTTCTTTATTGAGTGGCACCTTTTTCCTCCCTTAATGACATCTCAACTTGGTGGTAAGTTCGGTAGGCAGAATGTTGCACCATCTTCCATAGGAGGCCAACAGGCTAGCTGAACCTTAGCCGAGGCGGCTGTTTTCACAGAAAAATTATAGCGCAGGTTCTGGGGCGTATCATCAGTGTAGTCTTCTCCATACCGAGCTACACACTCCGCTCCATTATCTGAGGTGGCTTGGTGGATTGAAGTAGGTTGGAGGAACACTTCAGCTGTTTTGATGAGTTGAGGGTTTTCTGTATGGCGCTCCACAGTTTAATCTTCTCATACCCGAAAGGGCAGTGTTGGTGTTTGTGTGCTTAAATTAAAGCTAATTACATTCGCTGCAACATCTCTTCCTTTGACTTTACCCGTAAAATGAGTATTTCCCCGATTTCGGGGTCAAAAGTTGACCAACCCTTAACATTTCACTTTTTTGGGAAAAACTGCCAATCTTTTGCGAAAATTACGAGATATTTCGAGTGTTACGAAGTTAACACAGGTATTTCGAAGCTACAAACTTGGATATGCACTACTGATAGTGGTCCTACCAACATATTAAAAAATCAGAACTAGCGTTTCTAGTGTCCTATTTGACTGGCCTATAGGTGCCCAAATTAGTGAGCCTTGGCAATGTATTTATGGTGCCGTAGCACAGGAGGATGTGTAAAAATGTTTGCGGGCGTAATTCTGTTAGCAAACCTCAAATTCGTATTCAGTCACGCAAAAAACGTAAATAATAAATGTGATTAGGACTGTACCTAAACTTTCCGCTACCTGCCCTTATTATTCCTATATTGACTAACTGGTATCGGTAGGAACACGGTATCTAACTTTTCTATAATCAAAATCAACCGCTAAACTAGCTAACGGAATTGATCAGTCAAAACGCACTATATTAATAAATCCTTGGATTGAATTGCGGTAGTCCCAATAAAAGATATCCCGTTTACGAAGTTCATAATAAGCTTGTCTATGAATATGAACTATTTTATTAAAAATGGAAATTGAATGCTTAATTTATACAATTAATTTTGAATGTTAAAATTGTGCCGGGCGTTCAAATAAATGTAATAAAGTAATGATTTCTTTTATATCGTTACAGTAACTTGAGCTTTAAATATTACAAAATACTTTTGCTTTGTTTAACACCTTGTTTTTGGTATATGGTTTTAACACCTGCTTATCACGTATGACAATGGCAGGAAAACAGTTTTTTCTTGCAGAACAAAAAAAAAATCTCTGATGACTTATATTAACTAATTATATTAAATTACAAAGCTTTACTGAGAGTACAAAAACCTTTATATGCTGTATTTATGATTGCCGCACAAACGTAATATGGATTAATCAAGCTATAAAAACAGATAGAGGAGATACATAATTAATTACTACCACCAATGGGACAAATTCTCCACTTCAGTAAACTGTGCTTCAGCGGTCGTTTCAAATGATTAAAAATTTTATTAACTAAAAAGTTAATAAAATTTTACGCATGCGTGTAACTAGTATAAAATTTCATTCAAGATCAACAGGATAATATTCCCATGCCTGAAGGAATCATTTCAGTACACGTTTATCAACCCCACTGAAAACAATCGAAACTAATATACTTTTCAGAATATTTTTCGATCGTTCATTTGAAATGGGTTCACTTTTCTTTATTTTTTATTAAACTTTTACATTTGTATTTAACTAAAATTTGTTGTGTAAGATGAATATTATAGTTTGAAAATGTGGATGAAAGGTGAACTGATTAAAGTTAGTTTACGCGTACTTTTACAATTGTCTGTATTCAACATGTGTAATTTAACATATTTGGACATTAACAAAAAGTCGGGTGGTACTTTTTCTACTTGTCAAAAAGTATTTGATAAGAAAGATAGTTCAACAGAAGATTTTGCGTTTGCGTACAGTTTTGTTAAGGGGGAAGCAGTTAATGACACGGACACAGTTACAATTGGTTTCTTGGGAGCTTACGGACAAGCACAAGTCGTTTTGGGAGCTTTACCACTTGCCGTTGACGCTATTAATAATGACAAAGGTAGTGTAACATATTAATCATTTTTTGTCAGATAATGCGCTTGAATTCATACTTATAATATCGTATAAGAAGCTTCTAATTTCATAAAATAAAACATTCGTACTTTTCATGCAGTTGCCTTTAAGTGCAATATTTTTCCAAAATAATTAAGTAGGTGAATAACTCAGTAATTAATGTTGTTTATTGGGTTGGATCATATTCATATTTTCATTCATATTCATAGTAATATTTTAATGAAAAAGTATAATATTTCAGCATCACTCAGATTTAATTTTGTTGTTTGACGCGCCCACTGCTAAGCTCTGAAATAACGCCTTAAAATTTTTTAAATTAAGGAGTCATATAAATTTAAAACTTTTTTAACGAAATAACACACCTACCAAGAAAATATATTCATAGAAATTATTATCATTTTATACCATGAGCAACTTTTGGAACAGAATAGCCACACTTATTTAGTACTTCATAATGGTTGAATTCTACAGTAAGATAAATAGTTAACAGTGTTAACGCTAAACATTACATCACTATCATACGATACAATAATTAATTCAAAGTATTATGTTTTTCTTTGCTTACCTGAAAAAAACTGATGTGCTCATCATATAAATTCTTATGTCTGTTGCTGGGGTGTTAACATATTGTTTTAAGGCTTCCCTTCAAATTTCGTATGATAGAATTATATCTACTAATGGAATTAACTTTTTTACCACTTGCTATGAAAATTTTAGGTAATCAGATTTATTGATTTCCATTCATAACGCGGTCAAATTTATTTTATTTATTTTAAAATTTGGGACTTTTTTGATAATAAGTATGAAACTGTTACGTTTAGGCAAATAAAGTTTTAAACAAACTTACCTTAATTTTTGACGTTAAATCGATCTTAGTAATAAAAAATAGGGGGTTCCATTTGATTTTTTTGAGTAACTTGCATTTTTTGATAGTCAAGTTTAGACATTCATAATTTTATTTTTATTAAAAATACAAATGTCATTTTTTGCAGATTGTTGCCATAAACCTTTGCCTACAACACCTCAAAGTTTTATTCAAATTGTTTGACAGGAACAGAACAATTAACGAGTTATTACTAAGACCGCATCTGTTAATTTTTTGAGAAAAATGTTTTTTTTTTAAACGACTGAAATTTCGTATCTAGTTTATTTAACAAACTTACCTTAAAATTCGACATAGAATCTAAAAATGTATTAATATATGGGGCATTCCACTTAAAATAAGCGACTAAGTTCCGACTTTCGGTATAACCGGAAGTGGTACGAACGTGAAAATATTTTAGGTGAGTTAGCCCTAACATCATTACCCTGTCACCAAATTTTCAAAATTATAGTAAGTTTGGTTTAGCAGATACTCATAGGATCAGCTCCCAAAGGCGGACCCTGTATATATATATATATATATATATATATATATATATATATATATATATATATATATATATATATAATCCTTAAGTGACATAAATTCTACTTAGTAATAAAAAAAATAATTAGAATTTGAAAATTTATCATGTGTAAAAATGCAAAAAAAATTGACCAATTTGTTTTTTCAAAAAAATTATCTGAAATGGTTAAAAATGGCTCATAACGATTAAAAATGTAGAAAAAAAATTCGACAAATTTTGACCAAAGGGCCAAAAAATCATCTCAAATGGTGGCTTCAAACGGGTAAAAATGGAAAAAAAAGTCCGAAAATTTTTGACCCAAAGGCCAAAAATATCTTTTCCAAAACTCATCTAAAATGGTTAGAAATGTCTCAAAACGTGTAAAAATACACAAAAACTGTACATTTTTACCAAAGGGCCGAAAAAATTTTTTTTAAATCGTCTCACATGGCCAAAAATGGCTTAAAACGTAAAAATGAAAAAAAAAATTTCGAAAATTTTTGACCAAAGGGCCAAAATTTTTTTTTTCAAAAATGGCCAGAAATGCCGTAACACGTCTAATAAGATGAGGTAAAAAAACCTCGTACATTATGCGTTTTGAACCCCAGACGCCAGGGCATCAACCAAACGCGCTGTCACTGAGCTACCGGAGGAGTTCACAAACAAACGAAAAATTTGGTAGATATTCAATTCTAGGATAGTTCACTTAGTTCCCTGCGCAAAGACGTGCCGGTTTGCTACGAATAGCCGTTCGTATTTATACACTCTATAATAGTCGAAATCTGGAATTCCATTTTGACTGGACAGATTTCGTACAAAGGTTCATCATTCCGTCTACTGGATCCAAACCTGGGTACCAAATTTCAAGACGATCGGTTTATCTTTGTGGACGTTATCACGCTGGAACGCATACAGACAGACAGACATACATTTTGAAACTTTCATGTTTGAACCTCTTTTTTTCCAACGTACGGTAAAGCAGTTTTTAAGTAGCTCATTGTGAAGGAAATTTGATCCTCTTTAATAATACGCTGGGATCTACTTTCTATCTATTTCTATTTCGAGATAGTTCACGAAAACTAAAGTGCTGCACTCGAAATTTCGCCGACCGATTACAATACCTTCCAATACTTTCGTATCGTGAAGTAAAAAACTTCAATCTTTACATGCTTCGGCCTTAAACTCATGTACCTACTTTTGAATGTGGTCAATATAATCTACTCTACTGTCATCGTTTAATATGGTAAAAACCCTGGGTCTATGTATTTTGGTATCTCTAATACAAACCACAAAGAACCTTCTTCTTTAATATCCCCAACACACTGATTGTACAATTCTATGCGTCTACAACCCCCAAACACACCAAATATTGCAACTATCTAAAATGGAATCATATTTATTAAGAATAATCTTAAAAGTAAAAATTTACCTTCATAAGTAAGTATTTGCCATTGGGTGCTTCAAGAAAAAAATTAAGTAAGTGCTCTTTTGAAAGCACTAATAACTTTTCTGGCATGTACCCAACAGAACAGTTTATCAAGGATGCCGAAAGTTTTGAAAACTTGCTGATGTCCACATCCTTTTTGAGACGTAACATACATTTTAATTTGGAGTACATGCACCTTAATGAAGACGATTTGTAGTTTTTCGACTAATAAGGTAAATACAAAGAATGATTATCTTTAATAAATGATGTAATGAACTTACCTGCTCAAGGAAATACGCAAGACAACTCTTCTCTGTAACAGTTTCCGTATTATATTTGCGCATCCATTCAATAAATCTGTCGAACTCTTTCTTATAACTGATTTCAGGACTCAACTCAGGTTCTTCTGCTTTTTTAAAGATTTTTTGATCCACGTCTGAATCCATTTTTGCAAAATTTGTTTATTGACAAAAAATAAATGACACTTATAATGCAAAACTATGGCAACTATAATAAGACCGTTCATGAACTCAAAGTGGCTAGTTCGGCGACAAAATAGCATACGAAATTCGTTTATAATGCGGGATTATGGCATTCGTTTCCATTATTGCTCCGCTCAAGCAATAATGCAAACTCCAGCCATAATCATTTGCATTATGAACTAATTTCATAATATACTGTTATTAAAAAACCTCAATTATGGTATGATCTCTAAAAATGTATGTTACAGTTCGTTTTAACTATTAAGAGGGATCCACCACTGATTTTTGCTATGCTATGTGGAGTGTTCCCAAATAAGGTGTAATTTCGTAAGTATTCACCTTAAGGGATAGAGATTTGACTATATAATAGACGATAGTATAATCTGAATCGGTAAAGACTCATATCCTTATTTATTTTATTTAATTTCCCAAAACGACCCTTCAAACTTTGCGTTTTTTAGTAAGTAAACGTAACTGTATAATGCTAACAAATTGTCAAGTTCTGGGAAGGTTTCTTATTACATTGTTTGGAGGTTCTCGTGTATAACGTGGATCCACCATCTCTGGCAAAAGACAATTAAAATAAAATTTCTGCAATTTTGGTATCATCCTTTCTTGCCATGTCTTTTTTGGTCCAAAGAATGAAATAACAGATTGTCCGCTGCATTGTAGTCAATTGTCCTTGAATTTGGTACATATAATTGTACAACTCTTTTAATTTTAATTGTCCAGCTTGTATTGTAACATATGTAATTACTTAATCCTTTATGGCGTCTGCTATGCTAGAATCTCTTGCGGAATATGGACATTTAAATTCAATGTGTCATTGCCTATCAATCTATCTGGATTAGAACCTAAATAACGTAAGTCGTCCCTACCTACAAAGAAACCACATTCGTTCACTATTACATATAAATGTTTAGCAAAAGATAGTTTAGCAACAGGTTAATGAGTAATTCCATAATCGGTGGATCTTGACGATATAAATGACGAATACAGCAACACTTTTACACTGTTCCCACATGAAGTGGTAGGGCGCACTTTACATATTGTTCCAAGGTTTGAAGCCGTCAACCTCATCCACCTTTCCTGTTTCCATACATAATTGGAAATTCAATATCGCTTAATTCAGTTTCTGTTCTTTTTAATTTCTGCGGGAATAATTCCTTCAGAGGTTTATATAATTCTGGCTTCATGTCTCCAGCTAACGGACCGTAATTCTTCGTCTTCCAATGTTAGAGATTTCGCTTTTTTTCTTCGATGTTCTGGGATAAGTTTTCTCTTGAATTTTTTTTCTACAAATGTCTAGGACTATGACCAGTTAACGCTTTACGAGTAATATTATGAAATTGACCTTTTGTATTATATGATAATGCTGCGGCCTCATATCTGCTTTCATACGCCCTTTTTCGAGAAAAATTAATCCTTTTACCTCGTAGAAATTTACATACCACGGAATTGTATTGCTCTGGGTAATTATTTGTCATGTTTAGGATTAAAGTGTCGGCATTGCGTACTAGTCGATATACACATAAGACCTAATATCCATTCTCTAATCTCCTGCAATGTACTGCTTTCACCACCGATATTCTCAATCTCATTACTGATTTTTTGTCGCAATAAGGGTGGTACAGTGCTATTTGAATATCTGCTTTTTGTATTTTTTGTTAAAGTAACCAGCTTTTTACAAAAATTTCTAAGTGAATGGTTTCTGCATGCTATTTTTTTACGATTCTGTTTCCATAGCGTTCTGCTTCCAAAAGTTTATTCGACACACTGCAATCACCATCGCTTATTAGTTTATTGTAGATTATGCCATGCATTTCTACACTGCGCCTAAACCCTACTACGATATCAGCTTCCATCCTTTCCAGTTTTGAAAGCACATGTTCTGCGTAATGTCGAATTTTTTTGATGTGAATAGCTTACAAACCGCGCAATACTTATTTCTAATACCTATATATATATATATATAATAGTTTATGAAATCTCACACTTATAATGCATTCAACACCGGAATTGGCATAATAATTAGTCCCATAAGGTCTTTTACACCACGCTCCATCCGCGATGACTGATACTAGTGGTGTACCATTTTTATCTAGTTCACCATTTTCTACAGACGTTTTCTTTTCTTCTTTCCCAGCTGCTTGTATTTCTATACAAGCCAATTTGTGGATTGTGTTGGCCAGCAAATCGAGGTGTATATTTTATTCGATATCGACGGAAAAACCATTGTAGTATGAATTTCTTCCAAATTAGACCTATTCCTATTCCTATTCCTATTCCTATTCCTATGCCTATGCCTATTCCTATTCCTATTCCTATTCCTATTCCTATTCCTATTCCTATTCCTATTCCTATTCCTATTCCTATTCCTATTCCTATTCCTATTCCTATTCCTATTCCTATTCCTATTCCTATTCCTATTCCTATTCCTATTCCTATTCCTATTCCTATTCCTATTCCTATTCCTATTCCTATTCCTATTCCTATTCCTATTCCTATTCCTATTCCTATTCCTATTCCTATTCCTATTCCTATTCCTACTCCTACTCATACTCCTATCCCTATCCCTATCCCTATCCCTATCCCTATTTCCTATTCCTATTCCTATTCCTATTCCTATTCCTATTCCTATTCCTATTCCTATTCCTATTCCTATTCCTATTCCTATTCCTATTCCTATTCCTATTCCTATTCCTATTCCTATTCCTATTCCTATTCCTATTCCTATTCCTATTCCTATTCCTATTCCTATTCCTATTCCTATTCCTATTCCTATTCCTTATTCCTATTCCTATTCCTATTCCTATCCTATTCCTATTCCTATTCCTATTCCTATTCCTATTCCTATTTTTCCTATTCTATTCCTATTCCTATTCCTATTTCTATTCCTATTCCTATTCCTATTCCTATTCCTATTCCTATTCCTATTCCTATTCCTATTCCTATTCCTATTCCTATTCCTATTCCTATTCCTATTCCTATTCCTATTCCTATTCCTATTCCTATTCCTATTCCTATTCCTATTCCTATTCCTATTCCTATTCCTATTCCTATTCCTATTCCTATTCCTATTCCTATTCCTATTCCTATTCCTATTCCTATTCCTATTCCTATTCCTACTCCTATTCCTATTCCTATTCCTATTCCTATTCCTATTCCTATTCCTATTCCTATTCCTATTCCTATTCCTATTCCTATTCCTATTCCTATTCCTATTCCTATTCCTATTCCTATTCCTATTCCTATTCCTATTCCTATTCCTATTCCTATTCCTATTCCTATTCCTATTCCTATTCCTATTCCTATTCTTATTCCTATTCCTATTCCTCTTCTTGTTCCTGCTTCAGTACCTGTTCCTGTTCCTGTTCCTGTTCCTGTTCCTGTTTCTGTTCCTGTTCCTGTTCCTGTTCCTGTTCATGTTCCTGTTCCCGTTCCCGTTCTCGCTCCCGCTCCCGCTCCCGTTCCCGGTCCCGTTCCCTTTCCCATTCCCATTCCCATCCCCATCCCTGTCCCATTCCCATTCCCAGTCCCATTCCCATTCCCAAACCCATTCCTAGTCCTATTCACGTTTATATGGCACTTAAAACTGTACTAGAGTTTATGTCTAAGAATGAATCATCATTACAGTTTTCTGAATTAATTGTCTGTATTATACCGCACATTTTACATTTGAGAAATACAATCACTTCGTTCGTCTTTCTTGTGTAATTACCATGTTTACTAGTGAGCAACTAAACGGTTTGTGTACTTCTTTGTTCAGAATGTGCTTAAAGAGGTGCTCTATGTTAACGACGGTTCTGCCTTCAACGAATTCTTGCAATACTGGCGTTATCATATCAGATCTGTTATTCTCTTTTTTTATTGAAACATGTCTGTCCTCTTGCTCCATAATAATTTCTCGTATTGACGCAAATAACATGAACGCACATGAAATGGATTGACTTTCTGATGCAAATGAAGTTGATGGAATTGGGACGTCTTTACCTAGGTGGTGAATTTCAATACGCGATGAAACTGGTACATTGAGGTGTGACGCTTGTGTTCTTGAGGGTGGCATTATTTCTGTAACTTGTCCTTTCCGTCCGAATTTGGCTTTTAGTATTCTAGGAATTATGAAATACAAGAAATATAATGTTTCGAATATATTTTAATGTAATGCCTCTAAAAACTGTATGAAAGTTTACTTTTGCATTTTTTTCTTTTTACTTTAGCGGTAAGTGGAACAAGTATACCCTTTGCTACGATCAATGATGGTAAGCACTATATAACGGTCTGAATTTTCCTATTTTTGTTACTGCATTGATTAATGCGGATTTTGTCAAAGCTTAATTAATTAATGCAGTTTGATTTATCTTTATGGGTTTTACACTATTAATGCGTTTTGACGAATTCACGTTGTTCAGGTATGGCATGTTGTCATCTCCACACATTACTAATTCTGCTCATTTTTAGCTACCTACAAAAATTGCATTTTAATGACGAATTCATTATAATTCGTATTTCTCTATATTCAAGCGAACGTTAATCAACAAATTCGTACTTCTACATTCTCTTATGCGATTTTGGTGTATTTCTTTTCTCTATTCAAACTTACTTTTAGACGATTTTTTTTAATTACTTAACTTGAAACAAGATCATGTCTAATTCAAACAAACTTGGTTTTGAATTTCAATTAAATTTTTTATTATATTTAATTCACAAATCTACTTATCTGGGATTTAATTTGTTAAATACAATTATTTAGTTTGACCTCTTGTTGTTCTACCTGTGACTATATGTAAACTTGTGTATGCGCAACTTTTCTCGTATAGGAAACCGTAATCAAATAGCTACTTTGTCGTGTAAATTCTTCTTCCTGTTGTAATCTTTGCCTTTCCGGTGGCGAGTTTTGTGGAAAGGACTCTTTTTCCTTTTTTTGTATGTTTATTTAGAAACTCGTGGCGTCCAATTGCTTCCTTGCTTTCTATATATTTTTTTCTCTTCTCTCTATCTGTCCCTTAAACTAATCTCGATGTTCCCACACATCAAAAGTGCTGGCTTGCTAATCATGGTGCCCCCCTCTCACTCTCTCTTCTTTTGTAGACGTGCTCGAGAACTAGGGGTGTTCTACCAAAATTAACACTTCAGCGTTTGAGCACGTCACAAGTCCATACACAATTTTCTTCGAAGATTCACAGTTTTCCGGTATTCATAAAGCACACTTCTAGATCCTTCGTATAAAGCATCGTTTTTTGTCACTTATCCATTACTATGTGAAAAAGTTTTCAATGAAAACAATCTTTTAGGACTTTTAGAAAGAAAGCTTTTCTAAAATTAAATCTCTACTGCTATAGTTTTTGAGACATGTAGTACAGGTACTTTTTACACTCTTGTATAATAATTATTTATGTAATAATGCAAATGCTGCCGAAAGGTTCCTGAAGATACCGAAATTTATATTTTCCGTTTACCTTGTATAACTAATGTTTTGTGTTGTAAACAGAGAAATCTAAAAACGTATAAGTAGTGAAACTGAAACATAAGCGTATTATGAGGAAAGTTTTGGGGGTTGTAACCCGTTTCCTCGAGTTGGAAGAAAACCAAAACACCAAGGTGAAAATCAAACGTTAATGATAGTGTGTTACCCTATACTTAAAATCAGGCAGCTTCAATTAGTAATTAGAAAACTTATAGTAATGTTTAACCAAGGCAATCAGTGCCACATTGATACTAATTGGTTAAGTACGATTTAACCTGTCTGCAAATTAAAAACGAAAAATATTAAGGTCATATCGCAGAACCTAGATAGCAAATCTCCTTTCCTAAAACGCTTAAGTGTAAAAGCCACAAAGGCAATAATTGAATCGATAACTTTTTTATGGTTACGAAAGTCATACTATTAATCGATAATCAGGTTGTTAAAAGTAGTAGCATCAGAAGCGATGTCAAAAGAACAAAATGAAGATCATGCAATATCAAAGTGCGAGCAAAAGGTTTGTTCACAGCACGTCAATTATGAGGAGTATTTACTGATTACAAGCTTTATTTATGACAGAGGCAGCATCTCCAGAATTAAAACTACCTAGAAAGAGGCTTAACACTGTTGTAGCAAGATTGGGAAATAACGAAACAACGTTCGCACAGGAAAAGATAAGATTTAATGCAGCCATGACAATCATGTATATACGTATTACGGAATCAATTATGCCGTTTAAAAGTAAAGAAAACGCTACCATCAAAGGCCTTTAAGGTGGATATGGAACCCCAAAAAAATATTTTAACAATAAGTTCAACATTAGGTACACTAGGATCAACATATACAATATTAGGGGCCACAAATTATGCCAATGTTATCCTGAGTGGTCTCAAAAAAGCCAAAAGCATTTTATTTTGAATACGTGCTTTCCAAACAGATAGAAAACAAAAAAAGAAATCCAAAATAATAATTACCGGAATGATATCCATAATTAATGACCATCAAGTGTCCAAATATTGGGAATTGAAAGAAGTCAAAGTTCTATAGCAGTGCAGTAACAAGGACCAACCAATTCAAATAATCCTGGGGAAATTTGTTACAGGCTAAATACTGACTAGATCATCGAGCTGTAAAGGTAGTTTGTGTCACGGCATAGCTGAGTGGTGTGCATCTTACTGAAAGATGCAAAAGGGCACTCGTCACAACTCCAAAAACGTCAAAATCGAGTAAAAATGTCAAAAATGGTCCACCTGTTAAAAATATTTATAGCTGGAAAACGTCATGAAAAGATCTTATATTGGTTTAACAGGAAACCAAAACGTTCACTCAAAAATAAGCTACTCTACTACTAAAAATTCTATTCCAAAAATATCTACGCTAAGTTAGCTTAAACTTCAACGAAATCCTAAGATTTATATAAAAACCGCAAAGTTGCGAAAATAAAACTCAAAACTGATTAAACATTTCGATAAACCTACGTCGAAAATTATTAGCTCAAAAATAACCCAAAAATGATTGATCGAAACGGTAACTTAATTATTAAATTAAAAATGAAAAAATACGTCACCACAAAACTCAACAAACTCGATCAAAACTCTATGAAATCCTGAAATTTATCAAGCGTCGATATCGGTATGTAATACTAAATTCCTAAATAACCTAGCTGCCATAACAAATAATTAAATTCGCTTACCTGTTTAGCAAATCAGGCACCAAGACGTCTACAACCGATAGGCCGATACCTATAAAATGCTTCAAAATATTAACGACTATTCGCAATACCCTCGTATGCAAAATCAATCAGTGTTCAGTCAACGACCGACACACTTCATAAACTGACGTTACGTTATGATTTAGAATCTCTTAATAAATCTGACTTTCAATGTCCTTATTCATCAAAAGGAATCACTGTAATTCATTTTACAACCATTTGTAATTGCTTAAATCCAACCGTCATAAAGTATGCTCAAATTCAAAAGAAAAAAAATTTGATATACTATTTAATCTTTATGTATATAAAAAACACTCAGAACAAGGTTATAATTTCGGAAGATTGAATAAGGTTCCCAAAGAAAAATTCTACATTAAAATATTCAAAACTGAACAACAAAGAATCGTATTCAATCTTATGTAGATAATGTATAAAAAAATTAACACAGAAAATTTATTAATGTTCATCGGACATGAATAGCAAAAAAAAAAACAGTAAATGCACAGGTTTACCTTAATTCTAATTCAATCCCCTATGTTATACGACACACGCGTTTGCGGCGGCGATATAATCGAAGTTGAAACCGCAATCGATTCTCTAAAAAAATCTCGGCTCGTCAGTACTTCTCTAAGGTGCGTTGATTTACAATTGGTTGACTTAAATTCCCATTCACTCTGTTTACTATACTCTACTATTTACAAGTTCGGAATATCACTTATTTCAAATCTTAAAAGAACAAAAGCTTTTCCTGTTTACAGCGAAATAATTCTTTGTTAATAGGCAGCTGTATCCACAAAACTAACACCTGAACTAATTTATTTAGATCCGCACAATAGGTGCGAAAACAACTCCAAAGGAAATAAGGTCGCGCTTACTCAACGCGACGCAGACTTTCATGGATAAAAAAAATGTCGACACTCGACAACGATAACGGTAATTATTTCGGGGAGAACGAAGTCAATATATGATCAACGAATTAGGGTGTATTCGGAATCAAAATTCCACGGTAACTTCTCTAAGCCCTCCAAAATGGACGTAAACAGTTTACTAGTCCAAAGTAACATCTTCGTGGGTGCGGCAGCACCGCGAACAAACGTGAGATCTGCTCTCTACAGCATCTCTAACAGAAATAATTTTAACCTAAATTCAGATTTCGCCATTTCCAAATCTGTCACTCTCCAAATTACATAAAACTAAAGCAGCCTATCATTAACAAAAGAGTCGCTTAAATTTTAAGCGCGGTAAGAACGATCCTCAATACGAAGATAATCGAGAGAGAGAGAGAGAGAGAGAGATTACATCATACTGAAAATTTCACGTCAGCTTTCCCAGCAACCGAGACAAAATGTTATTGCTAAATTATTTTTCTTTAGTAATTATTGTAGCTGAAATAAATTCCTCCCATTCTACAATGGCAAAACTTAGCAAAAGTGATATGGTGTACTACATTCAGAAAGATCTCTGGCTCCACATTCCAACGCTATTACACGTGGACGCTATCAGGAACAAAATAATTTTTAATTTTAAACCTTGGAAAATTTATACTGTTACAATTTCAACTAACCCGAATTATTATCGAAGAAATCTGTCTTAAATACAAAGAGTCATTTTTTTAATTCTTAAAAAAAATATATTTTCGCTCTTTCAACTAACCAAATTTCTAACTTACAATAACGAGAACATTTATTTACACGAAACTACTCTAACGTAATCTAATCATAACGTCCGTGTCACATGTGAGTGAAACGTAATTTTACAAATAACAATTCCATTGATAAATGTCTCCAAACCAAAAAAAGTGTGATAAAATAAAAGCTTGCAAAAATTTAACCTCTCTTAAACTCGAAATTAAAAAGAAACTAGAACCGTATGATCTTTAAAATTTACCCACAGGGTGAACATTTTAACCAACATTACACCATCTGCAAGTACAATTTATGAACAGTATTGTACGGTGAAGCAGAAGCACTTGATCTAGCTGTGAAGGCATTACAGCAGCTAACAGAGGATGATGAAGTTGATACGAGATGTTAAACCATGCCATGAGAAACTAAATCAGAAAGAAAGTGACGCGTGTTGCTTTATTTATTATTCATTTATATTAATAACATGTACTTTAGGTGCCAAATAGTAGTATGTTGACTTTTTGATATGATTACAGATTTACACATTTAAAGTAGAAATACTTTCAAAACAACACAATGAGTCATGAAAAGCTGCGCGAAAATCAGCTGGTATGCCAGTGGCGTTGCACGAAAATTTCATAAATGGGTTAAGGGTTAAACAGAAATGTTACGAATTGAAGTTAAACCAAACGGTAATTTATATAAGACTAGGTTTTGTGAAATTTAGTAATTATAGCTTAGTTTACACGATTACAAATAGGCGCAGTTTTGTTTTGGAGCTCCTTGAATACTTGTCATCAACAATGTCTGCTGAATAACTTTATTTACAGAATAACAAAATGATCTATACAAGAGTACAATCTTATAATTTATCCTAAACTACTGTAAAATGATACATCTAGCCGCAAAGCATGAAAGTAGACCTTAATATCCGGCTCTTTGAGGGACAGTTTTATAGTATGTCGAATGTGTTGAAACTTAATAAACTAATTAATATATTATTTGAAACGCCCCCAAAAAAGCATATTGTATTTTAGAAAACTATGTAAACGAATTTACATTAATTAAAACATAGATGTGTATAACAAAAGCTTTCAAATTAATAACACAAGTAGTAAAGGAACAAAGAGTAACCGCACCAGATTCTTATTAGTTTGAATGCGATTACTTATTACTTTGGTTTAGGAGTAAATTATTTGAAAATTTTTTTAAAATTTATTTATTCACAAACAGAATATAAAATGAACACGTAAATATTTACAGAAATATAAAATGCTAACTCACAAAAATGAATTGAGAATTATAATTAAATCTTTCACTAAAATTATGCCACAAAACAACTTATGACAAAAATCTAATCATAGGAAATTACAATTGCTAAAGTTTATTTTTAATGTAAAATTCTGGTAAATAGGTTATCATAAATACATACAAAAACAGTTAAGAGATGATAGATTTTGTTTTAGGGTTTAAACAATTGAATCAACACACTTCATTTTGGTTGAAACTACACATTCACCTTAGTTTTATAAAATTCACAAAACATTAAATAGATCACGATATAAGGTGTGTTTCATTGTGGGAACTGAACAAGTTGCAAAGTACCTATAATGTGTGGAAATTGTAAATATTCCCTAATAAATTATTTTATTCTGTGCTCGGTCCTGCTTGTTGTAAGTCAGAGTCAGGCAATAGAAAAATTCCAAGATCCCCCTCATCTTCATCATCGGAAGATTCTTTAGTAGATTCATCTGAATCGCTTGTATTCACAACGAATCTAAAATCATCACATGATTTGTCAAACATGTGTTCTTTGTACTTGTATTCTTCAACTACTTTATCAACATGTGTACATATGTTTGCCCAATCTTTAGGAGTTATCTTGGCAAATTTTTCTTCAGCTAATTTTATTACATCCTTTAATTTAAAGGTAGTATTTCTAGATTCAACGTACTGTTTCACTGCAGCCCATATTTTCTCAATTGGGTTTAGTTCAGGATGATACGGAGGAAGTCTAAGCACTATATGGTCATGTTTTGCTAATTCAGTATCTAAAATATACTGTTTGCACTTTGACTTATGCTCCTTGATACAACACAGGTTTTGTTGAAAGAGGATCATGCATAATTGAATGTTGACGAAGCCACATAATCATATCGTCCTTTTTGGTCATGGATGTTGGATCTTTATTTATTACCATATTGTGATATGATGCATTATCGATGACAAGTGCAGCTCGCTTTGGTATATTCGGCAACAGCTGCTTATGTACCCACTGCATAAAATTTGTATGGTTCATATCGTTGTGGTAATCTCCTGACATACTTCCTATAATTAATAAGATTTAGTTTTGGACTACAATTATGATAATGATCTCGTACCTGATTTGAACATAAGTAGTGCATTATTAACAAAACCTTCAGATCCACCAGCATGTACCATGATAACACGTGGACCTTTGCCAATAGGTTTTTTAAAACCCAGAGTAGAATTATCTGTCCAATTCTTTAGGTTTGTATGACAACTGTTGATATAGGACTCATCTGTAAAAATAATTGGTCTCTCATCTTGAATGCATTGCTGCAGATGACGTAAATATTGGATACGCT
Organism: Vesta saturnalis; assembly: GCA_036346205.1. NCBI lineage: Eukaryota > Metazoa > Arthropoda > Insecta > Coleoptera > Lampyridae > Vesta > Vesta saturnalis. Next base: position 1,951,527 of record JARFJB010002209.1, read on the forward strand.
TTAAGCGTATGTCACATGTTTCCATCAGAACCTTCCTTTTATTAACAGTGTTACACCATCTACAAATTTATGCAATAAGTTAATATGAGTGAATGTCACAAATAGTTATATAACTTACCGAAAACCCAATTTTTTAATAATCTTTCCCAAAGTCCACCTTTAAAATCAATACCCCTTTGCAGAATTTTATTGTGGATACCTGTTAATTTAAATGTAATTGTATTTACCATGTAAAAATTGTTTCATTACCTTTTAACATAGGCACTTTCTTTTCAATAATATAAAAATTCTGTATAATGGATTTTATCTGCTCCAATTCGCCCTGATACAAATTACTTTTAGGGTTGGGTCTGTTTTTATTTTTTCTAGGTGAAGAAAACTTTGTTGCTTTGCCTTGGGAAATTTCTTTCATATCTGATATAACTTTACAATAAGTGAATTCACCTATCTTCGTAGCAGCTAAAATTCTCTCCTTAAAGTTTGACAAAGGGATTGTCACTCCCTCCTTGGCTCCTTTTGTCATGAATTCTATGACGTTTGCAACAATTTCTCGAGCTTGACTACGCAGAATCTTTCCACGAACGCCGATCTGTTTCGATTTGTTTGCCATTGTTTGGTGACTATAAAAAGACACTTGTAAATTACGATTAAAGCACAGATATTGCAAACTTACCAAATTATACACGAAGGGTCAAAAAGAGCTCTGAAAAGAACTGTTTATTAAAAGAAAATGTAAAAGTCAGAAATATAACCTATAACTCAAGCGTGCACCAAAATGTAAATAAACTACTTAAAATTTCTACGCCTATGAATTGCGCACGCGACGGCAAATTGTCGAATTGTGACCAATATTGCTTTGGGCGCACTGTGTTCTGAAAGTATTTCAACTCTAATAACATGCAACGTAAAAATAATTAAATAAAAGTCTCAGCGTCTTACTTAATTTAATGTTAGTAGCACCTTAAATTCGATAATGCAAATAAATTTGTCGCGTATACCTTAATAACTAAATAAATAGGTAAATTATAACAATTATGAATTTTACAAAACGGTGATATAAGTGCCCAATATATTAAACCGCGGTGGGGGTTTCATCAGTTTCCCTCTCCTAGATTTTTCCACAATGGGTGATCCTTGCTTCTATCCACTAAACAACGCGTTGTGCTTTTAATTAAAACCAACCACAGTCAATAAAGCGTAGTATTTAAAGGAATGTTCCAAATTTATTTCATAGTTCAGTCTATGATTTGTGCTTTTTAGCTACGAAAGCTCTCTATTGAATTAACTTGTAAAGCACCAAGGCTAACAAACTTTGTGCAATATTAATGCTAAAACTAATGGTGAAAATGAATGACTTTACCAACAAAATGTTTCGGATTTACGCTCACACACTACAAACACAATAGGCGGAAACTGATGGCTTTTACACTTTTCTTCACCTGTGACAGTTAAAAAATACCGCACACACCATCTTATAACTGTGATGTATTGCTATTATAATTGTGTACTTTTTCTTTTAAATTACCACTGGAATCACTGTGCGAGTATACTATTTGGCAACACGTCCAAGACTTAATACATATGTCCGCTCACACTCTCTTTTCCATCCCTTTACACCTTAAACTCGCATACTATTCGGTACCGCTATTAAATTAAAAATGAATTGTAAAATTATATTCTTCTAAAGCCAATTTGAATTCAAATAGTATTATCGATGAGTCTTTCATTTCAAAGAGATGTATTAAACGTTAATGATGCCTAAAATTACCAAATTTTGTACACAAAAGGAAACTAAATGTTCGGTAGTGTATCATGTACTACCTGTATAACACTGTTTGCCTAATGGAGTATTACTGTCAGGAGTATATAATGTACAGAATTTACCAATAAATATTAATAACAATACTTTTCTCTTTAAATATTCCTGCTTTCTCTATCTATCTAGGTATCCTTTCGATGAAGCACTTTCTCCACGAGGAATCGTGGAAAACGTATCCAACAAATACCGCTATCAGAAATCGTTCCACTGGAATGTTTGTGTTTAAGTAAATTAACAAATCTTGATATGAAGCATTTGTATGAAGTCCATGTTGTATCTGAAATAAGTGCCGTGATAACCTCTAAAAACCTAATTTCAAGATAAAGAGCTGCTTTCACGAGGGTAGCATTGGCAGCTATATCAGTATTCACATTTAGATGACGTGACACACTCCCATCTTTATTTAATCTTAGTGCATCGTACTAGGTAAATAATGGGCGAACTTTGAAAAAAGTGTATTGTTGTCTAGTAAACTAGCAGAGCTGTGGGTTGCCAGAAAATGTAATAGAGCACACAAATGGGTACCAGAAACTAATATACCGCCTCAAATATCAAGGGAATTCACCAAAGCTGGCCTTTTATCATATGGAGAACGTCTCAAATCAAGCAAAGACTTACATACCCTTAGACATTAATCAGGTAACTATAATACCGACTGTATATAGAAGGCAGTATACATCACGACTGCCAAGGTGTCTAAAGAGCAGCATCAATCGAATTAGTGGATTTTTGCAAGTTATGTACCACAATGATAGCATGTTCCAAGGAAATAGCTATTTGTTCTTAGAAAACGATTGCCTGTTTTTGGGAAACAACCACCTGTTCTTAAGAAGAACCTGTTTCTGGGAAAAGTATTCCTGTTTTAATCTGGTACCGGTTTTGGAAAATTTGTATTGGTTCTTGGGAAACTGGTAGCGGTGTCTAGGACGAGAATTACGAAAGCCAGGTCCTGGTGGAGAAGGTACTTCATAGAAAGGTTGCCTAATCGATGGATAAAGAAGTGATCCTTGAAGATCAAAGTAGTATTATTAATATTTATTGGTATACATCGTACATAATATACTTCTGGCAGTAACACACCACTAGGCATACAGCATTATATTTTCTGTACGTGATACCTTCACTATAAGCGAATTCTTGTGAAAAATAAATGATGGTTAACAAATTACTAAGATATGGTAAGGTAGGCTACTTCACCCCAAGCATTTAGATTCACCACTTCTAGAATCAGATTTTAATTGCTGCATCTTGTACAATAAACTATTAATCCGTTCAGCTTTAATTGCTATTGTCACTGCGCCATAAGGGAGCACTTTTAGGGGACACACCTTGCTGTGAGTCGTTACTAAATTTAATCTTTGTCGTTTTACCAACATTGTCTAAACTCGACATAAACGCATCCTTGAAACCTTAAGACTTGAATTCACCAATTCTATCGTCCACATTGAAATATTCGTTGAAACGTGGAGGTGTAACACATTTAAAAACAGGCGTTTCCACCATTATCCGATCACAGGCTGGGAATGCATAGTAGTCAATAGAATTATTTTATATTTTTCGGTGGTATCGAGATCACACGCATTTTTAAACGATTTGTACAATGCACTTTTATTTAACCTGGATATATTCATGTTTGCTAATGAAATAGGTCAAGGGAAACGTGTTGCTCCTTATACAGGAGTACCCTGAGCAATACAGAGCATGCGCAAAACCAGCTGTAACTTGACTTTTAGAGGTTAACAGGAATGACTCATTGTTGCCAATCTTGCAAATACTAGTTTCAAGAATTTATTTCGGGGAACTGGTACTACCTTTAAATTTCTAAGAATAGACCAACTTTCGATTCCTCACGTCCGGTGTATGTTAATCTTTGGTTTTTAGATTTCTAGGAATCCATCAACTTCCGGTCCACGTTAATGAACCCTCCAGGAACCATATTTAGATTTCTAACAATAGACCGAATTCCCGTCCATTTCTATGAACTTAAACATAGAAAAATGTCAATAAACTTTGCACATTCCCCCTACCGTTGATCTAGAAAAAGGTCAATGAAATTTGACCTACTTTTAAGTATCAACGAGCTTTGACCTAGAAGAAGGTTAATAGTAACGCCACATGACCTTGAGACATAGCAACAATGAAAGTTAAGGGAGAACTGGGGTAGCTATGTTACTAAAGTTTCGTCATCTCTACATGCGCTACTTAAACCTAATACCAACCCAAATCACTGTGCCATTCGTTTCATTTCAATTTTTGGTTCCTCTTCTTCTCCAGTTAAAGCGTCGATAGTCTCACTCGTAATTATTTGCTGTTTTGATACGTACTAAACTGACAACACTATGATGGATGGATGGATTAATGGATGGATGATGGATGGATGGATGAGTGGGTGGATGGATGAATGGATGGATGGTTGTGTGGATGGGTGGATGTATGGAGGGATGCATGGAACGACAAACGGACAGACGGACGGATGATGGAGGGACGGACGGACCGACAGGCAGGTGAATGGACGACAGATGGACGAATGAGCGGATGGATGGACGGATGGATGAAATGACAGATAGGCGGAGGGATGGACGGGTGTGTGTGTGCGTGTGTGTGCGTTTGCTTGTTTGTTTGTATGGTAAACGAGTACAAGTTTCGCGTGTTAGTATTAATATAAGTGTTAAATGTGTATTTTTTTAATTATTGATATTTTCCTACACAACATATTTTAGGAACTAAGTATTTGGCCCGTTAGAATATTAATTCGTGACCAGGTTTCAAGCGAATTTAAAAATTTGTTAATTTCGGATAGATAAAGTGCTAAATAAATGTTTGCTACAAAAATATTTAGTTACGCAATTGTAGTTCATTCAACATGCTAAATGACATACGAGATTACAAATTAATCGAACACTGAAATTGATACTTAATCATGAAGGTATACAATATGTTATTGAACGGAAAAAAGGAAAATAAAATTAATTTCAAGTATCACTTGCCACTGGTATAGCTAATTTTGTTGATGGCCAATTCCACAAATTTTCTTCCACGGAAACTCATTTTTTAAAAAAACCCACAACTAACTTGTTTTTACTTTGGCTTTCGAGTACCAAACAATGAAAATGGAAGAATGAAAGATTATGTTACATTACAAATGTCATTTTAAAATACTCTAGGATGCAATAATCACAAATAAATATAAGCTTTATTTTAAGAACAACTAAATTGTTATTGGTAGACAAAATCGGTAATTAGCTTAGAAATCATATAAGAGGATTGGAAATTCCTCAAAAAAGTAAATTGAAATTGAAGCGTATTTCCTTTTGTTAAGCTAATCACCCGCAAGGCAATTAAGTAAAAGTATCTCCAAGAACATTATAACATCAACGTTATTTGTCTACAACTTTCATTTACTTATACATTTGCAAAGGGTAATTAACGCTTCATACCGTCGATTATAAATTTTTACAAAATAAAATTATTTTAATTTGGTAAGAAGCAACTTTTTCTCTTCTTTTCATTGTAGATTTTGTTTAGATGAGGTAATTATTAACTTATAAATTTTCTTTTTGTTATTATTTTATAGTGTTATTTATTATTCATAATTTTATTACGGATCTAAGGCGATAGCTCGTTTTGGCCTTTGGTTGAATAAAACTGACCAACCATTTTAAACTACGTTTAAGTATTTTATTGCTTTTACTCCCTTGAAATGGGTTATAATAGCCATTTATGCTACTAACTATAAAAATAAAACCGGAAGATTAAAATTGGATGTAGTACAATTAAATGTTATAAGTAATCAACGCTACGGGTCTGAAGTGTAAGCAAACAAGTTTAAGTTAAAATTTTTAAACTTAATAACTACTGTCCTATTTGACACATTACTTTTCTATGTGCAGAATGTGTATAATTTTTTGTTCAATTTTAATTTTATTTTATCATTAATATAAAAATAAGTATTATTTGCTATAATAAAAAATGTGTTTATGTGAACCCAGAGAATATTGATTCAAATAATTATTCACTTATAAATAAACACGTATAAAGCATAATAGTAAATATATTATTTTGAAAGTCTCTAACACTGTAACAGGATAGAGGCTAGAACCTGACACCAGTAACAATGAATGCAAATCTAAGTACTGATTGTGATAGCTTTACTGGAAGCCTGTTAAAGGCGGCAACATTGTAGAGACCCACGAGTAGGTACCTGAAAAATAGATCATGTATACAAAAGTAAGTTGTTTACTTGGCCTAACGTAGTACGGTTTATATATATATATATATATATATATATATATATATATATATATATATATAGGGTGGGTTTTTTTCATTTTAAGCATTAGCATCTCTTTCAAGAGATAAATTATCTTTCGATTTTATGCGGGTTAATATACCTAAAGTTAACACTTTTTAAATTACTTCAGTTTTATGGACAGGACCGTGTTTTGCGAATTGTAATTTTAGAAGGTTATGTCAAATATTCTGAGAGCATAATTTCTGCATATCGCAAGATTTACATATAAAAAATAATGAAATTAATAGAAAAAGTACCAGAGCAATTTATAATAATTGTTCAAACACCCCGCAGGCAGAGTTGTATTTGTTCCGTAAATGAACGTTGAACATCAATTAGCAAGTCATGGGTCACTTGGCGAAAAGCATATATATATATATATATATATATATATATATATATATATATATACACACAGGGTGAGTTTTTCTTGTTTTAAGCATTGGCATCTCGGAAACTACAAGATATAGAGATTCGGTTAAATGGGGAAAGAGTTGCAGTTTTATGAACCTAAATTAACGATACTTTCAGTTGTGCGGAGTAACAAATTTATAGATTTGGTAGTAATCTTAGAAATTTTTTTTTAAATACGAAAAACAACTTTTTACTAAAAAGTATGGATATTCCAAAAACGATTGTTTAGCTATACGACATGTTTAATAGAAAGTGGTTGTTTTTCAGAGTAGAAACGAAATCCACAGTAAAAGCTGTACCGTTCCTTTTAAAATAAGAAAGATAGTTTATGTACCGCTTTTATGGAACACTCTGTATATGAGAAATTGCTTTCAGGTTATAGCGTGCTTTAATTCAAGCAACTTTTGTGTAAAACATTTCTTTCTACTGTGCACAGTTTAGCTTTGACTTTATATGTACAGGGTGTGTGTGTACTAGTGGACGGAGGATTTCTCGTTAACTATTAGAGATATCAAAACCAATTTTGGTGTGGTAACACACGATCATTGATCCTACATTATAAAAATATTTAGGCATATACAGGGCGATTGACAAAAAAATTCCAACACAAACCTGTGTTCTTTAAATGGTTCACCCTGCATGCTTTGCATTTTTGGATTCAATGTTACATTTAGAATAAAAGTATAAAAATTTGTTTCTGTATCACTAACCGTTCTGCAAATGTCGTCACTTTAGTACCAACATAGAGTTAACTTTGCAACCACGATGCGAGCGTTGTCACCATGATTTTGTAAATCTGTTTTTCGAAAACATGTAAAACTATACAGTATGATTAACTTACGCGAAATGTAATTTTTCTCAATCTGAAACACCCTGTATATCTTTTCACATTTAGATTCCCCGTGCAAGATAGATACTAATTGATAATAGGTTTCATAGCCATAAGACGGACCCTTCTTGAGATATTGACGCTTTATTTGAAAATATTGACATACAGAAGAACAAATAAAACTAAATCCAGAGCAAATAAGAAAATACGAATGGCAAATAAATTCTTTAACTGATAAGAAAACTTAATTAATAACTAAACATTAAAATAATTCTCTACACCTAAAAATAAGTTGAACAAGTAAACACAAACGAATAAAGCCATAAATTCAAATTAAATGTTCAAAATGCTGACCACGCCTAGTTAAACACTTTGCAATTCGCTCGGTAAACGAAAGATTCACTCGCAACAACATTAGAGGCGAAATGGATTGAAACGCAGCTCTAATTATATTTTTCATATCTTCGCTTGTGGTGGGAGGATACAGGTAAACATTTTCTTTAGCGTATAGCCGCAAAGGAAGAAATGAAGGGGCGTAAGATAGGGTGATCTGGCTGGCCAGATTTGTACACCACCTCGTCCTATCCACCTCAACGGATAATTTATATCTAGATATTGCCTAGCGTTGATTGCATATTTCTCCAGTAAGACTCCCATCAAAGAAAAAAGGACCAACCACATTAACCCCCCACACATTAACTGACCATCAATGCTGGTAATCAACAACTATTAATATGTGTGGATTAGCATCTGAATAGTGATGATAGTTATGTGTACTAACATTGCCATTATTGTGAAAAGCCTCATCCGTAAATAGAACAATAGAACAATAGAACAATAGACAAAATTGGGTTCTTCATTGACTTTAGTACTTACCCATTGGCAGAAAGATTCACGATTTTTGATAATCTATTTCACTTAGAGCTTGATGTTGCTCCGTATGGTAAGGATGCAGTTTGTTTTTCTTTTGCGGATTTTCTATGACATGCCACAACTTGAAACTCAATTTCTTCATTTGGGGTTGTTTTTCCGCGCTTGGGATAACACACTACCAAAATTTATAAATCTCTCAGCCACATTCCTAAACGATTCTTTCGGCGGCTGTCTTCTCTCTGGGTATCGTTCACAGTTCAAACGGGTCGCCACAAAAGCATTTCTTTGAACTTCGCCGTAAATAAAGGTCATATCGACAATTTCCTCTTTGGAAAGAAATTTATTTTATACAAAAACTGACAAAACGGCAATCCACAAACTAATGGAACAATATTTTAATGATTATACAAACGTCAAAACAATAGATGCAATTGTTCCTCTTTATTACGAACGATTAGCCTGCCTGAGTTGTTTTGTTGAATTCTATTGTCATAGTAAATCTGTATTTTAGAACATCTTTATGAATTAGTATCTACTTTTCACGGGGAATCAAAAGGTGAAAAAATATACAGGGTGTTGCATTTGAAAAATTGAGAAAAATTACCTTTCGCGTTTTACATGTTTTCGAAAAATTTCCCAGTTTGTTTGTTAGTTGACTGTTGTTAATGGTCGGTGGTTTAAGCAGATTTACAAAGACAACGCTCGCATCGTGGTTCCTAAGTTAACTCTATTTTGGTACTAAAGTGACGATGTTTAAAAAAACACAGGTTTGGGTTGGCACATTTTTATCAATCACCCTCCATATACCTAAATATTTTTGTAATATAGGATCAATGATCCTGTATTACCACACCAAAATTGGTTTTGATGTTTTTAATGCACCATAACTTACAGAGTTCTAAAATTTCATTTAAAAAACTTTAGATTTTTATATCTAAAGACAGAAAAGTGATCATTTTAAAATTTTGCACATTGCATTCCTGCGTAAATCTGCATCCGATGTCCAAGTCAAAAATGATAACAGAAATCCCTTGGGGAAGATATGGGGATTACTCATCTCCTTTCTAGAAATATTCAGTACGCCACTGGACATTCGTTGGAAAGGCTGGACACGAATTTATTTTGGATTTTCTTGGCTCCAAATGTGACAGTTATCATGATTAAATATTACAGTCTCGTGAAACTTACCTCATCTGTCCATAATACCTTGTGTAAGAACTCTGAATTTTTTTGAAGGGAATTTAATATCCAGTTACAACAGATCAAACCACGATTTTCATTGCCGGGGATTAGATGTGGCACTGGTTGTAAATGGTATGGTTTCAGAAAAATAGTGTACAATACTGTAATTTTTGACGTTACTACCTGTAGGGCCGCTCTTCGAGAACTTAGCCAAGGATTTATGTCGAATGTTCTCAGTATAACATTTTCTTCAATACTCCCGAAGAAGGCTATGAATATTTACAAAAACACGGGCATTTGGTTGCCTCCAGTTTGGGTATTTTCTTCGATATTCTCTCACGGCTGCCACAGCGTTCCCGTTGCAGTATCCGTAAATATAACGTACGCCTGCACACATTGATGTCTCACGAATTTACAAATTCAAATCAAGTCAGTAGGAAATCGAATGAATTAAGACATATGCTGCGCAAATGTCAAAACTTCTAAGATAATTGAAGGCTACTTCATAGTTTCAATTTACCTGCACAAAGGTGTTTAACTGAAAATAAGTCGGAAACGGCTTGTTGTATCAAAATGTTACAAGAAAACGTATTTTCTTCAGAATGCCATAGGTAATCTGGCAGTTTAATATTTTTTTCAAAAATGTACAGTGGCGCATTAAATATTTCTAGATATGGAATATGTAACCCCCGTATCTGCGCCAATATCTTTTTGTTACTATTTTTTACTTGAACAGTAGATGCAGATTTACGTAGAAAGGATCTCCTAAGACAATCAATTATAAAGTTTTTTTTAATGAAGCTTCAACACAGTGTATCTAAGCTACGGTGTATTTTCGAGGTACCTTTATTAAGAAAAATCTCCTTATTTTGTCATTCTCTATCGTCTCTCAAAACTAATATATTAAAATGTGGACCGCCCTGTATGTACAGGGAGTTTCTTAATTATACCGACACACTCTTAGAGGTGGTAGGGGACATCAAAACACATTTTTTTTTGCTTTATAGTTACAAAACGTTTCGTTTTGGAGATACCGGGTGTTGCAGTATGTTAAAAAAAACAGTTTTTTTTATTATCAAAAAAACATTTTTTCCAGCTTATTGACCTTACCTGAAATTTTGCGTGCATTAATCTAACCTAATACGCCAGTATTGACCTAACCTAAACCGTGCGTTTATTAATCTAACGTAATATTGTACGTGCATTGATCTAACCTAAAAAAAATTTACGTGTATGTGAGTATTTGCGTAGGTGTGTGCCTGCGTACGTGCATGCGTGCGTGCGTGATTGGTTTTCCCAATCATTAACATAAAGTATTTATTTTCTGGATTTCCCCCAGTTTGTAATCGACATCAAACAAGTATTAACCTAACCTAAATCGTCCGTTTATTAATCTAACCTAATATTGTACGTGTATTAACTTAACCTAAGAGTTTTTGCGTGTGTGTGTGTGTACGTGCGTGCCTGCGCGCGCGGGCGTGTGTGTGTGTATTTATGTTTCTGTTATTGAAGATTATTTTTTTGTACGCTGTAAGCTAAATCAAGCCGCTATTTTTGAATTGAGGGTCGGTTTTGCAAGCTGGAATTTTAACCAATTTGGTATTTTTGAAATGTGGGTTGGTTTTTGGAAGCTGTAAGTGAAATCAGTTTGGTATGAAATGTATTATCTAAATTGTAAATGAAAATCGGATTATCCGTCAGCCTTTTATGTAATTTCAAGGTCTGCTTGTCTATCACTTAATTAGGCAATTACTATGTCTTCCGACAATTTGAATAGTGAAAGGTTGTTGCTGTGGTTACATAACTGAGAAATCCAGAAAATAATTACTTTATATGAATGATTGCTGGAAACTGTTAAGTACGTTGTATTGTTCATTTATAAACAAAATGCGGAAAGTGAATGTGTCGTGACTGTAAGCAACAAAAACCCAGCTGCTTACCCTGTCAAAATGTTTTTCAATAAGATTATCAACAACAACCCTGGTCGTTTTTTAATTTTAATCATTGCCCCTATTTTATTTACTTTATTTAACGATTTGAACAAATTTTTAATGTTATGTTTCATCACCACAGCCAACAATTTCGATCTAAACCAGTTGTAAACCTTCACGCAATCAGAACGCCCTTATCATACCTTAATCCATACATCTGTTATGTAATTATTACTATTATGGTTGTGTAATGATAATGATGAGCCTTGTATAAAATTAAACACAGAGAACTATAGTTGCCTTACGAGATAAAATCGGTGTTAGTTTCAAATCACATGTGTATTATCAAAATTGGAGATGAAACTCTGTTTGTTTATTTGTCCATTTTCAAAACGAAATATTGCGTTTAAGCTTGTTTATAAATCGAGGGTCCTTTTGCCCGAGGTATTTCCGATAAGACATTCCTTGTACGTAAAATAATATAGTGGTCTCATTTAGAGTTTGGTTGTATTTGGTACTGTATAGGTATTTTTACTAATTTAACTTTAAAACGTATTTTTATCACAGTACGGAAAACGAGGCAATAGTGTTACACGCTATCTCATAACACAGGCATGGGAGGTTGCGTTCGTTCGTAAGTGCGTGTGTGCGTGAGTGTGCGGGCGTGTGTCTGTGCATGTGTTCGTGCGTGTGGGCGTACGTGAGCTCGCGTGTGTGCGTGCGTGCGGACCTGCGTGCGCACGTGTGTGTGCGTGCTTGCGTGCATACGTATGTGCGTGCGTGTGTGCACAAGTTGCGTGCGTGCGTGGGTGCATGTGAAAGTTAAACCAGACCAGTATTTTTTACATAGAGGTAGTTTTTTGCATGCTGGAACCGCTACTTTTAAATTTAAATTTGGTTTTTGTAATCTGTAAGTTATACCAAACTAGTATTAACTTGATTGAGATTGATTTTTGGATGATCGACTGTTTCCCCATGCCAGTCCCCTCACGTTTAGGGTGAGTACCAACTCTGAGTGTCGGTTAGTCTTAGATACAAAGTAAGCGTTCGCTCATGAGAGTTAGGTATATACAGTGAGAGAACTCTTACCTGAAGGTTATGAAGAATTTTTAGCTCAGCTTCTTGATTGATATGATTGAGACTGTTTTAATAGAGATTGATTTGTTTGATCTGCTTGAGATTGATTTGATTGATTTGATTTGATTAATGATTTGTTCGAGATTGATTGATTTGGTTTGATAGACTTTACCTAATTTGATTGGTCGAATGATTGATTTGATTAATTTCTGCCTTTTGACAAGGAAGCGAAGACCCTAGAACAACTTCAGGCATCCTATACCTGCCTTATGATATAGTATGATAAGTGTATGAGGGCAATTACTTATTTTAGAATGATAGACACTCAAATTCGTAAAAGGGTAAACTATAAATAAGCCCGTGTGTCACTAATGTGCTCAGAAAATTCTGAACTCATCAAATTTCGCGAAAGTTTTTATTATCGTAAATGTAAATTGAGTTGTCTATCCGGCCCAGGATTAAATTCACTAAAAAGAGAATTTTCTTCCTAGAAGATAGGACTACGAATTGTAGCCGAAAAATTTTCGCAGCCGCACAAACATCGTTACAACATATAAATTCATCAATAGAAACACAAACAGTTTCTCCAATACGTTGTGGAGACTGTTAATTCTTTAAAATATAATTCGCACGTATAATTTCAATCCTTTGAAGAACCCAAGTTATGTTCTTCTATAGTTTGGACATCATTATGTTTGATTATGAGGGTTTTGTGGACTAATCTAAGGGTACGAACAGATTGAACTAAATGTATAGCACAGAATTTATTAAGCAATCTTCACATATGCAATTCAATAGTGATTAAATGGAGTGTACAAACTGTGAACAAATCAGCCAACGCATTTCGGAGAGCTATTTGCTCATACATCCACATTACAATTTAAATAAGTACCTCAAGCTAAAGCTTTTGCTACTTGTTCATTTCAACCCAGCTGTTACAAGCCATACATCAATTCCGCTTTAAAGTAAAAATGTTCTAATTTGAGTGTTATGTTAACTTTATTTTGCCCTTAAATAGCAACTTTTGAAAAGCTAACTAGTAGGCCTGTTTTAACGCGATGTGCTTAGCATTTGGGAGTTAATCGCATCGATTCCCGTTACAGTTTACCCGGTGTGAGGTTTTTTCAGAGGGTTTTTCTCATACACATACAGCGGCATGGTCACTGCGTATACGCAAATTATGTGGGGCTGTTTAGGTGATTGCTATGGTAATATCATCCCCTTCAGAACCCTAACTTATGCTTAATCCCACCATGCTTAATGCATGTATGTTGAGAATTGTGGCTGAAGGACCTTGGAAAGGTTAAATAGCCCGTTCACCCCTTTGGAGAGGGAATGAAACACATTGTCTTTTGCTTTTCTTTATGAAAAATGTATAACAATTTATTTTGCAATATAAATTGTTATTACAGTCGATGATGATTTGAATTTGCCGACTTACGAATAACATACTCATATAAGGCTCATTAAATCAAGTATATTACAGATGAGCTATGCGTTTTGCAACCTACGTAGAAATGTAAGCACAATATTTTAATGAAATGACATGTTTATTGTGTGTTATAGGTGTTTTGTAACGGTAGTCTCATATTAGATGAGTTGATCGGCCCATTTCCACAGTTCTTGTATTTGTAGCGCGATGTTCCGGAAGCGGGCTCTGCTTCCGACATCAAGCTTAGTCCTGAGAAAGACTATATATAACATATGAGATAATTGAGCGATTACAAAATTTTAGAACAGGGTGTATACTTCCCTAGTGCCGATGTATTATAATTTTTATACACCTTTAAGGATCACAGTCAACTTTGTGTATGTCAGATGAGTCCGCAATTTTTATTTGCTTTAAGCTAGACTAACAGATAACTATAGAAATTGTTTGTAATGAACGATCAGAAGAAAGAAGAAGAAGATATATATATATATATATATATATATATATATATATATATATATATATATATATATATATATATATAAATTGTTTTTAATAAACGAACAGAAGTTTAACATGATAATCATTAACTGCATTTACGTAAAATTAATTTCTAAAGTACATGCAGTACAAAATTAACTCAAATGGGACTTGAACCCACAACCTATACTGTGCTAGAGTAGTGCTGTTCAAACTGATATATAAAAATTATAATACATCGTAAGTAGGGAAGTACATAGAGCTTAAGGGCTTAAGTGTGACCTACCTCCTCGATCGCTCAGTTCGGAGAGTTCTACTGTAGCAAGGTAGCTGTCGTGGGTTTAAGTCCCACTCAAGTTAAACTTTTACTGTATATACTTACTTTAAAAGGTAATTTTAAATAAATACAGTTAATGATTATTAAGTTGAACTTCTGATCGTTCATTACAAACAATTTCTATAGTTATCTGTTAGTCTAGCTTAAAGCAAACAAAAATTGCGGACTCATCTGACATACACAAAGTTGACTGTGATCCTTAAAGGTGTATAAAAATTATAATACATCGGCACTAGGGAAGTATACACCCTGTTCTAAAATTTTGTAATCGCTCAATTATCTCAGTTATTTGTAGTGACATAGATGAAAATTAGGGAGTTTACATTAGCAATTATGCTCTATCTAACAAAAATATTTTGAGCGATGCAGTGTTGCCACTCCTAATAAAAGTTAAAATCAACTTTGATAATCAAACGGAACATTATGTATGTTATTCAATTTTTTAACGCTCGGTGTATATCTAAATACATCTTGTGTATATCCTGTCCTCAACCATTCACGAAGTAATTGACATACCATTTCGACACTTTAACGGGCTGTAAAACGTAAACTTTAAGAGATCAAGAAAAACGGTTTGTACATTCCTATCTTAGTTTTTGATAAGCTATCGATTGACAAACAAAAAACATCCAATCTTCTAACAAGAAATTAATTGAAAAATTGTTTAAAAAAATGACGTAACTTTGAACTATTTTTTTTAAACCATTTTTCAATAACTTCCTTAGAAGTTTTTGTATTTTTCTATTGACAGCTTACGAAAAACTAAGACAGGAATGTGCAAACCGTTTTGTAGTGGAAACACTGTTGCTGCTTAACTTAATTACCTTAAAACTTCTATATTTAATAATTTTTGGAATTTGTCTGTTCCTGTATCATCTGTAGATTGAAATATCCTCCAAAAATGCCTACTCTTAATCATTTTTGGCTAATGTAACACGCTTTTAAATTCAAATCATAGTAACTTTAATTTAAACGTTTATAAAGTTATTTCTACACCATGTAGATTAAACTAAAAATCGCAATAGATTTTTTATACACTTATCTTTACTCTCGATAACCGTAACAACAAATTGTCACCTTTCAAAGCTCTCACGATGCTTGCGTCGTCCAAGCGAAACCTATCAGCTTCAATTTTAAAACATAAAGTGAAGCTTTAAAAAATTTATTGCGAATTTTAGTTTAATCTACATAATGCAACAGTTTCACAGAGCAAGGATAGAAAGCATGTACACAATGGAAACTAAAATTTTATTTATGTGGTGTGTTAATTTGCTCAAAAAATAAAAAAAAAATGCAATAAATGTTCGATATGATGTCAATCTTACTGAATACACACTGTCATTCTTTATTCCAACGAACATCTTACGTTTTGCAACATATCAGTGGTGGTGGGTGCGCTGTAAACAGAATTTTCGATATAGCCCCAAAAGAAGAAATCCATGGATGCTAGTTTTGGAGATCTAGGTGGCCAGGCAATTGATCCACCTCTTCCAATCCACTTATCAGGAAACTTCCTATTTAAATATTCTCTAACAGCACGTAGGAAATGTGCAGGTGCTCCATTTAATTGCAACCACATATTTTGTCTAATATTTAAAGGAATACTTTGTAAAGGTTCCCAAAAGTCTCCCTTAAAAATCTAAGGAATTTTTTATCATTTAAATTGACATCGAAAAAATACGGGCCAATAAGATGATTACCAACAATTTCACCATACACATTAACACTCCATCGATTTTGACGATCAACAGGATTAAATAAATGTTTATTTTCGGTGCCGTAATAATGGAATTTGTGCGATTCATTAATCCATTGGTATGGAATGCTGACTCGTCAGTAAATAATACATTTTCAAAAAAATGCTCGTTGTCAGTAACTTGATCAAGGACCCTTAAGGAATAATCAATACGTTTTTGAAAGTTTGCGCCATATAGCCTTTGATGTATTTGTATATGAAAAGGTTGTTATTTATGGTTCCTTAAGACCCTCCATACACTAGGCTGACTAATTCCTGTTTCTCTTGCAAAAACCCTTGTACTGGTATTTTTGGTTGTCAATAACGGAACCTAATACCAAAAACTTATTATCATCATCATTAGTAACAGGCTTCACTTTTAATTGTTTTTGGATAAGCTACACTTTCTGTATCACGAACTGTGTGAAGTAATTTTTCAAAAACCTTTTCATCGAGATGCGCCCGTTCAGGGTACTTTTCTGAGTACATCCTTGAAGCAAGTAAACAACTTTCATAGCATACAGCAATGGTTAAAATCATATCAATTCTTTGTTGTGAATAAACCGTTATTAAATTGAAAATATTTCAACAACCTTCAACAGACTCGGAAAAAATAACAATACACAATGACAAAAGTCACACCCAATGTCGGAATTTTAACATTATGTTTCAGTATGAATGTTCTACTAATTTAACTGAAAAAAATGAACCCCCTGTAAAGAGGTGTTTACTATTTAGTCAATGAATAGACTAAGGAAACAGCATTTTACTTAAACCCAAGAGTAAATTTGTTGGAGTTAATTTTACTAATTTAACTGAAAAAAATTAACACCCTGTGAAGAGGTGCTTACTATTCAGTCAATAAATAGACTAAGGAAACAGTATTTTACTTAAAACCAAGAGTAAATTTGTTGTAGTTAATTATATTAGGAGATATTTAATTTTTCCTAAAACCCTACATTTTTAGAAAACTTGATATAACTTGAAACACATTGTACCTAGGTATAGGGAACCCTTATGAAAGTGCTATTTATTTTTTATGTAAAAATCGAAAACGAATATGTCACTTTTTTGGAGCACCCAGTATATTTAAGAATATTTTTGAAATATTGTTCATAAGGAGCAAACTTACATAATATTATTGTACTAGAAATTAATGATTATATACTGCATCGCCGTAGAATTCCGTGGCGTTCGGTCGTGATTCACCCTATATTATATATATATATATATATATATATATATATATATATATATATATATATAAAAGTTTTGAGTGAGCGCAAAGTTGCACTTTTGCAAGGAGCAAGCTTATTTTTTACATTGTCGCTCGCCGAGCGGCAAAGTAACTAAAACGGTCACTTAGTTACCATAAGGAAACATCTAGTGTTTCTATGACTTTTAACAAAAGTATGCGTTGAGGGTGATTTGACAAAGGTCGACAATTTTGTGACTAGGGCGACCTTTCAACCTACAAAATGGAAATTCAAAGAAATTCAATAATTTTAATAACATTTTTTTTAGGATAATCATGCAACCCCTTTTATAATTCATTACGAAAATAAGCAACATTGTAAAAATAAAAACAGTTTTTAACCAACATTCTTCTAAAAACACGTGTAGCGCAAGGTGATGCTCACGTTTTGAAATCTGAACTGTCAAATTTGAGGTTATCAATAATTATTAATTTTTACCAAACATTTTTATAAATACACCGGTTGTAGAAAAAATTTTGTGTGTAATTCGAGCACAAAGTGACATTGCCGCTCTCGCGAGATATCCGCGCTCTGCTTGAGAGCGGCAATGTATCACTTTGCGCGCTTAATACACAAATAGCTATTGCGTTAATACATTAACGACCGCTCCTATGAAAGACCGATTAAACGACAATCATCATGATTAAAGTATGTAATTGGAAAATTTTTGGCGACTGATAGTTCACTGTAGTTGGTTTACCGCCAGGAAATATAGTACCAGGTTCTTGAACCAAAAAATTTCCGTTAAAGCAATTTTTAAAGTTTGTAAAACCTTAATATATAAGCCCCTTTTGTGGTAGAGGAGTACGTTGGTATTTTAAATTTTTACTTGATCAATCAGCTTACCGACATGTAGTTCTCACTTTAGAAATTATTAACGCGTTATTTTATTGTTGTTATGAAAACATCACTTATTCACGTAATCTATAAACAACGCTATGGTAGAATGAACAATAAGTAGCTTTGCGTCCTTTAGTTCGGCGCTTATTTGGCCTGTCCTTTTCTGGAAACGCGCCAACATGGCTCACGCTAAACTATCCCGGCGTTCTTTTGTTTTTCAGGATATACAACTAACGCCCTATTTGCTACGCCATTCTGAACACGCCTTAATGTCGTACACCGTAGGATATACACGGGATACGGAGTTTTAGTAACACACATTGTGATAATTGGGGTGCAGAATAAAACGAAAATTTCAAATATGTGACAATGCTGAATAAGTAAAAACATTAACATAATCTAATAAACAATTTAAGTAGGTAGTAGATAAGATAAGTAACGCTCAACTAAGTGAGCAACGGAAAATATAAAATAACAAATATTTCAAGAACTTACGACGACTTACTCATCAACAGAAGTCTTAGAATAAAACATGTGTAAGTATGTAAATCTTTTCAAATGTTTGCAATACATCCGTAAGTAAAACTGTCACATAAAATAATTAGGTGAATGTTTATTCATTAGATAGCATACCAACAAGATTAATTTTGTACCTTCTTTCTTTAACATGCATCATAACGTCGTTCTTGTTACGATCAGTTATAACTCTAGCAATACTAGCAATGGTTAAAGAAAGCAACCGCACCGCCGACGGACTGCAAAATAATGTCAAGAACCTTTGTTCGTTGGACAACAACCATTCAGTAAAACCTGTGGTACGTCACCGACGTATTTACTTTATGACAGTTTGACAATTTTAGAATTATGGTGGTACACTAGAATGGACACAGGATATGGAATATTACATCTTAACCGCTTTTTTTTGGACATATATTATTTCGGAAGTATTTGGTGCAATGCTAGCACACAAGTGGGGATCTAAATTGGTCATGGGTTTAGCTTTACTAACATCTTCTATATGCAACCTATGCGTTCCCTTAGGAAGTGAAATACACTACGGAGTTGTACTCTTTCTCCAACTTGTAAATGGATTTGCACAAGTTTGTAATATGGTGATGTTGTAGATTTAATTCGAAACGTATTTCTAGGGCCTAGTTTGGCCTGCTATGTACGCAATGATTGGTCAGTGGATTCCACTACAAGAAAGGAGTCGATATGTAACCTGTTTTCAAGGATTATCAATTGGTACAGCACTATCTCAATTGCAATCTGGGTACATAATTGCTTATTTCGGTTGGAAATATGCTTTCTATGCGTCAGGAGTTATAGGTAACTCTTTTTTGTTTTAAATGTATAGTTAAACGATATTTTAGGGTTAACGTGGTGTGCGTGCTGGCATTCTTTGGCCTTTAATACACCAGAATTGCATCCCAGGATTTCTACAAATGAATTAAATTATATTAAAGAAAACAGAAAACAAGTTTTGCACACTGTTAAATGTGAAGTTTCTTGGTTGTCTATTTTACCCTCTCTTCCCATGTGGGCGATTGCATTAGCTGCATTTGGAAGAACTTGGATTCAGTCCATTGTTTTTGTTTACGGACCTTTGTATTTAAAAACTGTAATTGGCCTAGAAGTGAAAATGGTAATTTTTAATTGATCTCCTTTTGGAAAGACAATTATTTAATATTTTAGAATGGATTAATGTCGTTTTTGATTTCCTTTTCAAGTTTTTTTTGGGCATTTCTTTTGTCATATATTTCAGATAAACTAGAGGGTTATGAAATTATATCTACTATTGCTAATCGTAAATTATTTACTGGGATTGGTAAGCTTAGTTATCGCTAATTTTACATTTACCTTATGTTTTAGGAATTATTCTACCTTGTTCATTGTGCATTTTCATAAATGTTTTAAATTGCAACGTAAATTCATTATTAATAGTTTGGGCCCTGATCCAAATATTTCTATCATGTAATGGAACGATGGCTAACGTTGTAGATATCGCTCCCAACTTTGCAGGCCCCGTTTATAGTATAGTTCAAGTTATTTCCTTGTTACCAAATATTTTTGGAACGTTTATGGTTAATATCCTTCTAAAGAAAGAAGTACGCTAATTTTCCAAAGGCACTATATTAGATTTAATTAAATATTTTTGTAGAGTACAGTGGAATCCTGGAAAGGTGTTTTCATCACGGCAGCTTGCGTAACATTTGCTTCGTACGTATTTTATTTAGTATTCGCAACATCAAAGGTAGAACTCCCAAATTAATAATTTTTGTAAGTTTCAAATTTTGCATTAGGTCCAGAAATGGGACTTAGAGGTTAGCTGTAAGAAAATTTTATCTGGAAAAGGTATAGTTGAAGAGAAGCAGGTACTAAAAGAATGAGTATTATGAAATTCGTATTTTCCATTGTACTAGATAAATTAGTGTTAATTATTGTTAATTTTAAAAGTGTAGGTACAATAAATGAAACGTTTTATTAACATTATTAACTTTTTATGTGATAATTTATAATTTCAGGTATACGATCAATTTAAATTAATCCTTGTTAGCTACTCAAGCCTTCGTTTATTGCTTATAAACTGCTTCAGTAGATATAAATTGTTAATAATTGAACATAAGATAATAATAACAAAAAGGGAAAACTTACTGCTAATGAATTTATATAATGTGAATTAATAACATTAAAATTAAGAAAATTTAAAATGAAAAACTGAGCATTGACATTAGTCAAACAAATTATTAGTATCTAAAGAAATTAAAAAAGAATAAATTTTGCCTAAATTACCAATATCAGATTTTTTGTTAATATTATTTTTTCTTTTTGAATTTCTACCATCTCAAAGAACAATTTCTTATGTAAGTTCTTTCGTAAAATATGTATGTTACTAAAATTAACTAAATGTTTATTTTTTATAACAAGTTCAGTTAATGCACAAGAATTTTCTCTAAGTAAATTACAGTCACTCTTTGTGTTTAGCCAGTCTTTGTTTTAGTAATTTTTAGTAAATTTTTTGTTTGTCCAATATAATGTTTATTGCAATCAATACAAGGAATTTTGTATGCAACATTAGAAGAAAATATACCAATTTTTAATTTTGTGTAAAGCATTTTTAACGGTTTGACATTTTGTTGTGCTATTTTAAAATTTTTTTCATTTATAAAAACTTTTATTAACACATTCGCGGACAAAGCGGCATATGCCGCTCTATATGCAGGGACAACGCGTAATATGCCACTCAAATTTCAGACACCACAGAAGCCAAAGCGCGAGATGCCGCGCAATAATACATATAAAATAATATGTAGCCAGGCCTACCTGTCCCAGCAAAAAACAAAAAATAACGTGAAGTGTTCTTACACACAATTTTATTTCATTTAACATTTTAATTGTAAACACGTGATGTTTGTGCATTTAACTGTGAACAATTGTAGCTTTTTACTGCGTTTTTCTTATTGTTTTTGTGTATAAGTGGTGTCGTAAGAAGGTAAGATATTTAGTTTTGTGCTATACATTGTTTTGATAGACAAATCAACAAAAAAACTAAGATGAATAATGTATACCTACAAATTGAGGTTAGGTAGCAAGAATAGGGTATCATTTTGGATACGTACTACAATATTACAAGAGTGACTGCAATAATTAAAAAATACTCTGGCATCGATAACAAAACATTTTAGTCATTTTGTAATATAGATACAGGGAGCTCCATAAAATATTGCAAATAACATTTTTTTTTGCTTATATCTGGTATGTGGGGATTTAGAATAAGCAAAAGTTGAAATAAGTCAATCTAATATGGGATAGATATTGTAAAGCAGAAATGTATTACAGGGGTAGACACAAATGTTGAACTGCATTTAAATATTCTTCTCACGTATATCGTAAGTGAAAAACGGACTTCTTCTTTACAGAAAATGAATCCAAAAGAAGAACAGAGATATCTCCGACTCATGGATGAGGTAAGCACCGGCGAAAGTCATCATTCCAGTTCCGATCCATTTAGCAGCGGTGATGACCTGGCAGATGCAACATATGAAGATGAAGATTACGCTTTACGTTCATCCGATGAGGCCCACTTCTGAGCATGAAGTAGTTGCTCAAGGAGAAGACAATGAAGAAGAATGGTGCGATTTAACTTTGGATATTCCTAATTTTGAGGTTGACGAAACAAGTTGTGGTATTCGTATAAACTTTTTCCGGGAACCACTAACGGCGATGGAGTGTTTTGAAAAGCTTTGGGATAACGAAATCATGCAAATGTTGCTATTATTTTGCATTTTCTTCTATAATAAAAATATTTAGTATGGATCCTTTATATTACTCTCCAATGTTCCACCATACATTATCAGGCAGGAGATGCGAAGAACTTTTGCGGTGTTTTTCGTGCTCATATGGCCAGGAAATTGATCCCATGGACAAATTTAATAAAGTAAGCCTGTTACTAAACAAGTTGTTGCTAAATTTTCAAAATAGCTACTATCCACCGGAGTAGTTGTCACTTGATGAGGCACTCTTACTTTTCCGTGGGCGCCTTAGTTTTAGGCTATATATTAAAAACAAAAGAGCTGGATACGATATTAAATTCTACGAGCTTTGTACAACAGATGGCTTTGTTTTGAACATGAAAATTTACAAGGGCCGCTCTGAAAATGGCCCTGTACACAAAGGACAAAAGAAGACAGAAGCAGTGGTGTTTTCTTTGATGGAGCCCTACTTAGACCGTGGCCATCACGTAGTAATGGACAATTTTTATAATAGTGTCAGCTGTCAGCAGTGAAAGCTGTCATAAGCACGAAACTAAGAAAAGGTCAATATAAATGGCAACGAAAAGGTAGCGTTTATGTTTCAAAGTGGCATGATAAGAGAGACGTCGTTTGTATAACAACAAAATATCAACCAGAGCTAATAAATGTCCCTAACAGAATTGGACAAATGAAGATAAAGCCTATAGAGGTTGCGATCGTTGTAATCAGATGACCAGTTACTATTCGTCTCCCCGTAAATCCATTAGGTGGTACAAAAAGGTAATGTTTCACTTGCTAGAAGTTACAATCTGGAGTGCCTATTACGTGATGAAAACGTATGATAGAAAATTAACTATTCTAAAATACATGGAACAACTAATTCGAGATTTACTTAGCATAGACCACAAATTGAATGATGGGAGAAAACTAATGCATGATGGGCCTTTGCATGGTGGGAAGCGCAAACGAACAGAGAGAGCAACGAATTTTCCGGATATGCATCTTCCAGGTGATATTCCTAATCGAAAGGATTCGCAGAAATCCTTTCATATACAAGTGCTTGAAACAAAAGAAACGCAAGGAAACAAAGTATATGTGCAAAACATGTCCCGGTCAACCTCCACTTTGCATTGTACCCTTTTTTGAATTATACCATATAAATAGATAGTAGGATTACTTACTTGTATTTGAAAACCATTTATGTAGTGGATATTTGAAAAATAAAAATAAACAGTTCCATTATTCTCTATGCGGCATGTGCCGCTTTGTCCCTTGTACTACAAATTCGTCATCTGCAGGGACAAAGCGGTATTTGCCGCGCTTGTTTTTTTTTCTAAAAAAACATCGTAAAATGTAACAACAAACCCTTAGCAATTTGTTTCAATAATCTATCTTTAAAGATTACAAAAATATGGTAGTTGCCTTTTGGCAACCACCTTAATTTAGGAGTTAATTCTAGAGTTAATTAGGAGTGATTCGAAAATAAATTTTGGTACTGTATCATTTAAATTAGTCGATACATTAATAGAATTGTCAGAATTTGGTGTATTAAACAGTAATTTAGTAAAGCAATGAAGTAGGGTAAGAATTATTGGATAATATATTACGAGGTGTTTTAAGGTTATCGTTTAATAACGAAGGATGACAAATTTTAATTATTCTATTTTTTAAAGTCAATATTAAGTTAATTTTCATTTTGTATGGGTGCGATGAGTAATAATTCATTGGTTTTATATAACAATCCAATATTATTATATTTTGATCATTTCTAATTAGTCAAGGAAAGGCATTCTATTATTAACCTCTTTTCTATAGTAAATTGGATACTTTCCTCATAAGTATTAAAAACGTTAATTACTTCATTTATGGAGTTATACGGTACAGCACAAAATAAACCTTCAATATATTTTTTTAAAAAAGGAATTTTAAAACTGAATATTTTAATACATTCGTCAATAAGGTCGTCCATAATACATTGTGTAACAATTGGAGAAATAGTTGATCCCATTGGAGCACCTAAGATTTGCTTGTAGGTAATGTTATCATAAGTAAAAATGGTTATATCAAAAATAAATTCAATAGCTTTAAGAAAATATTATTTAGAAACTTTGCAATGGTTCGTAATATTATTCCAATGATTGTTGATGCTTGACTGAACTAAATTTAAAGGAATGTTGGTAAATAAAGAAATGACATCGTTGAATTGAATTTGCAGCATTGAATAAATGCTACAAATTGAAAAGAATCTTTAATGTAATAATCGTTAGAATTATAAGAAATTGTAAGTATATCACCTATTAATTTAGATATACCACAATTAGGCGAATTAATTGAAGAAATAGTAGGTCTAATACTAATAGTTGGTTTGTGGATTTTGGCAATTCATATAACTTTACTGGAACAGCATTATAGATTGTAAAGTTCTTTTTTTCTTGCAAATCTATACATTCCTTTTTGAAACGGCTTGAAATGAATACATTTGATTTAATTTGAATAGAACTAGTATTATTGTGGTTTAATTTTTTATAATAAGTTTCATCATCGAGATGGTTAGAAATAAGTTCCGAATATTGGTTTTTATTCATTAACATTACCTTTATCTGAATTTAATAAAATGAGAGAAGGATGTTGTTTTAAACAGTTTTTTGTTTTATTGAAGGTAAGTGATAAATAAGAAGTCTTTTTTGGTTTATGTATGAAGTTGGTAGGTATATTAGTAATTTTTGCTCTAATAATATCGCTCTTTTCATCACTAGTTTGAATCACTAAAAATTCTAAATGAGATAAATATTTTGGTATTGACATTTCATTAACATAAGGATCAATTGTAAATTTGTGATCCAAGAACAGGAAAATTAATATATCATGAGGAATCTCAATATCTGTTAAGTTTCTAATCCAGTTTGGATTAAAATTTAATTGTTTGTATGTTTGTATTTTAAGATTGTTGAAGTTATTACTATTGTTATATTTTAATTTGACAAATCTTCTATTATAGCTACTTATCTGTCTATTATTAAATTCTTGAAGAATGTTATATTATTAATATTATTCAGATTATTGAGATTTTCATGTTATTTTAGTTTCTAAATTAACCCTTGGTTAGTCGCGTGGGGGACGATTTTTTTTATTTTATTGTTTATTAACTAATTAGTACCCGAATATAAACTAATAAGGCATTTTAATCAAAAATACATTATTGTTCAACATTTGTTTAAATAAACTACTGGCAAAGATTCGTAAATCTTAAAAAAATCAGAATTATTAAAAAGGATTTTTTATTGAAATGAACTTTGAAGATAGAAGCAATCGAACAAATGGTAAGAAACAAAATAACTAATCGGTCATCATTAATATCTGAAGAATTGGCACATATTTCTATCTGAATTAAATGATCTTTGCAAACCCATTTGTCACAATGTTTGCAAAACTTTCTAGTGGTTCTATCTCTTTTTCTCGGGCAAATATAACATCCTCCTCGATCTTTTGCCTTCTTCACCGGTGGTTCTTCAATACTTTCACCCTGTTTTCCCAAAATAATATTTGCTCTTTGCTTTAATTCCCTTGCAAGGTGAGGAAAATTGGATCTACGTTGTATTTGGGGCAAAACAAGGTTCCAATCAATGGTTTCTGGGATCCCAATTCTTTTAACTTTCGATTCAAAATGATGATATTGGAATACAAACAGGGCATCTATTGCTGAAATGGTTGGTAGGTTGAAAATGATAGGCAAACGTCTTGAATTTCTAGACAGATCGTAATTTCTGATCGACAACATCTACTCCTATCTTAGTCTAATTATAAAACGTAACTATTTCGGGTTTACGATTTTCCTCAGTCGACTCCTCCATTGTGTAGGAAAAATGCATAGTTGATAGTAACACTACAGCTTTACTTTGTTTTGAACAGTAAGAGTAGCATCTTTTTGAAAACCAAAAATAGAAGATTTCACTTCCCTCTGTTTGTTCCGCAAAACTGCTCTAGTTACTTCTCTTCGATTGCCTCGAATTATGCCAACTAGTGTTAGTTTTTTCTCTGTCCGTAATTTGTTTGCAAGGTCTACATTTGTAAACCAATTGTCGGTTGTGATGTTTCTGCCTCCTTTTATAGGTTGAAATAGACGAAGTACCACATCTGTAGCTGAAGCTCTTACACTATACACCGTGTCCAAGATAAAGATGCCCACTGTGGGGATCTCGGAAACGGTAAGAGATGAAAGGTCGGTTAAATGGAACAAAAGTTACGCATTTGAGAGGATATGGTCTTTGTAGAACTCGAATGTCTCTTTTAGTTTTTGAGATAATTGAAAAAAATTTAATTTTCTGATTTTCGTTTTTATATTTTTCTGGCCTTATTTGAAGAGCTACCAAGAAAAGAAAACACATTTTCATTTCCTCTTTTCTAGCTCTACGTAATGCTGTTATTCAATTTTTGATACGTTTCGTTTGTTAGCAACCATCACGTTTTCGATGTTTTACATTGAATATGAATTTTCTCATCCGAAACGTATCAAAATATAAAGTGTGAAATATAGTTGAATTCAGAATCAAGGAAAGAATTTAAATATGGCAAAAATAATTTTTTCGTGTATTTAAAAAAATAAAGTTGATCATGGTTGCTAACAAAGGAAACGTTGTATCAAAAATTGAATAACAGCATTAAGTAGAGCTAGAAAAATGGAATTGAAAATGTGCTCTTCCTTTCTTGATAGCTCTTCAAATAAGGTCAGAAAAAAATAAAAACGAAAATCAGAAAATTCAATTTTTTTCAAATATCTCAAAAAATAAAAGAGATATTCGAATTCTACAAAGACCATAAATACATCCTCTCAAATGTGGGCATCCTTATCTTGGACACAGTGTATACCCCTTCCGGTCGTTTGCCAACGTACCGCTCTAAATTTATTGTATGAAATATGTTTGCATCTACTATTGCAAAAACCTTGAGGCTATACTTTGTAGGCTTACCCTTCATAAATTGGCGGAACGAAGCCTTGCCCCTAAATGCCAAGACTCAGCGGTCAGGAACTCTGAGGGAGTATAATATTTTTGGAAATCTTTTAAAAACAAATCTAAAATTTCTCGGTGGGCTTCCAGTTTGTCATTATGTCTTCTTTCCTCACGATCTCTTATGTCGTCAAAACGTAAGCATCTGACTAAAAAACGAAACCTTCCTTCAGACATTGTCAAATAGCAAGCTTCCAAGCTTTAGACCTTTAGAATTGCCCCAAATTTTATGCAGATTTTTTCGTGAACAACTTTGAATGTCAATCATGTATAATAGACCGAGAAAGCTCGAATTTCAATTGGATCGGTATGGGAGGCATCTCTTGACCTACTAAAATTGTCCATTATGGTATCAATATGTATGTTGGTATATCTAACAATTGTGCATCATCAAAAAATAAATTTATAGATTCTATTTCAGTTTTGACTGTACGTGCCTCTTTTACAGTTTCCGGTAAGTGAGATATATTACATACTCGTGTACGAACATTTAAATTTGATCTCGTTTTTTTCCATTTTATCCTCTCATCTTTACCCAACAAATATTGTCCTAATTCGTCATCTTCCTCAGAACTACTAACCGTTCTTCGGAATTAGAGTTACGATCAGGATGATCTACATGGTCTGCCCCGTCATCGTCATCAGGATCTTCTTCACTTGCTTGGCCTTCATCTTCACTTTCTACTTCTTGAAACCACTGTAGCTACTGTTGCGGATCTCTACTGGGACCCGGATTAGTTTCTGCCATTTCTGATTCAAACCTAAAAAATGTAATAAGTAAAAAAATTACATACAGTTCCTTTTGTGAGAAAAAATCTGGGTCTCAAATAAATGTGATCCATAAAATAATAACATGTCATTTCAGACCATAAAATCTGTAAAAAATAAAATATTTCTCGAAATTATACTTACTAAATTAAGGCAGCGAGATTGGTCGCGTGGGGGACAAATGTCAACAAAACGAGAACTAGGTGTCTCCTGTGCGCGATATCAAGAGACTGAATGCAGTTTACGGAAGCCCGACGAACATTAGGAAGGTACTGTAGGTGGCGCTGATCGTCCACCGCAAGCTATTGACATATTAACAAAACAATTCTTGTGGGGACACTTTGACAATAGTAGAAAAAGAATGTTTTTTTTAAATAATAAAAATCTCTACCCACAGAAAATATGTTCATTTACCCCCCACTTTACAAGTGCTAATGTACATAAACAATAAATTAATGTTAATTCTTTAGGCACATAATCTGACATAAAAGAAATAAAGCAAAACATCATCAATTGATTGTGAACATATGAATATTTATGTACATACCAAATGTTAATTGTAAAACGACTTGCTTTTTAATGTTACATACGTACAATTTAAAGCAAGTGTCAAAATTATTAGGCCACAGAACGCTTGTATAGTGAACAATTTCAACGACACTGGATCACCCTTCAAAGGTTTTTGGGCATTTAATCGCCATTACTTTTATCGTGTGACGAATGTTAGAAATCCTATTTTTTGTCGCAAAGTTCAATTTAACGTGGTAATGCTTGAGAGCCTCTGATATTAAAATCTGATGTAGCCAGTATATAATTTTTTTATGTGTATGCAGTGGCATATTAGATAATAGTCGCAATACGGATATTTTTAACCTATTTGTATTTGTTATTAGATTTAAAGTACAAAATACATGTAATCAATTAAATATATACACGTATGCAAATTTATGTATTGTATGTACGTATATCTGTTACATGCAACTACATGGATACACATTTATTAAACACTGTGCTCTATATATAATACAATATACTTAATATTTGGTTAGACATTCATTTCAATACAAATAAGTTTATATTAACCAAACATTGACGTTTCGTCTTCGTTTGTCAAATATGAAAATCAAGCCTGTCACTACTCTGAAATTTATACAAGATGTTCAATTTAATTTTCAACGCTTATTTAGTTTCATATTAGAAACCTTCCAAGAAAAACTTGTCTAAAACTAAATTATAATTAAAAAAGTGTTTAAAGTGTTTGTTAGAAGTTGAGACCTTTTCCGACATAGACAAAATTTATTTTTTTTACCTTTTTAGATTTTTAAGAGCTTAATTACCATTCTACAAAAAAATTCATTAGGAAATTTGTTTAATAAATGGTTCTTGTTAATAAAAGTCTTTCCGCCTTTTTCAATAAAGTTAGACATAACAAAACATAACATACCCTACACGCCATTCCCTTGCGGGGTAGGCAAAACAATCCCTGCCTCTTTTTCATTCACAATCTTTCTCCACGCTTTCCTACCTCCGCATACCTCCCTATCTTCCGCAAGATTTATACTTTGTCTCTGACATATCCTCTTATTTTTAAAACTTCTTATCTTTCGAGATAACCGTAAAATTTACTCTAGCTTCTTGTATAAAGAACCTTTATTTGTGAATAGACTCTAAATCAAACTTAATAGAACTGAGACATCTTGAAGGTAATTCTAAATATAGAGTTTGAATTTGTTATCGTGGATATTGGGTCACAGACACCCACACACACACGCGCGCGCACGCACCCCCCCCCCCTCCCCACACACAGACACACAGACACACACAGACACACACAGACACACACACACACACACACACACACACACACACACACACACACACACAACACACACATACACAGCGCGTGCACGCGCGTGCACATGCATACACACAATGACACACACGCATACACATACACACAAACATATACGCGCACGCCCACACACACACACACACACACGCACCCACAGACATACGAAAGCATGCACACGTACACGCACACGCACATACACACACACACACACACACACCACATACACACTAGCGTCTATTTTCAGTGCTCTACAAATTAACTTTATGCATTGCGCATGATCAAGGTAAAAAAATGGAAATTAATTCTACGGTAACCTAGGTTACTGTAGATTTATATGATCTAATAAAAAAATGGAAATAAATCTACGGTAACCTAGGTTACCCTAAATTTAATTTCCATTTCTTTACTCTATTTAGTTGCCTGAAGGTCAACATACCAGAATCAGTTGTAATTCATTTCAAGGGGGACGATCCTAGAATTTTTATTACAACAAAATTAAATGCTTTATTTATAAGGAAATTGCCCGTATTGATAACAAATGCGCAAAACACCCAACCATTTCAATAATGATACCTTAGGAGAATGGACTAGAACATGAAACTGTGTTAAATACGGAAAACTCTATAAGACAAACCGTATCCGCTATAATACATCATTATTCCCTGAACATTCCCACAGCTGTACCTAGAGAAGACGCCGAGTACGTTATTCAAAATGTAGAAATCAGTAAAAAACGTACTTTACTTTCTACCGTATCATCAGATTCTACAGGATGCTCAACCTCGGACAATTCAGAATAAAACGTATGTGGCCCATATTATCGTAACACGTGCAGACTTTAACCAATTCCTACTCAACGCGAAAAATAGTGAATCGCCAATCCAAGTAGTTAAAGAGTACATGGTGGATGTAGAAGGTTTAATCAACATGTACGGTATCATTTTACCCACTTTTACCACAAGGGCACTTAAAGAAAGATGCAAAAGGTTAATTAAGTGCTTTAACAAAGAGAAATGCATGCCGGATTCTGAATGAGACATACTGCATACGTCATAGCTTTTAGGAATATCAACGCAGGATTCGCACACTGGCTATATGTAAAAATTCCCCTAAAAACAAATAAACAATAAATTGGTTCAAAATGGCACAGTTCTTTAAAATAATTACACTAAATGTTAAAAGTACTCAATTTTTTCAAATTTCAAAACTTACACCATTTTATTACCAAACATTCAGCAGATATTTTTATGTTGCAAGAAACTATCGTCGAGGATGAACAGATTATTAAATACGAATCAATATGTACACATTTGTAACCTAAAAACGTCAAATTACACAGGAACCGCAATTGTTCTAAAAAGAAAGAGTAACCTTGAAATCATCTCAACGCAAATCATTGAACAAGGATTGCTGCAAAAGACTAAAATAAGGTTAAATGTGGGCGTAATTAAAATTTACTGTCTGAACGTAACATCAGACATCAAACTTACTTGAAGCGTATAATTAATGAGAATGAACTTGATGAGGCGTTTCGCATTTTACATCCATCTATCCCTTGATACATTT
The DNA here is from genome assembly GCA_036346205.1 of Vesta saturnalis. Taxonomy (NCBI): domain Eukaryota; kingdom Metazoa; phylum Arthropoda; class Insecta; order Coleoptera; family Lampyridae; genus Vesta; species Vesta saturnalis. The sequence goes on from JARFJB010002209.1 coordinate 1,983,468, forward strand.
TTTCACTACTAATACCGCTTCAAGAACTGATCTTTTTTTGTGTAATTCAAATAAACTAAATTCGAATACAAATTTATTATCTTTCTCTGACCATTTAGTTGTGCAGATGATTTTGAATGAATCAACGCCAATAGGGAGTCATACTGGCGTTTCAATAACGTTCTTTTAAATGATGATGGTACGTAGACTACATAAATAAATTTAATTGAACATTAAATGTCGAAGATCACACAAACAACAGACCAAACAGTTTCTTGAACTTACAATATTACAAAATCAATATACAACGCTTACAAAAAGCACAAGTGAACTATCAATTCCACGAGAAGATATTTAAAAAACACACACACAATGTTACAGGCTAAATACTCACTAGAGCACCCAGCCCGTAAAAGCAATTTGTGCCACGACATAGCTGGGTGGTGTGGGCGGGGTTCTCACTTACTACTACTACTAGTATAATCTTTATTTTCTTATTTACAAATATTGCAAAGACATTGTGAACACTATTTACAATACATTGTTTATTTGCCGACTCTCCTCTCCTTACTCCACCTGCACCGTCTTCCTCCCTCTTACCTTCCCATCCCTTAACTGTCTTATTCTTTTCCATATTTCTTCCATCCAATACGATTCCTTTCTTTTTCCTCCAGTACCTCCTCATGCCGTCCTATCCTCTTCCTTTAACTCTGCATTCTTTCAATATATGATTTATCGTTTCCATCTCTTCCCCGCACAACCTACATTTTCTGTCTTCGTCCCTTTTCCAATATTTGTTCCCCCTTTCTTCGTTTCCACATCTAAATCTCGCTATCATTTTCTTTCTTTCCTTCCTCCCTTCACTGCTCATATATCCCGGGACACCTTCGCCATTAATATTCCTACAGTTAGTATTATATTTTCCTTCTTTTGTCATCGTCCATCCTTCCTGCTTTTGGACATCCTTGTCCCTTCTAATTATGCCCTCTCTCACGCTCACTCCTTCCCGTCTCTCCACTTCTTGTTTCGCATACCCATTTCCTTTATAACACTCTTCTCTAGATTACTGTCCATATTTTATTCTTCCCTCCTTTATTTCTTTCCAGCATTCTTGTAGAATCTTGCACTCCGATCTTCTACCCATTTCCTCCTCATAGTTTAATGCTCTCTTCCCCGCTTTCACCCTTATTTTTTCTACTTTCACCTCCTCTCTAATAATATATCCCGGTGTTTCTTTTTCCACTCCCAGTACTCACTTCCAGTATTGCAATCCTTCTATCTATTTCTACTCTTTACACCCCCACATTTCCAGCCCTTACAACACTACACTATTTATTAGTTTCTCAAATAATAGTTTCCTTTTCCTTAAGTCCATTCCGCACAGTCTTTCTCCTATACTCCACATTTGCCCTATTAATTTGTTTTCTTTTCTCACTCGTTCTTTTATATGCTCCTCATCTTTGTTGTCTTGTCTCATCCCAAGTAGGTGAATTCCCTTACCTCCTGTATCTCCTCTTCCCTCCATTTCCACTCCTGCTTTTTCCTCCTCCTTTTCTCAATACCATTACCTTCGTTTTGTTCCCATTTACTTCCAAATCTTTTCTTTTCAAATATCTGTCCATCGCTTTTAGCATCCCCTTCATTTTTTTTCTTCCTTCGCTATTAACACTATCATCAGCCTATGACAGCGACCAAATATTCCTGTTCCCCACCACCACGCCTCCTTCTTGTTGTCCCCTTAGTGTCTCCTCTAGGTCTTCTGTGTATACCGCGAACAAGCTTGGGCTCAGTGGGCATCCTTGCCTTAGTCCCTTCCTTGTTACAAATCCTTCACTTAATTGCTCATTCACCCTCACCTTATTCTTTCGTTTATCTTCTTTTTCCTGAAGTATTCCCACAGCTTTTGCCTGTTCACCCTATCGAATTCGGCTACTAGGTCTATGAATACCGCTACAATTTTCCCCCTTTTCTTTTCTAATTCCTTATTGGCGATGTGTTTCGGTATGTATACATTATCTATCGTTCTTCCTCCTTTCCTAAATCCTACCTGTCCGTCTGGTAACAGTTTCTCTTCTTCTTTTCCTTCTTTAACCTTTCTTTCAGTACGGTAGCGTATATTTTATATGCTGTGTTTAATAATGTGATTCCTATGTAATTTGTCACTTATTTTTAGTCCACTTTTTTGTGCACTGGGCATATATGTCCTTCTCTCCACCTCTCCGGGAATCCTTCCACTTTCCATATTTTGTATAATATTTCCGACATCCTTTTTGCTACCTTTTCTCCTCCATATATCTACTCCTCACCTTGTATCCCGTCTTCACCTGCCGATTTACCTTTTTTCACCTCCTGTATTGCCTCTATTACTTCCACTTCTTTTATTTCTTCTACTTCTTCCTGTGTTTCTTTGTATTCCTTCTCCTTCTTATATATTCTCCCCTCCAGTACGTTCCTGAAATATCTCTCCCATTCGTTTATTTGTATTCCCGTTTGTGTCAATCTTCTCCTCTTTTCTTTCTTTAAAAATTCCATACATCCTCTTCACTTTTTATATTATTGACCTTCTCTTCCTTTTTCTTTTTGTTTTCTTCCTTTTTGCTATCGCATGTTTTATTGTATTTCTATACTGCTTCTTTATATTTATCTTTTCCTATTTTCCCTGTATTCGACTGTCTTAGTGTTCTTCTTGCATTCTTCTTGGCCTGCTTGCATTCTCGGTCCCACCATTGCTCCCACCGCGTTTTCTCGCCCTTCCATCTTTTAAAGGTAACTTTCTCCGTTGCTTCCGCATTCTCTCTCTCATTTCTTCCACACTTTCTTATACTCCTTTTCCTTCCCATATTGTCTTTCCCATTTTCTCTTTGTACCTCTTTACACTCTATTCTGTCCATACCTTCTTGGTTGTGAATTTCTCCACTTTTCCCATCTCCTCTGTTTCTCTCCCATCCATTATCAATTCCAGGGGCCGATGGTCCGATTTGATCCTCTGCCTTACCCTAAATGTGTTCACCTTTTCCTCCGCATCTCCATTCGTTATTATATAGTCTATTATTGAGTCTCCCCTCACTCCCATGCACGTATACTCTCCCCTCTCTCTTTCTTCTCTATTCCCATTCATTAGATTTCAGCACCCTTTCGTTGCACACTTCTAACAGTTCTTTTACTTCTCTATTTAACACTATCTTCTGTCTGTCGTTTTACCGTCTCTCTTTTTCTTTGTATTCCCCTTCTTCTCCTATTCTCGCGCTAAAATCCCCTCCTATTATTATCATACCTTCCCCTCTCTCTACTACCAACGCCTCTAAGTTTTCTTTTGTCTCTTTCATCTTACTACACTATTTTTATTTCTTTTTTTCCCACTGTATATTCCTACCTACCATACCTCTTCTTTGTTGCACTTTCTCTTCTTCTTCTTTTTCCAACCATTTTCTTTTTATTCCCACTACCCATGAGAATTCACTTGGCATTTCCTTTTCCCACCACTCTTGATCTTTTTCTTCTAGCCATGTCTCTTGCATTCCCATAACGTCCTGCTCCTTAACAAACTCCCAGAAATCTTGATCTTTATTCTTAATCCCACCACGTTCCAGAACACTTTCTTTCGATCGTTCACCCCTTACTGTATTCTTTACCTTTGTTCACTTTATTGGTCTTTTCTATTTCCTTTACTCACTTTTCCATTACACTGCCGTTTCGTCATGCTCCATTCCCATTTCTCCCCTTCCCTCTTCTTCTTTCAGTTGTTTAGCCTTTATGTATCCCACCTTTCCCCCCTTTCTCTCTCTTAAATCCTTTGTTCTCTCGTTCCATACGTATATTTCTCCGTTTATTTCCATTTTCCTATATCCCACCCACACTCTTTTTCCCCCAGCTCTTATTTCCGTCGCTCTGTTTCTTATTTCTTTTTGTACTCTTCTTTCTTCCCTCGTTATATACGGTATAAATTCGCTTTATAAAATTTAAGTTTACAATGGGAAATTTCGAGGTTAAAGGTCACCCGCGTATATTTTAAAATTCAATATTAGTGTTTCTATTGCAATATATCAATTTTCCTTTTATAAATGTTACTGTTAAGCTTTAAATTACTAAATGTAAGTATCATGGCCCAAAATTTGGCGTCCACCATCCTTAAACAATGTTACAGTTTCGTGGCAAACTCGTACTCTTTATACCTTTTGAAGATCTGTAAGATGATGGGTTACAAAACGACTTGCGACTATTTCAGATAAAGGTGGTCGTATATCATTGTTTTGACAGATAAGGATCCAATCTGCTGTTGAGCCTCTATTACCGCGTGACTTGTTCTGTTATCTGCTTCCATAACCTTCTTTGCAGCAGCAATGTTTTCTCTGCCACAGAGATGATGGTAGGGCCTGCGCCTTTCTAGTGATCAATTGTAGTTCTTCCAGGTTCGGATTCCTTGCACTATCTGTAATTTGTTACCACGGAAGGGGCCTGATCGCCAAATGTAGATTTCAAACTTTTTTTCGGAACATACGCACTTAAGCCTTTCTTATGCGAAAATGTTCTGGGTCTCTTTCAAATGCTATTTTAGATAAATTAGCAAAGGAAGCGGCAAATATCAAGCAGAGTTGCTCTTACTGAGGCTACATTCTTTGCTTTCTATGGCCTGTTTAATTTCTTCAGTCTCAATAATTATGTCTTGGTCTCGTATTAACATGAATACTTAGGGAATACTTCTGAATATCTCAAACATGCGTATAAATGTACTCGTAAACAGAATGGGTCGGTATAGTCTTGATCGCAGTTTTATTTCTCTAATATAGTAATCAACAGCCATAAAGTTAAGATCATTTTTATAGAAGTACGGTATTGAATCGTTTACGTTTCGAATACGTAATACCAGGAAATTCAGTCAAATGAGTTTTCATGCGCAACAGATTAAATCGTTTTGTAAGATCTGATTGCAATATTAGTTTCTCTATAAGGTTTACTCAATACCCAACACATAAATTACAAGCTATGTTTGTCCTTTCCCTTGAACGTTTGGTAAGTGGCCAATTCTTTCTGAAAACGGATTCACCCATTTTTTATAATACTTCAATAATATGCAATAATTCTCCTATTTGTTAATTCTTGGATAAGTGTACTATCATTCCTCTACATCATGCAGTAACTCATTGAATTTTTTTCTGTAACCATCTAAAACTCTACTACTACGCGACAGTCGCCTTTGCGAGTCCTCATACAAATAACAAATATGAGAAGTTGCAGGAACAGTGCGACTCGCGTAATTAATAAACGGCTAGGGCTATAGTTATTTTTCATTTACACAGCTACTGGATCTTAACTGGAGAGTACTGTTGACTCTATCAAAATTCTCTACACCACTTAAACCACAAAGCATTATTTCGTTTATCAAACCTGCTTGACGATTTGAAACTCGCATAGCATTGTAGACGTGTAGAATTGCTCTAGAAAGTTTCAAGACCTTATGTGATAATTTCCCCCATAAACCGAATGTTCTTTAGGGTTTCTTACCTTGGCGTACGTACCAATATAATGGAGAAACTTTGTAGGTGAATACAGTTTCAATACAAATGCTAATAATTAAACATTATTTAATAAATAACTTGAATTTTCATATGTTGCAAGTAAATACTATACCAGGTGTCAATTTGAAAACTTTGAACCCTTAGGTTCCAACCATCTCACCCCTATTTTTTTAATTGCACTACTGCATGTCATTTTGATCATCTAATCTAGATCAGATCATGTGAATTTTAACATGAATGTATAATTCTCTATGGGTTATTGTTAAGTTTTTATGTTCATTTTGACTACCTATTTGTAAAGATGGTCTGTTTTTCGAAAATAGTACCTAATTTGAGATTTAGAACAATAAATTTGAATAAATTGATTTAAATACTATTTTTTGTATTATTTAAAAAACGGTGGATTAATTAAGATTTTGTTTGGTACTGATGGATAGAATTCTTAAAGAGCTTTTTAATAATGTATTACATATCGGGTAGTGCAATTTACAACAGTAGAGGTTAGGTGGCTCCTAAGGGGTGAGTTGCAGAAGATTTCTATATGAGTCACATTGCTTCCCTCTCGCTGTTCTAGAAACAGTTTCGAGAAATTTTACTTACCTGTTACAGTTTCGAAGATATGAAGTCTGGCAAATCCATAACACTTCAAACTCTTGCACCTTTCTGTGAACTAGCTTACTATCAATCCAAAATTGCAACAATTAGATGACCTCATTATATACCCCATTAAAATTAACACTGTATACGTTCAAACAAATATAAAATATTGTAAGAATTTAAAATAAGACAGTTAACCTTTAAGAAATATATTACTAATCACGTTGCCAATTGTTTTTTAAGAGATTAAGAATAGAAACGTTTTGAAATTTAATTTATTATCGTTCCTCAGCAAAGACTCATATTATGTATGAATCACACGAAACAAATTTTACAATTTTTTGTTTACACATTGACAGTCTTTAACATCCGCTAGGGCGCGTGGTCTACAATCATAGACCACTGCAATTTGAATAACGGTAGTTGCGGGGAAGGAATACTTACGCGGACACTCCTTCACGGAGCTGTTTATTACTTTCGGATCTATTGGTTTAGTACTCAAAGTGCAGTAGAACGGGTGGTTGCTGACTGTTGTACAGGTTCCATCACGATTGGTCTACGATTGTAGACCGCGCGACTTATTACGTTAGTTTTTCTCTCAGGTACGTAATTTTTTATTTCTATACATAGCATGTCGTAATTTATCAATTTTCTCATAAAATGTTGAAGTTCCATTTTTACTTATTAAAAACTTTGGTGTTCCTGATATTGTATGTGCTATTTAGGCAATCTATTATTTTGTTTCAGAAAAATATCTCTGATTAAAGAAAAAAGACGTGTAGAAACCAGTAGAGATCCAGAGTCCTGGCGTAGATGGTTTCAGGAAGTTTGTAGCGGTGAGGAGAGTCTACTAGATACAGATGAGGAAGATAAAACAGAAGAACATGAAACCTCAACAGATCGGGTACTATGATAATAACAAATTCTACATTGGCAAGGATCAAATAACTAGATGAAGAAGAAACTGTGGATATATACAGGTGCGTACTCGTACTAATAATGTTATAAAACATTTTCCTGGACCAAAACGTGACACCCGAAGTGCCACTCTTGAAATTAACTGTATAAAACTTTTCATAAGCGACGTCGTTATTCAAATGCTAGTTAGTTCTACAAACATTTATATATCGAACAAATCAAGCAAATCGTACAAATAAAAAACAGATTTTCCAAAGACCGTGATGCTAGACTTACCAAAGAAACAGAAGTAATAGCTTTGATAGGCATTTTATTCTTGATTGGTACATTGAGAAATTCCAGGAAAATACTCGTTAAATATGGGATAACTCCAAAGGCAACGGAGTGAAACCTTGTTATCTCGCTATTAGCGAAAAACGATTCAAATTTCTTCTTCGTTGCCTAAGATTTGACGAACCCGAAACGAAAGAAAAGAATTAGATAAATTAGCAATCATAAGGGAACTGATTGAAATTTTTGTGGCTAATTTTCAGAATTCGTTTAGTGCTAGTGAATTGCTCAAAGTTGACGAACATTTACTGGATTTTAGAGGGCGGTGCCCATTCCAGGAGTACATTCCCGGTAAGCCGACGAAATATGGAATCAAGGTATTTGCTTTGACTTCTTATACTTCTAATTTGTAGACATACATGGGGATTCAACCGGATGGCCCCTATAAAATTCAGTAAAACTCCTATAGACATTGTACTGCGATTGGTACATCCAGTAGAGGGGACTAATCGGAATATCATTGGCGATAACTGGTTCAGCAGTATTCCTTGGACAAAAAAATTACTGCAAAAGAAACTAACATATATTGGTATAATGAGAAAAATAAATGTGGGATTCGTATCCAGTTTTGCCAAATAAGCAAATGGAAGAACACTTATTGGATTCCAAGAGGATATATCAATGGTTCCTTATTGTACCAAAAAATAAGACAGTAACAGACACTATCGTTGCGAACCTTCCATCATCCCTACACCTCTCCCCATGTATTGTGTCACCTGCATGCAGGTGGGACATACCTCTGAGGAGAGTCCGACCCGATCGATCCAGTGTCCCAACTATGGCGGAAGCCACAGATCCACATCCTGCAAGTCCGCGGCAAACCCAAAGTGTAACAACTGCGGGATGCCCACCTCACCTACTCCTTCAAGTGCCGGATGCGACGGAACCTCCCAGTTCTCCGTCACAGATGGCAATCCTTGATCCGATCATGTGTGACGAGTCTGACTCTGAAGACATGGCTTACCTTAAACCTATTCCCGATACAGATCCCGTCACCATCAAATCCTTTATACAAGTCCCCTTACACACCCTCTCCTAGACCTGTTCCCTAACCACCAACGCCGAGTTATCCGAACCATCGAATCCTTATCCTCAACTTTTCCAACGGCGTATCAACGTCTGCGTAGCCGGTACGCGGAGGAAGGTCGCCGTAGTCCGCCAACACCATCCTTAAACGCCTTTGTTCCCAATGGATATCGTAACAGGAACCATTAATACTAGTGGCGTTCGTCGGAAACGCTCCCCAATTAAACACTTCCTACACGAACACAATGTACACGTCCTTTCAATCACAGAAACCAAACTCTCACAAAATGCACACTACAATTTAATACTTCCTCAACAATAGCACACGGAACCGCCTTGCTAATTAGAAACTGTTTCCCTTCCACTCCATTTCAACTACCTGCACACCTGCAGCAACTCGAATGCGTTGCTGCAACGGTGCACTTCCCCACTTCTATAGTATTCATATCTTACTACAATCCACCCGGGCACAATACACTTTCAGATGACCTGTTAGTTTATACCTCCAGACTCCCAAATGCAATCATCCTAGGTGTCTTCAATATCCGACATATTCAATTCGGTGACACCGTAACAAATGGAAATGGCAACAGACTATCATCTACTCTGTTGCAGTTGCCTATGTTGAAGACCGCCAATACACAACCTACGTATTTCGACCACTTAGGTGCCTCAATAATAGATCACATAATAGTTTCCGAATCAATAGCACACTACTTCGATCGTGAGTGCTTTCTAGGCACCATGATCACTTCAGATCATATTCCACTTCTGGTCAAAACTTTATTTTGTCCAGCTCCCGCAACACCCCTTCAAAACACAATCATTAAAAATTTTTCGAATGCAGACTGGAATGTGTTCGCCGAACACATCTCCAACAATCTTCCTACACCCAATTTTCAAACCACCCAAGATCTCGAGGGAGCCATTAGTGACCTAACTTTCGTAAGTACGGAAGCCGTCGACACGTCAGTCCCGTTTGAAAACATCGACATTTCCAAAAAACCGCTCACACGACACATAGTAAACTGGATCAAAGAGAAGAGACGAATCTATCGTCAATTCTGGAGATCCAGGGATCCGGCTCTCAAGACGGATTACAATCGCCTTAACACCTTAATCAGGCGAGAACCCAATAAACACACAGAAGACTCCTGGGCTAAAGCCACTTCCCAGTTGGATTATCGAGACGGTAAACGGCAACGGTTTGACAGACTGAGAAGAAAAGTTGACCCCAAATCCCATCTAACCGACCTTCTGGGTTAACCTAATCTCCTCCGACCAAGGAAAGGCCCATTTCTTTTGTCACCGCATCCAATCCATATTCCAATCCCCCAATGATCCCCAATTAGATCCTGTTATCAAGGGATTCCCCGAGAACCGCCTCGAGGAATTCCGAAACCTTAACCTTCCCGAACGCCAACTGGACAACGAGAATCCTTTCTATGCCACAATTACGGCCGACCAGGTCAATGCCTATTTTTAAAAAGGCAAAAACTCAGCCCCAGGCCGCGACGGCCTCGATAGAAGAATCCTACGTCACCTACCCGGCCCATGCCTCCAACTACTCGCAAACATTTACAATAAGTGCCTAACCCTCTCTTACTTCCCGACGGATTGGAAATCGGCATCCACCGTCATAATACCAAAACCCACGCAGACCTAACCTCACCTATTTCCTGCAAAACCAATATCCCTCCTGAGTTGCCTAGGAAAATGCTTCGAGCAAATTCTAGCCAGGCGGCTCAGGGAACACCTAGAGTTTAACGACCTCCTTTCCAACAGCCAATTCGGCTTCCACCCAAACCGGAAGTGTCACGATCCCTTGTTGAAGCTACTTACCAAGACCACCAGAGCAGTCAACCACAAACAATGCAATCTGGCTGTGTTCTTGAATATTAAGCAAACCTTTGACCGGGTCTGGCACCCCGATCTCCTACAAAAAATCCGAAACCTAAACATTCTCGACCCCTTCTCCAAACTCCTGCTTTCGTACCTGACCAACCGATCGGTCAGGGTGAAAGTAGGGAAAAACTTCTCAGATCCTTTCCAACCCACAGCAAGCGTTCCGCAAGGTTCTGCCTTAGCCCCCATCCTTTACACAGTCTTTGCTTCAGATATCTCTCAAGTCACCCAACCCGGAGTAGTCGTTGCGCAATTTGCAGACGACACCGCCTTCTGGTCGGTTAATCGCAACAGCGAAACAGCCTCCAACCGCATATCCAAAACCCTTAGGAACTTTTCCAACTGGGCCAACCGGTGGAGGGTCTCCATTAACCCCTCCAAAACCCAAGAAATCCTTTTCCGTCACCCTAGTTACGCCGAAGACAAATTCCCAAACTTATCCTCCAGAAACGTCTCCCTCACCATTAACCAAGAGAGAATCCCCTTTCAAGACCAAATCACATACCTAGGTGTCCTATTCACCACAATACTTAATCGGCTCACCGATGTTTGAAAAATACTTAACAGAATTAGAAACCGTGCAAGCCTACTGAGCGCCCTCCGGGGTCGAATCAGAGGTTTCCACCCCAAAACACTCCAACATACATATAAAACTTACATCCGCCCTGTTAAGGATTTCCGAGCACCAATATAAACATTAACCCTAACCACCTATCCTCTATAGCATCCTGTGAACGCCGGATATTTAGACGTATACACGGCATACCACCAATCACAAACAGAATCCGAACACTTCAGAAAAGCTTTGCAAACAAAAGGATTTTCGGCGATACCATCCCAACCAAAGAAATATTCACAACTTCCTACACCTAACAACCTCCCAAATTCCCACGTAAAAAACCCAAACGTAAATTTAAACACCCTCCCGCGATCTTAACCCAATTATTAGGCGACATCCCAGAGGAGATAGAAGAGACCCTTGATTGTTATCAAGGGTCATATGCACTCCCATATGCACTCCGCATCCCACCGTCTACTGGATAACGACCACGCAAGGATACCGGCTAACGAATCGATCCACACCCTAACACCCCCCCACCACACTCAACCACACGCACACCTAAATCTAAATATTCACAACTGAAATAAATCAAACCTTTAACCTTTCTTTTTCTTTAACACCAAATAACAAAACCTCAACAAATTGTCTTTTTTTATTTTTTTTACACCAAAAATAATAAACTCATGATTGTAAACCACACAATTACAAAAAACATCGCAACACCAACAATAATGGAATGACCAGGGCTGAAGAGGAGGAATCCTGAACAGTATACGAATAAGCATATAAGCATAAGATATAAGGATCCTAACCAAAAGTATGAGCATACTAACCTAAAAAAAAATGTCACATTTGTCCAAGAACCCGAAACAAGCCTTCTAGAAAAGCTGGCGTAAAATTCCATCATTATGCGTGGAAACAACAAATGTCAGATATGTGCACTACTTCATCAATTATTAAAATACTTTCCTTTTTTTGGGGTTTTTAATGGTGTATTTGTATATTAATGTAATACAATTAAAACGTTTCGGTAACACTTACCGTTATCTTTGGTAGTAGTAATAAATATTAAAACTGTTAAAGATGTTGAAACAATTTTGTGAAATTTGAAAATTAAAAACTTAAGCCTGTTATTAATATAACAGTACGATGAACGTTTAAAAGTAAAATATGAAATTATGGAGTATAATTTCAGTAAATAACAACTAGATCACTAAAAAAATTAAATATTGTTAAACTGTCTTAAAGACGACAAACCAGAACACCCTATAACGGCCGAAGGCTAGCAATGAAAAATGTCAACTAAAAAACAAAATTTAATCAAGTTGTGATGTATGTACAAAGTTGTGAAAAACTTCAATTTGAAACTGATGGAAGCATTCACCAATATAAATATGATATCAATAAAACTAATCCAGTTAAATTAAACAAAGAAATAGCTGTCAATAAGTGCAAGTGTTATTTAAGAATGAAAAGCATACTACAGAACGTTTTACGTAATTTTTAATTTTAATTTTAATGTCAACTACTTAAGTTAAAATTATTGTGTTGTGGTAATTTAACATATAAAACACTTAGACATAGCAAGAGATAAAATTAGAATTAAAATCAAGAAGAAGACGCCACAACCTATTTAAACGGAGACTGTCTTCTTGTTTATCAAAATTATTAGGGTGTTTATATACCCGAATAGCTTTACGTTGTAAACGAACATAATAATGAGTTTGTCTTGACAATATTTCCATATTGTCAAATGGAATGTCATAATTTAAATCATTTAAGGCATGTTCAGCTACCGCAAACTTCTCTGGTTGACTTAATCTACAAAATATCATATGTTCGTTATATCTTATATTAAAGCTACTTTTTGTGTTTCCAATGTATACCTTTATACATGAACAAGATGACCTATACACTGCAAAAGATGATAATGGGTTTGAAACATTTTAGGTGACCTTAAATGTTCTTTAATTTTTCTTCTAGGTCTAAAAACAGTCTTAATGCCATACTTAATTAGGATTTTTCAATTCTGTCAGTAACATTAGCTATGAAAGGAAGAATAGCAGTGCCAACATTAAGAACTGGTTTTTTCAAGGTTACGTCTAGAAGGTGTAATAACATTATTAATATCAGTAAGTGAATATCCATTACTTTGTAAGGAGTTTGTTAAATATTTGTATTAATTTTTCAAAAATTCAGGATCACAAATTCGTTTTTCTCGATCTACTAAAGATTTAATCACACAATTTTTTTTACGTGGATGGTGGTTGGGTAACTTATGAAGGTATCTATCAGTGTGTGTGTCGGCTTTCTGTAAACCTTAAAAGATAATGAATTATTATTTTTATTTTTAGGTATAAACATGTCAAGAAATGGTAAACTTCCATTAGTTTCTTTTTCCATGGTAAATTTGATACTAGGAATTATACCGTTTATAGAAACCAAAAACTGATGTAGCGCCTCTTCTTCTCCATGTATCCAAAAAACAAATGTGCCATCTACATAACTGTACGAAACCGAAGGTTTTTTAGGTGTATTTTCTAATGCTTATGTTTGAAATTTTTCCTTGTAAAAATTAGCTATAACAGGACTAAAATTATTATTTTATTCCAATCTATCGTTATGACTAGGTACTGTTAAATTTTTTGTTCGTGTATATGTTTTTTATATTGGTTGTTTTGTTGTAATATGTTACAGGCTAAATACTCATTAGAGCATCCAGTGCGTAAAGGCAATATCGCACGTGGTACAGCGCTGTGGTCTGGGCGGAGTTCGTACTTAATGTTGTGAAAGAGCACTCGTTACTCCAAAATCGGGAAAAAAGTTAAGCAGGTGCCACCTGTTAAATACATTTATAGCGGAAAAAAGATCATGAACAGATCTTAGATTGCCCTAATAGGAAACCAAAACGTTCATTTAAAAATAAACCACTCTGTCACTAAAAATTCTATTTCAAAAATCTTTACGCCAAGTTCATACAAACCTCAATAGAATCTTAAGCTTTATATAAGAGCCGCAAAATGCCATAACAAAACTAGAACTCAGTAAATATTTCGATAAACTACACGTCAAAATTATTATTTCAAATAACAAAAAATAAATGAAAATACGATAGTTAATCCTACAATTTAAAACACAACTTACGCCCCTACAACAAAATTATGTGTGATGGAAAATTTATAATGTCCTAAAATTATGAAACATCGATATCGGGATGTAATACCTAAATTCGTCCAAAAATACAGCTCATTTTCAAATAACAAACTGCTTACCTTTTAGTAAATCAGACCAATCAAGGATGTCTACAAACGGTAGGCCGAGTCCTATAAGAAAATTACTTCAACATATGTTGCGACTATTACTACATAATTTACCTACGTTACGCTACATTCTAAAATTTCTTTTCTGACTTGTTACCAAAATCAAAAAAACAATCGCTCAAATCTAAAAATTCCTATTAGTCATTACGTTAAAGCCTATTGAAACTTCAAAAGATTACTTAAAAAAAACTAGTATAACTTCCATAAAATTTGATTTCAAACTGAATGAACGATAAATGGAGGTTGTCGCTGTAAAATTATTTATCTCGATACTTCTCATAAAATAATTCAATTCACTACAAAAATATCTAATGTTGCAAAGTAATACGTCGTAAAATTGTAGGCTCAGACGATGAACTCACAATCTCTTAATAAAACAGTTATAAACATTAACAATTTTCACATATTTGGATATTTACATATTAAACATTAGTGCACTTACATAAAAAACGAAATTCAAACCAAGAAACCAAAAAAAAAGAAGTAATGATCGAAACCGGTCAGCGCTTGTAAGACCATATTATCAATAACTACCTTTTAATCAATATAACGGAAATAATGAAGATATCAGTAACATAAATTTTGGAATATGTGCATGAAATAAACTTTCAATGCACCACATTTCACAGATAAAAAAAATCAAGATCTTAACGAATAAATCGTGTGAATGAATACGCTTGTTTCTAAATTGCCTGAAGGGCATTTCTACAATAATTTACACCAAAGCAAGCGAATGCATCCTCTACATAAACATAAAAAGATGCACCTTATTATTGTCACCTGCAAAATAAAAAAATAAAAGTTTACCTTACGTAGCACCTACAGCAGAATACTCTTCTTCCTCTGGACTACAATATAATAGGTCGTGCAACGGTTCCACCAGGTACTGGATTTGATAGCTGAATTTCTACGGTAACGTTTCCCAAATAATCTTTCTCAAACGAGAACTTCCTATTCATAATTACACGAACTAAATTTACGACAGTTGATTCAACCAAAAGCACACAAGCGGCTAATTTTTCATCTGATTTATTGTGAATGCACAAATATTTAACCATACTGGCGGGTACTTTAACGTTAATATATTTATTCTACACTTAATTAAAGCGGCACTATACAGGATGTCCGCTGGGTAACTACGAAAAATTCGTACACGCATTCTTGGAACAATTATAAGTAAAAATGATTATGTGCAATTTTTCCCAATTCCTAACCCCTAAGGAGATATGGGCGGTTGAAGAAAAATGTAAAAGTATGTAAAGAAGATACCCTTAACAGCTGCTTAAGTCTTAAAATTATCATAAAACAAAACTTTTAATAACAATTTTCATTAACAAATTAACAAGAACACAACATAGCACAAAAATGCACATAAAATAAGGAGGTCACAAACAAAAATGGTTACAGTTGTTCAAAATGAGATCCACACTGTAAAAATGGTAAGAGCAATTTTGGTTGCCTAGCAAGTGTTACCACAATACACTGAGAAATTTAGTCTTATTTGACGTTTCATGTCATTTGTACCAAACATTATTTGAATGTAAATGTAATTTATCATCTACTTTATAACAATTAGAGTTAATTTAATTACAATTAAATCATGCCTTATCAATTTTCAAATGAGGAATACACTAACATGGTATTCCTGTACGGTTTGTTTAAAGATAATTGTTATGCAGCAGCAGCGGAGGACAAAAATCGTTTTCCAAATCGTCGTGCTCCTACTGATAAAACGATAGCCCGGACTTTTCACTGCCTTCGAGAAACAGGAAGTTTTCTTACACATCGAAGTGATCGAGAGTCTCCACGACATGCGCTTGCAGAAGAGGTACTGAGAGAAGTTGAAATCGATAGCCGAACGAGTATTAGACGACTAAAGTAGCCACTGGTAGAAGTAGGACCACGATTTCGCAAATTCTTTGCGAAAATGGAATGCATTCGTATCACGTTCAACCCGTTCAGCACCTTCTTCCCGGCGATTCGGCTCCAAGAGGTTGGTTTTGTGATGTGGTAACTTTTTTTTTCTCGGGATGGGGTGAACGATATTCACAATGAGCACTTTTGGTCAGATGAATTTTCTCATGAAATTACTATTACCGGATTTCAACATCGCTTCACGGTAAATGCTGAGGCCGGGATTATCGGAGACAGTCATATTGGACCGCACATGTTTAATGGGCACTTAAACTCCGAAATGCACAAATAATTCTTGGAAGAAGATGTACCAGCATTACTTGAAGATGTTCCCTTAATTGTACATCAAAACATGTGGTATTTGCAAGATGAGTCTCCTGCACACTACGGGCGTGTTGTGACGGAGTGGAAAATTGCACATACTCATTTTTGCTCAAAGAATACGTATACGAATTCTTCGTAGTTCCCCGCGGACACCCGTATATATCAAGTTTGCATTTTGATTGTTTGAGCTGCGCGACATACGTGAAACTACCTCTGCACCAGGAACTCGTTAAAAATAATCCGCACACGCAAAATGCGTTACAGCAGGTCTACCAAACAGAGGCTAAGCGCTTAAGAAATCATGAAAATCACTTCTTCTATGACCAACAAATGTCACCCTTGACAAAACGATACAACCAAAAAATGGAGTGTGGTGAATCCGTAAATTATCTATGGAAACGGAGATTAATTACTCCATGGTAGTTCGATACAGCCCCGGTATGCATAACTTGTTCCAACCTTCTTACACTACCCCTTTCGCATATATTGCGACAATCGCAAACAAACAAAAGACGTGAATCTAGCCCTACATCATGGACTTGAATGACTCCCTAAACGCTCAGATCTCGCCATCTTTCCTTCTAACCCTTTCCATCTTACTTAAATCTTAATTAGCCTATCATAAAAAAGAGTCGCTTGAATTTTAAGCGCGGTAAAACGATACTCAAATACGAAAATAGTCGGGAGAAAGACATTACATCATGCTGCAAACTTCAATGTCAGCTTCTTGCAACCGACACAAAATGATATCGTTTAATTATTCTTCATTAGTACTTATTGTAGATCAAATAAATTCTTCTCATTCTACGATGACAAAATTTAGCATAAGTGGTACGGTATACTACATTTAGAAAGATCTGTGGCACTACATTCCAACGACACTACACGTGGACGTTATCAGGAACAAAATACTTTTTAATTTCAAACCATGGAAGAAATCGATTTTCAATACAATATGTCAATTTTAATTGTTACAAAGAAAAAAACACGTAATTTCTCTATTTCAACTAACGCCATTCCTAAAGCTTACAATAGTGAAAATACTTATTTACGCAAAAGTCTTATAACATTAATCTAATAATAACGCCAGTATCACCTGTGAGTGAAACGTAACTTTACAAATAAACATTCCATTTATAAATGTCTCAAAACCTAAAAAAGGTGATCAAATAGAAGCTCGCAAAAATTGATCTTTAAAATTTACACACAGGGTGACAAATATTATAAAAATACATTTGGTTAACGTTTTAGCCCAATACGATTTTTTATTACTGTGTTAAACTAACCAGATGCAAATAAAGCCGGGAAAATGATTTTTTTTTGTTTTTCAAAAAAATTATAAAAAAAGTGAAACTGAATATATTTTATGTAAACTTTCATCGTTAGCACACATAATACAATACTTACTTTTTTGGTTTTTTTTAATGGAGTATTTTAAATTATACAATCTAAACGTTTCGATAACACGTACAGTTATCTTCGTCAGTAGTAATATCTATTAAATGTTGTTAAATATGGTGTAAACAATTTCGTCAAAGTTGAAAAATTAAAAATTAAAACATAAACATCAGCCTGCTATTAATATAACAGTTTGAGAAACGTATAAAGCCAACTATAAAATTAAATTTTAGTAGAGAAGAACTAGGTCATTAAAAACATCTTACATTTTTATTACAACCTCATATAGGAAAAACACCCCATTACATTAAAAATTCTGTCGACTTTGTTGAAAAAATGCATAGTTTCAAAATTGATGAGAGTGATATAATGGTTAATTTTGATATTGTTTCACTTTTTACAAAAGTGCCTCTAAAAGAAACTATTGAATACATTGATCATCTTTTTCCAAAGGACATAACCATTCTTCTTCAGCACTACAACTTATTTTCAGTGGAATAGTAAATTTTATGAACAGATTGAAGGTGTAGCAATGGGTAGTCCTCTTAGTCCTGTTATAGCTAATTTTTACATGGAAAAATTTGAAACATTGGCGTAACAAGATACACCTCCAGTTTGGTATAGATATGTAGACGACACATTCGTTATTTAAAGACATGAAGAAGACGAAAAAAAAACAAAAACTCATGCAGTGTTTTTGGTTTTTATAAATGGTACACATCCTAGTATCCAGTTTACCATGGAAAAAGAAACTAATGGAAGTTTACCATCTCTTGACATACTAATATCTAAAAATAATAATTCACTATCTTTTAAGGTTTACAGAAAGCCGACACACACTGATAGATACTTTCATAAATTATCCAACCACCATCCACGTCAAAAAATTGGTGTAATTAAATCTTTAGTAGATCGAGCAAAACGAATTTGTGATCCTGAATTTTTGAAGGATGAATATAAATATTTAACAAAATCCTTGCAAGATAATGGATATTCACTTACAGATATTAATAATGTTATTACACCTTCTAGGCCTAGCCTTAAAGAAAAACCAGTTCTTAAAGTTAAAACTGCTTTTCTTCCTTCTATAGCTAATGTTATAGATAGAATTGAAAAAATCCTAATTAAATATGACGTTAGGACTATTTTTAAACCTACAAGAAAAATTAAAGAACATTTAATATAACCTAAAGATGTGTCAAACCCATCATCATCTTCCGGAGTGTATAAGTTCTCTTCTTCATGTGGAAAAGTATACATCGGAACCACAAAACGTAGCTTTGATACAAGACGTAAAGACTATATGAGATTTTGTAGATTAGTTCAACCAGAGAAGTCTGCTGTGGCTTACCATGCCCTGAATAATTTAAATCATGACATTCAATTTGACGATATGGAAATATTGTCAAGACAAACTCATTATTATGTTCGTTTACAACGTGAAGCTATTGAAATGTATAAACACTCTAATAATTTTAATAGATAAGAATAAAATCTCCGTTTAATAAGGTTCTTGGCATATTATAATTAAAAAAAAGCACAATGATCCGTCTTAATTTTGATTTTAATTTGAATTTTTGGTGTGTCTAGGTTTTTTCCTTGAAGCAAATGCTTTACCAACTATATGTTAAATTACCACAGCACTATAATTTAACATAAGTAGTTTAAAATTAAAAATTACAAAAAACGTTCTGCATTATACTTTTCATTGCTAATAACGCTTTCACTTATTGATAAAGATATCTCTTTGTTAGATTTAACTTGACTGTATTATTTGATGTCATGTTTATATTTGTGAATGCTTCTATCGTTTTGAAATTGAAGTTTTTCGCAACTTTACACGTGCATCATAACTTGATTAAGTTTTGTTAAATGTGTTTTTTGACTGACATTTTTCATTGTTAGCTTTTGCCGTAGAGAGTGCTGTGATTTTTCATCTTTAACGCAGTTTAACAATATTTAATTTTTAATAATCTAGTTCTTCTTTAGTAAAATTTAATTTTATAGTTGGCTTTATACGTTTCTCCAACTGTTATATTAATAGCAGGCTGACGTTTATGTTGTAATTTTTAATTTTTCAACTTTAACAATTTTTAATAGATATTACTACTGACGGAGATAACTGTAAGTGTTATCGAAACGTTTAGATTGTATAATTTAAAATACACCAGAAAGTAATAACACAAAATGGAACATGATATTAACCAAAAACGAAATGGTCTACACATGTAGACAGCGCGTCTATCCTCGTAACAAGTTACTGCGCGCCCAATCTAGGGTTAAGTTAACTAAGTAACACGATTTGGTATATAACTGAACCGTTAAATACTGCAGTGGGCTTTTGATGTGTTCTTGTTTTAATTACATTAAAAAAACATATACCAATGAAGACGTGGACAAAAATCATTTGTTTCTCAAACCAAAAATGTAAATGTAAATTAATATCTAATTCAAAACAAAAAAAAAGCTTCTGGTGATTTTCAAATACCTGACATCAATAAGGTAAACTCTCAATTTCAGTAAATCATAATACATTTTATTACACAAATAGTTATTTGTGTCATTAGTACAAAAATGTCATTTTTGGTACGAATATAATATAAACTTTGTTCCCCATTTATTTACATTTTACTATAAGGTTGGGAACCCCTCATTAATGTCGCTATCAGTATGAAACGTTTCTATTTTATAAAAACTTTCCGTGTAGTTCTTAATTAATATTCATTTGATTTTACATCTATAAATTTTATGGAACTGTGGCACATCTCAATAAAATAACTTCAAGATAAATGGCGTCACTCGCGACGGCAAATTAATGTAATTCTAAAATACTTATTATTTTTGTTCTTTAATGGTGTATTTGTATATTAAGGTTATACAATCTTAGATTATATAACTGTAATATACCAATACACCATTAAAATACCCAAAAAAGATAAGCATTTTATTATGTGTAATAATGATGAAAGCTTACATTTTTATAATGTAATTCTGTTCATAGAACGTAACTAATCACTGAAAATATTTAAATAACCTTACACTTGCTTAAAACAGAAAAAAATAGAAAGTATATTCAATATCAATACATGATTATGACTGAAAACTTTGCTTGTGGTGAACATGCGAAATTTTTAAAATTGCATTTATTGTAATAATGACTTTCCATGAACCTCAGTCAACACGATGTTGATGTTTGGGCAAGGTTATTTTTTGTACTAGGACAAACAGCAAATTACTTTTATACAGTCACAATATAATGTCTTATTTAGGTGGTTGGAGAAAAAAAGTTATTTTTACGCACGTGTGCAACAAGTACAAAACCTCATTAAGTTCAAGATCAACAAGATAATATTCCCGTGTCTGAAGAGTCATTTCGCTAGATGTTCATCAACTCCGATTAACCCACTGTAATAAAAATACTTTTCATTATATTTTTCCATCGTTTATTTGAAAATCGTCTAATGTTCTTTATTTGTTATTAAAATTAAAAAAAAATTATTAAAGTAGTTTCACTCAAAATGAATGTCATGGTTTGAAAATATAGATGAAAGTAAACTAATGAAAGATAGTGTACGGGTAGTTATTACTTATTTAAATGTTAACAAAAATTTAGACAAAGCATTTTCTTTGTCAAAAAGTATTTGATAAGAAATCTAATTCAACAGATAATTTTATATTTGCGTATATGTTAAAGTGGAAGCAGTTTACGACGCAGTCCCAGTTACAGTTGTTATTCTCGGAGTTTACGGACAAGCACAAGCTGTACCACTTGTGATTTAAGCTGTTTATAATAAGCAAAATGATCAAAAGCTTTAACATCAATCTTTTTACATACTGATGGAGAAATGGCCGTATATGCTTGTCCACAAATTTCACAAAAGCAATAAAGTACTTACAATATTTTTTTTGTTCTTAACCAAAGTAATTCATTCAAATAGTTAATTTATCCACATGTGTTAGTTATTAACACGAAAAGCTGAATAGCAACTTGGGACTTGTATTTTCTTTCGATTGGAGAATAAATGTTACAGCATCACCTGGGATTGTTTGCCGCCCACGTGCGAACTTCTAAATAGCGCTTTTCTGAATTTTTTACATTTAGTAAATCGTATACGTTTAAAACATTTTTTAATGTGAACATACAATCACGAAACAAATCATATGATCGATTCTACATGTAATAATGCAATTCCTACAAATTTTGAAGCTATATACACTCATTAATAACTAACATAAATACTTTATAACAACGTCGACTTGGAGCAAAAGCAAGAGTGTTTAACGTTGAACATAACACATTTATCATTTAGTATAATTAATTCAATACTTTCATATACAGGGTGAGTTTTTTTACTTTGCGGATCCCGGAAACTATAGCCAATAGAAAGACGAGTAAATAGTGAAAGATTTGCAATTCTATGAGGCCAATTCAGAGCACCTCTTGTTTTCCTCAAAAAGTCCAAATAACGATTTTTCTATAATTTCTTTAAATGGGTGTAATTCCATTATTTACATTTTAAGAAAAAAAGGTACAAATGAAAAAGTTCTAGATTAGCATGTTCTTTATAAGGTAGTTAAATCTTTTGCTGGCCTTTATCGTGGTATAATATATGATGTTATATTGAAAAACTAAAGAGATACAGCCGTTTTTCCTTTTAATTTCAGAATTATTATTATGGTGCGCCAGAGAAGCCGTTATTGATTGACAAATGTAAATCGTAGTTACTAATATGCTGAACCATTGTGTTACACAGGGCGCTTTCTCTGCTAACCAAGATTACGGTTGTCACTATGTTTCTCACAACACAATTCACTAATATGACTGTTCACTAAGTAATAAAATAGATAAAATACCAGAAATATGAAGAAATGCAAAGAACAGCAGAAGTATATTAAATAATGAGTATAAATACAAAAGATTAACTAAAATTACATCAAACAAATAACTACACTAACTCAACAATATAAATACTACACTAATAAACAAGCAGTATTAATAGTAGAAACGCGTGTCGAGAGCGCTGCACCAGGCCTTAATCTACCTACTCCTGCTGTAAGAGTTAGATTGCTTCACAGTCGAGCCGCCAGTCTCCGCGGGCTCATTAGGACAGAGGAAGATTGTCAGCTGCAAAGCGTATAGGAGACGGTAACAGTTCTGTTGAAATGTCCGCTACGCCCTATGGGCGGTGCTTAGAGTTACAAACCGACGTACTTTGCCTTAAAAGTACGCCCACGTACGTTTTCACGGGCCAGTTACTCAAACTGCAACCTGCCAAACCCGCACCTCCGCCAGCATGCGTCGGGTCTGCTACGCCGCAACCACCACCTACGAAAACCGCAGTACCATAACCAGCAGGACGCAAGCGTGCCGACAGGTGCACCTAATACACCACCTACAATCAACCCGCTGCCGACCGACGACAACAAGTCTCCGGCTGAAAACCCTGGGGAGCAGCAACTAACGGCCAAACTGGTAGAAAAGCTCTCCGAACCACGGCTTTCCAACCATACCGTTTGAGCACTAACCGCAGTACATCAGGACCGGAACGCCATCGCCTACTGAACTTGGTGATCAATTTCCTGAGAAGCCGCCGCCAGAAGAGCCGACAGCACGACAGCAGGCCGCACATCCGCCTGACGAGCCGGTCACCCGAGTCCACTGAACCTTCGCCTGCGAAGCTTACGCGACACCATACACTCACGTCGCTACTATCTGTCGGCCCCAGAATCACACTGATTGGTGAAACCTCCGAATTGCAACATATCAATGCACTGCTTGGGAAGCCTGATGCGCCTCCGCCGTTGCCACCGCCTACACCATCACGTTTAGAGGGGCTCACTAGCAAGACCGCCGGACGAGAATCAGACAGGATCCCAAGTCCATCATGGAGCAGCCAATCGGAATTACCGCATCCAATATCCGCCAACTCCTCGCCTACCATGCCACCGGGGAGATCACCACCTCCATCGCCACCAGAAGATCCGTGCCGCAGCCTTTCTGCAGCAGTGTGGAACTGTTACCGTGTTCGGTACGTCCTATGGGAAGCGCTTATCGTTAAGGGCACACGTCACGGGTTTTCCCCGTGGATCCCTATTTATGCGGCCGGACAACCGCCTTCGAGTAGTATAGGTTACGCTTTGAAGCTGACAAGTCTCCTCTGTCTTAATGAACCTGCTGAGACTGGCGGCTCGGCTGTGAAGCAATCTAGCTCTAACACCAGGAATAGGCAGATTGAGGCCTGGTGCACCGTTCTCGACAACATTAAGTATCCTTCACATAAACGTTGCTACTCGTTTTTATTAATACAGCTTGTTTATTTTTCATTTCATATCTTAACTTCATCATTTGATGTATATCTTGTAGGTTAGTGTTGTATTTGTTTATTATTCATACTGTAATTTAACTTCGTCATTTTTTTATGTATATATTGTAGATTAGTGTTGTATTTATATTGTTTAGTTAGGGTAGTCATTTATTCTGTATAATTTTAGTTTATCGTTTGTATTCATATTCATATTTCTTGTATTTTATTAGAGTAGTGTTAATACCTTTTACTGAGTGAACAGTCATGGTAGTGAATTGTGTTGCAAAACACTTAGTGACAACAGTGATCTTGTTTATCAGAGAAAGCGCTCCGTGTAAAAATATAAATAACATTTACCGGTACAAATCGTATCACTACAAAACTACCAAAACTACTCTATCACTAACAGCAGTAAGATATTTGTACATATGTTCAGAATGATTAACATTATAATTAAGACACAAGTTACACCTTTTTAGAACAAAATTTGTGGCTTTTCTTAAAGAACGCCTATTAATACTACCACAAGCTTCTAGTACGGCTTCTCTAGCCTCTTCCGCTGCTTCATATGACCTCCGATACACCTTATCCTTTATCGTTCCCCAGAAATAGAAATCCAAAACAGACAGATCGGGTTATCGAGGTGGCATGCAACAGATGCATCCTTCCTATTCACAATTTTGGAAAAGTTGTATCCAATAATTTCTAACTGATTGTGAGTTGGCGCGCCATCGTGCTAAAACCGCTCCACCACCGCGCGAGTCTCAAAATTTACCTCATCTATGATATCTTCGAGATTATTTTTTAGCAAATGAAGGTAACGCTCACCGGTTAAAAACTTTAAAAACGTATGGACGAATAGCTCTTAATCTAATAACACTACACCACGCAGTATACCCAAATTTAATTTGTGGTCTTTTTTGCTTGACATGATGCAGTTTTTCTTGTGACCAGAGATGCTTGTTGTGTCTACTAACACTAAACCACGTACAAAAATCTGTACAAGTAACATTACCACCAGGGTGTAGTGTTTGTAAAGTTAATAACTCTTAGGGTGTAATTTATGCTTCTTTCACACTCGTAGAACAGTACGTTGTGTAATTCTCGCTTGCATACTAATTTCTTGTATTGAAGTTAATGCTTTCTGCATAACATATGCTGACGTGCTCACTTCGGCAGCTTCTTTAATGTATCCTGTTTCATTTCTGGATTTACACAAATTCAGCCAAAGCTTCATACAGTCTGATATGCGCTGAGAAGGCTGAAGGTGTTCAAAATAAAGGTCAAAATATTTCTGTGCAGCTCACACTTTACAGAGAATCGAATTCAACTACGTTACGCATTTCTAGATTACAGAAATGCATTGTAACGACTAAAAACCTGAAAAACGAGCGTACGTTTTAGTTTTCCAAAATAACTACCATACGTTACATCAATAGAAAGCGCAGAAGAAATCATTTCTTAAAAGTCATAACCAACTACTGTTTCCATTAAAAACGATGCATGCTTATGCCGTAACTAAAAAACAAAAGCTTGCATCGAAAAGTCGATTCAACTGCTTTATAAAGAACATAATGTTCTACAACTTTTCCTTTACACTTTTTCCTTAAAATGGAAATAACGAAATTTTACGCATTAAAAACTATTGTAGAAAAATAGTTTTTTGAAGTATCTAGCTAGGCTTGGGCTTTTTGAAGAAAACAAAAGGTGCACTAAATTGGTCTCATAAAACTACAAATCTTTCCCCACCTTTTATCTGTTCTGGAGTTAAAAACTTCACCGTATGAAAGGAATGTGCTTTTTTAAAGTTCCTGATTGCTTAGAAATAAAAATTTATCGAAGTAATCCATATTTTAACGCTGTTAAGTGTATAGCTTCAAAAGGATAAAGTGCGCTTATTTTATAAACAACAACAAAAATTTGGTTAAGCAAAATTATTTAGAATAACCCAACAAATTTAAACTAAAAAACAGCCTCGATAATTAGAAAACAGTATTGTAGCCCCAATATTTATTCATTTAAATAATTTACTACTAATCGGACATGGTGAGCAAGAACACCATCTTGTTGATACCAGATGGTTCTATTTTATGGTAGATCTACTGTACAATATATATATATATATATATATATATATATATATATATATATATATATATATATATATATATATTTTTTTTTTTGTAGACCATACGGATGTTATGCTACGGATAGTTCAACATACAGATAATCTAGGATGTTATCTGAACATACAGTAAAGATACGTTTAAAGGATTATTCTTACATATAAAATTAAATAAATGATAAGAGGTTGTACGCACGAGACTAGAATAGGAGACGTAGTAATTAACGTTATAGTACAGTTTTTAATTGCGTGAAGCAAGCATTACTGTGTAATTAATTCCCGTAATATATTGGATGCGTTTTATTGCCGTCTATCCCACTCGTGATTGTGCTTGGTAGAACAGTTACATTGACCACCTACAGTAAAACTAACGTACATTTTCACGTTGTTTATTGGATATACCGGATTGAATTAAGGTATTTAATCGATTTCTAAGGTACTTTAAGAGATTCAAAGTAATTAATGTAAGTTTGAAATCAAGCAAATTATTTACCACAGTGGGCTTTGTTTAATTTTAGCAGTGGCGCCAGCGACCTTGATTGCCGAATTCTGAGTTTTTCATGGTAAGTGTAAGGTTTTTCAAATATTATCTCGACTACTTTATGTTTTATAACGGACCCCGCCTATTTTTCGCGAGTTAAGCCCATGTCCCGCTTATTTTATGTTGAATATTGATATGATCGTTTTTACAATAGCTTAATTATTACATATATGCCTATTTGGTTGGCAGGTCAGATCAGCGGATTCGACTTGAGGTAATTTTTAGCAGCAAAATATTGAAACGACTGTTTCTGGACTTATTTTTAAATTAAAATGCTTATATCTGATACTATAAGCTGTAGTTTAATTGTTTCTTTGTTTATAAAATAAGCGCACTGTACTCTTGGACTCTCGTAATTTTTTAAGACAACATACGTAAAAACGTTAAAATAAACCATTGTTTACTCGGTAGGCGTTAGATGTTAAATGTCACGTATGGTATAGATTTAGGTTCCGAATGTAAGATTTAAATGGTAAGCTCAGGTTGTAATCGTTGCTATTTGACACAAATTTTATCATTGCATAATTTTATGCCATGTAGATCCCGAAATTCAGGCAGTTGTTCAAGTTCCTTTAATAGCTTCGCTTACTATATCAATGCCCTAAGTAATAATTACACTAAGCATGAGAAAAGTTAGTCTGACAAGAATATATATATATATATATATATATATATATATATATATATATATATATATATATATATATATATTTATATTAATTAACACGTTTTACCATTATTTAGTGTATGATAACATGTAATTTTTAATCTCTCAGTAGATTGAATTACATTATATTAGCTTTCATATACAATTATTTCTTGAGAAAACTAATACTAGCGGCACCTTGTTTGTCCTTTTAATTAATGCCAAATGACTTAAGATGACAAGATATGGTACTTTGGATTAGTTATTACACATTAAAGCCAACATAAAATTTGGTCTTATTGTTGTGATAGGAAAAGCTATACTTACAAGTTCTACGTTGTTAGAAGGCATTATGCAGCTAAATACATTCATTCAATTCCTAAGGTGTGAAATTCTTGTATTTTCAGTGACCATGTGCATTTTCACCAAGAGAAGCCAAAATCGTAATTTACAGACAAATTTCTTTGGGGAAACGTCCGAACTTTTCGGCTCGATGTGAAGATTATGCATTTTCCGTGACCATATTGATTTAGTCCAATAGATGGCCAAATTGTTAATTACCCACCAATTTCATTAGGAAATTCAATAAGTACATTTCACGTATTCTCCGTGACCATTTAGATTTTGGCCAATATATGTCAAATTCGTTCCTTATGCACCAACTACATTGGGAAAAGGTCCCAAAGCATCGATGTCCAAATAAGTAAATTTAATGCATTTTTCGCGACCACATGCGTCTTAGCTAAGTGATGTAAAAATCGCTATTTTTGCACCAATTTGGTTGGAAATACGTACCAAACTATTACATCGCTGCTCATATGTGTATTTAATGCATTTCTTTGAACACATGTATTTCCACCAAGAGATGTCAAAATACCTATTTATGTAGCAATTTTGTTAGAAAAACCACCCTAATCGTTGCCCAATATGTTATTTTAATACGTTTTCCGTGATCCTATGAATATTGGCTAACCGATGTCAAAATTGTAATTTATGCACCAATTTCTTTGGGCAAACGTTCCTACGTTTCGACTCGATGTGGAATAAGTAAAGTGTATTCCTTTTTTGTGACCATATGAATTTTGCGCAATAGATGTCCAAATCGTTATTTATGCACCAATTTCGTTGGGAATAGGTCCCAAAGCAGTCATCATAGTCCAATAAGTAAATTTTATGCATTTCCCATGACGATTTATATTTTGGCCACTAGATGTCGAATTCGTTCTTTATGCACCAATTATGTTGGGAAAAGGTCCCAAAGTATTGCATCGATCATCAATTAGTAAATTTAATGCATTTTTGCGACCATATGTATCTTAGCCAAGCGATGTGAAAATCGATAATTTTGCACCAATTACGTTGGAAAAACATTCCAAAGTATTGCATCGTTGCTCAATAAGTGCATTTTATGCATTTGAACACGTGAATTTTTACCACGGCATGTCAAAATCCTTATTTATGTAGCAATTTTGTTGGAAAAACTGCCCTAAGCATTATATCGTTGCCTAAGACGTTATTTCAACACATTTTCCGTGACCCCATAAACAGTGGCTAAGATATGTCAAAATCGTAATTTATGCAACAATTTCTTTGGAAAAACGTCCAAACCCGTTAGCTTTATGCCCAAGAAGTGAATTTTGTGCATTTTCGTGATTACGTGCATTTTGACCAATATATGTCAAACTCGTTATTTAAAAGCAAATTTCGTTGCGAAAACGTCCAAACACATTACTTTGATGCCCAAGAAGTGGATTTTATGCATTCTCGGTGAAAACGTGCATCTCGACTAAAAGTTGTCAAAATATTTAATTAAGTACCCTATGTAAACACGGTAGATCGATACCCAAGAATTTTTATTCATAATAGTTTTTCAAAATCACTGCAAGAATTTATAGTATTGTCAAGATCGTTTATATTATGGAAAAATCGTTTTTCGTACGAACGTTATCTCGGTCTAAGAACGTCATATCCTTTTGAAATTTGATATATAGCATCCATTGATTTTCAAGTACATGGTTATCAGGCTTAGAAGTTTGGTTATATTGTGATAGATAAAAACAATTTTTTTTGGGTATTGAACACTATATTGCGCTTGCCACATTGAATACCTTTATTTACAGACCACACTGGTTGGGAAAAGGGCTGGACATATAGTTGTGATACGCAAAACTATATTTTATGATGTTTTGGTATTGGACACAACACACTGTTTCAAACATATTAAACATCTTTTTTCATAGAGTATTTCCGTTGAGAATGTTTGATCATATTTCAAAGAGAAGAAAACTTAAGATTTTAGATTAATGGTTATCATTTCGTTTACCAGGTTTGTAAATCTGTATTTACTAGCTGATTTATTTTATAATTTTTATAATTGGACCATATCTTGAAAGTCTTTAAGGATAGATTGCGTTAAAAAACTTTGGCCGTATTGTGAGAGACAAAAACTAAATTTTATGGCCTTTGTAATGGAACACCTCGTTACGTACGATATTTTAAATAATTGTATTTCTTTATCAATGTTATTGTAAAAAGATTGGTTATATTGTTGTGATACGCTACGTGGTTCTTATTTTCTTATACGCGAACCACAATATGTTGTTTTTGAAACCATCTAGACCTTTTCTACTTCAACTCTTCAGCTTAAGTAAGGTATTCTTATATAGATTTTTCGTATGAAACTAAATAAGCCTTAAAAATCAGTTTATTTAATTGAAAAATCAGATGTGGCAAATGATAAATACTGCATTAATGAGTTTAAAATGCATACATTATTTTACGTAATAATTTTTGTATTTAAAATTTTTAAATTATACTATACAAAGATCGATTTTAATCCATTCACAAGGATAATACAATACCCAAGAGGAAGTCTATGTAAACAAATAGTTAAGTTTTGTAACATAATTGTATTCCACAGGTTCAAAAGAAACATGAATTGCCAAATGTTATCAATTCGTGATGTTGCCGATTTTGATTTTGTAAATTGTAATTAACACTGTGTATCACAATTAGAAATTAAGGAAAATTTATTAACACGCTGGGTTTCTACATACCTAAAAAAGTGAAATAATAAAATTGATATTATAGTTTTAAGTCGCATTTTTGTTAAGGTGTTGGGTACATTTACGTTGCTAACGGTACTTTAACTATATTTGTCCTATCTGGCGGACCCTAGATTATATTGAAATATACTTCATCAAATATCAAGTTACTATTATTTTTATGTTATCTTAAAAAAATATGTTATACAGAAATGCATTTCTTTTCACTGATGTGATAACAGCTTATTTTTTTATAACGTAAAGTTTGGGTAATGCACTAGTTATGTTTAATTACGGAGTATAACACGGATTAAGCTTGAATAAAACAATTCATATGTTTAATTACGGAGTATAACACGGATTAAGCTTGAATAAAACAATTCAGTAAAACTATATCTTAAAGTGGATTCTAGGACAGATAGAGTACGTTATTTAAACTGCTAAAGTAATTTTAGTAGTAAAAATAAAACTTCTGAGTCAAGTATGGACTATCAAATGCAAACTCAAATGTAGAAATTAATTCAATTAATAATTAAGAGGAAAGTTTTGTGTGATTAATTTCTACATTTGACTTAATTTCAACTCTGTGTCTAATTCTATCAATGTTTGTTATAATAATAGGTACCTATCAGAATAAAGTTCCGATTAAACAATCTACTGGTTAATTAGAACTAGCTAAAAGTAATAGATTCTTATGATGAAATCGCTTTGCACAAAATGAGTATAAGTTTAAGTCACTTTTATCTTTTACTGTTATGAATTATGAATACGAAGATGTAAAGGTACAGGTTGGTACTCAATTTCAATAACTACGTAGTCATTAAGCACAGTACATCCGGCTTAAGATTGAAGGTATAAAGCGGTTAATTTTCAATTGTAATCTTTAGACATCTATTCAAGGTTGTCTTCTTTTGTTTACCAAAATAACTAAATGAAGCAAAAATAATAATAATTGACTATCGATTATCCTAGTGCAATCAAGTAGTCTAGTTGGAAGTAGCTTAGAAAAACATTGTGTAATTAATATACCATACAAGTTATATTCAAGCACTGGAAATGGTATCTAAACTATCAAATCCAAAATAAGTCATTACATTGAACTTGATCACTTCAGTTAACAAAAATATGTTAGGAGATAGAATACTGCAAGGTAATTAGCTAGACTATTGCATACGTATGTCAACCTAACCTCGTAAACCAATGAAATAACACCCATTTCAGATTTTGAACCAATCAAATTGCCAATAACTGATAAGTGTTACATAAACTTATTATTGTTTGCAGCTACATGTTTAATAACTAGCTAATTACAAACTGAAACTACTCGATAGACAAGATTAATTTTTTACACAGTTTTCGTTATTAAACTTGCAATGCAATGCAATAGTCAAGTAAAATATATTTCGTGCATAGTTCCTTCGCTTCGATTATAGTGGTTGAGGATACATTTAAGCTTGTTGCAGTAAAAGCTCATTTATGTCGTTACCCAGTATTGTCGGCAAGTCACAATGCATTTAATCTACCACTTTTAATAATTGTCGTACTTTCTATATTAATAAAGATCTAGAACAATAATAATCTTATGCCTTATAGAGAAGTTATTTCATGCTTAAAGGAAGAAATAACAAGCGATGCTACCCAATTGATAAAATTTGTTTTATTCTACTATTGGGCAACAATCCAATACGACCAAACATGTTTCCGACGAATTTTGTGCATATATGCCAATGTAGGCTTTTGGTCAAAATCTACTTGGCCAAGAGAAACGCTTTAAATTTACTTATTGTGCAACGATGCAATGCTTTGGGGCGTTTTTCAACAAAGTTGGTGCATGAATACAGATTTTTACTCATGTCAACCAATATTCATGTGGCCATGGAAAATACACTAAATGTACTTATTGGTCATAGACGTTTTTTCACCAAAATTAGTGCATAAGTGACGAGCATTTAATCTCAGCCAAAATTCATTTGATCACAAAAAATGCAATACTTTGGGACGGTTTTCCAATGAAATTGGTGTTTAAGTAGCTATGTTGACATTTCTTGGCCAAAATCCACATGGTGACAGCAAATGTACTAAATTTACTTATTGAACATCAACTCATTGATATGGGATGCGTTTTCAACAAAATTGGTACATAAATAACAATTTTGACATATCTTGGTCTAAATTCGTATGGTCACAGATAATGCATAAAATTTACCTATTGGGCAGCGAGGCAATGCTTTGGTATGTCTTTCCAACTAAATTGGAGCATAAATATGGATTTTGACATTTCTTGGTCAAAATGCACATGATCGCGAAAATGCAATAAATTTACTTATTGGACATTGATACAATACTTTGGAATTTTTGTAAACAAAATGGGTTCATAAATAACAATTTGGACATTTAGTAAACATTCATATTCCTACGAAAAATTGGTGGACTAATAACGATTTTACAATATCGTGATCAAGGAAACTGCTTTCCATTAACTTATTGAGCAACGAGAATTTTTCAAGTTTTTCTAAGAAAATTGGTTCATAAATAACGATTTTGACATCTCTTTGTTTTTCAACCTATATGGTCAGAAAAACACAATGCGTTGGTATGTTTTTCTAAAAAAATGGGCATAGGTAACGACATTGACACCTCATGGTCAAAATTTATATCGTCACAGAAGATACATCAAATTCACTTATAGGGCCTTCTAAAGAAATTGGTGCATAGATAACGATTTTGACATCTCTTGGTCAAAATCCATAAAGTTACGGAAAATGAACTAAATGTTTTTGGCAAACAAATTGGTGCATCAGTAATGATTTTGACATCTCTTAGTCAAAATCTACATGGTTACGGAGAATGCATTAAGTTCACTTACTAGTCAACGAGGCAATGCTTTTGGACGATTTTGCAATTAAGCTAGTGCATTTGACAATTTTGGCCAAAATCCATATGGCCACGGAAAATGCAATAAATTTACCTATTGGATATCGACACAAAGCTTTGGGACGTCTTTTAAACAAAATTGGTGCATAAATCTCGGTTTTGACATCTTTTAGTTAAAATTCATATGGCCAAAAAAAAATCGTAAAATTTACCTTTGGGACACCTTTCACAAAAATTGGTGGTCACGAAAAATGCATAAAATTTACTAACTGAGCATCGATGTGACGTTTCTCCAACGAAATTGATGCATAAATAGCGATGCTGATATCACGCGGTGAAAATCTGTATGAATACAAAAATGCATAAAATTAATTTGTTGAGCATCTATGCTGTTACCTTCTGACATTTTTATATAAATTTATACATAATTATGTTATTTCCACTCGGAGTAAGTTATTAAATTACTTTTAATCTAGTATCGTGCCTTACAGGATTTGATAAATTTTGTTCCTGGTAGTAATATTATTTAATATCAATTTTTGTAAATAAAGCTCTGTATAAAGCACTAAGTTATACGAAACGTCTACAATATTTGTTTTACTTAAACATATAATCTGCAATAAAAACCTTTCAATAATTTTTATTATTAATAGTTATTAAAGGAAATGTAAAATTTTTGTCCACTACCTGAAGTGTTCAGTAAAATTAAACATGACGAACAAAACGCATAATGCACACAAATAATTGCATGTAAATTTCCGCCATTGACGCTAAGCATTATAAAATGTAAAAACATTCTGTCGAATAAAACATTACTTCTATTAATATTACCAGCAAAATCCAATTGTAAATAAAATAAATTGCAAATAAAATCTTAAGTAACAAATACAAAGGATTATTGAGTCAGGTAATAGAGTAATAAAAGGGGACGTAGAATAACCGAAACCTGGTTGACCCTGCACCGCATGTGGTACAAACTGAATGGTGTCACAACGTTAGTGGTGTCACTTAAACGTTTAACTTATACTTTCCGATCGAAGCGCCGTCTTCGTATCTATATCAACTAAAATCACAATTTATTCGTATATATAGTCTAAGTGGCGCCATCGTGAAACATCGCGTACAGACTCCTGAGACCCCCTGGATACCATATACCAGAGTAAACGTTCTGGCACCACGAAATGGTGCCACTACGTATATATTGGTGTCACAGGTGCCAGTTGAACCGATTACACCACACACACACACTCACACACACACACACACACACACACACACACACACACACACACACACACACACACACACACACACACACACACACACACACATAATATATATATATATAATATATATATATATATATATATATACACATTTGTTAAAATTTATGTAAACACAAGAGATAGGTTACCTTTTATGATAAACAGTGAAAATAATTACATGCTTTGTATGAACAGGAGTAATTATAATAGTTTAGATAAGGGTTAGCATGTAGGAATAATTTAGAATACATTTCAACGGGTGCGCCCTTAAAAGATTGTAAACAAGGGAACGGGGAAGGTATTGACCTTATGTCAAACCTATATTAAAACGAACACTTATTAGCAAAGTAAGAGTAGTGTAAGATTCGTGTTCTCTTCTTAACCTTGGCTTAAGGCCTGTCAAAGTGTAGAAGACATTTGTATAATAGTTTGTAAAGTTTTGTAATGTTAGATGTACAGTATTACCGATAAAGAAAGTTCGGTCGCCGAAAAATTCGTATTTATACGTCTCGTTAAGACATCACAATAGTTTAAATAAAATAAGTTACCACGCAAGTGGAGCATACCTGCATACCTGAATGTTTTTAACAGACCGGCCATAATGAGAACACGAAGTCGTTGGACAGTTGCCAAAACTTTCTCCTTGTTCATAAAACGGTTTTACATTTAACACACCTTACTCAATTGATAAGAGTTCCATGAAATCTGAATGTTAGATGTAATATCACGGTTTCAAGCGGCATTAGTGCAACGCACGGCAAATAACGAAAGGAGCAAACTACCTCGTCGTAAGGTCGTGGATAGTATTAAAATTTTGTAGATACGGTAATGTCGGATCGGATAATGGTTTTTACGCCAGCCTGTCTTAATCCGGGTAAATTGTATGCAAAAAGGGTGGATTAGCATAAAACAGAGAAAACTACTTGAATATGCCTTCTTGCTCGCCACCAACCGTTTCATGGGTCGAATTAGAAACGTAGTGCTGCAAAAACAACTCAATAAAGCCCTTATTGCTCCGCACTTTTAAATTTTTATTAAATTCCTTCTTGAAATTTGTTGCTAAATTAGAAACAAGAAATCTTCTCACTTTTGAAACTTTAGTTTGCTCTTTAATTTAAATAAAACTACCCCATCCCTATCTTCAGCCTCGGTGTACGGTTTCCTTTACAATACAAATTTAGTACTTAATTACGTAATTAAGTTACTTGAAAACAAATAATCGTCCAAGTTCACATTCAATGTCAACATATGAATAAAAGCTTTATCGCCTAGTACGCTTTAAAAAAAATGGAATGAACACTCCTTAAATCGACTAAAAATCTCAAAAAGTTATATATTCTTCTCTTTTGCACTTTCTAGATCGTTTTGATTTAAATCTGAATATTTCATTGTCTCGTGGAAAGAATTAGTCACGAATTAAACAAGTATGACGTCAGTAGCGTTCAACATTAAACAAAAATATTCAATATCTCAGAACATATGTTAATAAGTTTCTAATTAATTTTCGTAAATACGTCTATCGCACATAAACATGTAACTTTCACAATATACAATAACCTGGTGACGCACACTTTATATTCTTTAATAAGACGAAACAAGTTCAAAATTCTTACTGAGAACAATAATGTTTGTCTTTATTTTAGTCCAAAATAACACTTGAACAGATTTAGCTTATGTTTCAGATCACTAAAAAATAGTGCAGGATGCCTGGATCTTCTCCGGTCGGTACGATAGTGACCGTTCTTCACCAGTTAAACTCCTTATTACCCCCAATATTCTACTGCATTAGCTGAAGGCTGGATACAATTTCCATCGGCAACGTTCTACGTACATCCCTTGGAAAAATCACTTTATAAGCAAAATAATCGCTACCACGTGCGCTTAATTGATAACCCTCATCGTTTACGTTCATTAACCAACCCCCTAATTATACTAAGTTTTCACAAAGCCGTTCACGAGTATTTTCACCTACGTGATTCTAATGCACAATAAAGTGTGTTCTGCAAACTCCACCATAAAATACACTTCGCGAAACGGGATAGCAACCCCTATAAACTACACCCGCAACATATTATTCAGACACAAGGGAGGTTTACGACGCCACCGTTCTAATGGGTATTCTCGCACAATTCTTTCAAATCGTAAACACGTCACGAGAAAATTTTTGGGAACAGGTACTAGAAAATATGTCTTTCGCAAAAACTTGCACCGTCAAGCTATCACAAAAAAAAATGTAACCTGATCTGTTTTCTTCGCCACTAAACTTTGAAAAATCGACTCTAATTGAATATGTTATGAAACCCCCACAGTTGTCTACTAATAATATTTTATCAACACTGAACTCTCAGTATCGGGTCGCCAAAATTCTGAATGGGCAAACATACGCTTTCGTAAAGTAATTTTAACTACAAGGAAGCAATTTCCAATGCCTTAATTTCAACTCAAACTAAACTATAAATTAACGATTACTTAAAAACAAAATTATCCATTATTTACTGAAATATATAAAACTAGCTACTTTATTTTCTTTACTACATTAAGGTCATCAATACGTGTAAACAACCATTCCTGTACTACACGGGAAACATAATCGTAATTTTAAAACTTCAATCACGACAAAACAATGAATATTCTCCTACAAATTCTACACACGGTGACAGTAAACTTTACACATAAGAGAGTTACTAAGCTACAAAAAACAAAATGACGGGTGATTCAAAACAGGCGCGCATTTTAAACCACCAGTTACGTCATAATCGGCTAGATTTATATACAGAACATTATACAAAAGATGTCTTTAGATTTGTACGCAGAATCTAACAATTTAAATGCAGTACATTCAATTTAATAAAACGAAGTTGGCATTTATTTTCGATATAACCAGAAGTGCTTCAAATGAACTTCAGTACAGTACCAAATTTTCAGATTTTTCGTTATATTAGTTGGATCGATGCAGTTTCTAATGGACCATCCTGTATCAGAGCTTGTGAAATAACTCTAGGGCAAAGTAATACAAAAATGTACAAAGTATTGAGACATTTTATAATCTATTGCACTTAAATAGACATTTCACATAAATCCTTACTGTTTATTTCAAAATTGTACGTGACCAATAACACACATCCAACTAAACTATTTACCTAACACTTCAATTTGTGTGACACAAAAACGTCTTACACATAATTTAGGTCCTGCTGTTTACTATCTGTCTAGAAAAATTATTTATTTCCTCTTGTCACTTAGCACTGGAGTAGGTAAACAAGACGTATATTTTAATCACATGATATACATTATTTCCTTTTATCCCAGTTTTTCAACAAAGAAATGTTGTTGAATTTGGTTTAAAGAACTTTGATGGAAACTGGATGTATTGAAAATTATAAAACAATGCATATTTTTATGTAACGTCGGTAAGTACCTTACAACTTTTTATGAAGTCTAAAATCATTCCTGAAGTAAATACTAATAAATACGGGAATAAATGCAAATTCATAGCATAAATAACAATATTTGCTAAAATTAATTTTTTTTCTTCAGTTTAAGAAAGAAATTTAAAATACTTTCCGTTAAATGTCATGCACGCTATCAGAATATAGTATGCAGCAGTAAAACAACCGAATCAGTATTATAATTCTTACTAGATTATCAAGCAAAGGAACTCAAATATATTAATTACACCGTCAAAGTAGGATTCAAGAATAATAAATCTTATCATTCTAAATGCAACACCCGTAAACACTACGGCGCGAAAAATAATTCAATGTCAATGAAGGTCAAGGAAGTTCAACTAGGTACTGATGAAATATAATTATACAGGCATATGGAGGTGGGTCCGTTAAAAAACTAAGGCTGGTTAACGGTCCAGAGCATTCGGTAATTCGCAATCGTAAGGGGAGTTTGAGCTTTTTATGACTACGTCGGACAACCTGACTTTATTTCACATAATACATACATTCCATTTGCACCAAATTAACTTAAATAATCTATATATGAAATTTTACAATGGATTATACTTTATGTCCTTAGGATGGCCTTCAGCCTTCTACGTTTAGTTCTATCTTCGGCGTTGTCCTCTCATATGCTCGCGATGGCCAGGTTGGTGTGGGCCGCGAATGTAGTTGGTTACCTGGTTGTGATAGTTCCTCGTACGTTGGTCATGTGAAGGTTTTAGTGGATGTTATTGTTTCGGATTTAGGAATAGGCGTTTGTGGCGATTCATAGATATTTATTTAAAATTATCTGAAAGTGATTCATTGCAGACTGAGCGGTATATGCCCAGTTTTCTGCTAACAGATTGATGTCGATGGAGAGGATCCTTTGTCCAATAAAGATACAGCCTGTTACTTGCGTTGTTTATAATTTACGGGGTCCTTACATGGGACCCTTTGGTCAATCATGGTAATTTTGCCTGATAGTGTCGTGCTCTTGTCCGGGTTGCTTTAGATTCGCCATTTAGGTACTATTCTCCTAGGTTGTCAGCGCACGTTGTAGGAGCTTTTTACCAGGGCGCTACTGCTATACCGAGTGATGACTGCGATGCCGTCCGTATCCGTGGCGAGGACGATTCGCCTTAATCTCGGAAGATCTGGAACAATTTGGAAATAATAACTTTTGTTTGAAAATCCAGCCCTAACTGTATTTGAAAATGATCTGTAGTTGGCGTTAATATACTAGTTTTGAGTCTATTGAAAGTACATATGGTTAAAATTTTATATAAACACAATCACAAATAAGAACGTTGGTCTGCTCATGCGCAGTTGTTGTATCGACATTAATTTACCTTACAATCGTAAAATTTAACATAGATATAATAAGATGGTGTTTTGTTTCTAATATGAATTTCAACGCAAATTAAAAAACATCGGACTTAGGCCGTTTCGAAGCGTTGTTTTGACCAATATACCTAGAAGCAAGATATTTTGTCGTACAAAAGCCTTTACTATAAGAAACTTATGTTGACAGTTTGAGGACAAAAGGCCTTATGAAATGATACAAATTAATGTTGCATTTTTTATATTTCTCTCAGTTAATACAGAATTTTATTTTTGTATATTTGTAAATCAAAACCAGGTTATGCTACGTGCATAAATAAGTGATTTAAAGTAACAATCAAAATACACCAACGTACCATACAAAATTAAGAAGCAACGAACTCGTTCCAGTAGCTAAGCTATCATTATCAGCGGTCGAATATTTTAAGGTAAATGAAAATTTTTAAAATAAGATGTAAGACGTAACGAGCCGCGATTTATTACTCTTGGTAAGTAAAAGCCTGCCAAAGAGAGTAACCGCCTGATGATATGGATAAATTTTACCAAAACTATTAAGATTAAATGAAATGATATGCATTTAATAGCCCATATGTTGTTTAATAAAATTACCGCATTGGTTTTGGAAGTAACGTCAGACTTTTAGTCTATTTTTGAGAGAAACTAGTGAATGGTACTGTT
Organism: Vesta saturnalis; assembly: GCA_036346205.1. NCBI lineage: Eukaryota > Metazoa > Arthropoda > Insecta > Coleoptera > Lampyridae > Vesta > Vesta saturnalis. Next base: position 2,023,507 of record JARFJB010002209.1, read on the forward strand.
TACTTGTGTAACTTTATAATGTGAAGGTTTTTATCAGAATTCCATATAAATGATCCACTGGATACAATAGAAAACTGTGTATACCTTAAACAGTGTGAATCCTAATAAAACTTGTAATAAACTCATGACGTTTGTTAATAAAATTGACGTTCATTTAGGTCACTTAACACGCATTGCGTGCAAAGTGTGTTGCATATCATAGTTGCATAAAACCATTTTTAATAAGTGATGTATAATTTGTATGGTAAGTTATTTAATACTATTATGTAAATTTTGAGACGTTTGCTTTTTCATGCACTTTTCGTTTACTTCTACTTTACGTTTTACTTTATTTTATTTATCCGCATAATTACTTAACCAGTTGCATTTTACCATTAGTTACTTTATGGTATATTTACGTTCAACCAATAATGATGCAATAACCTTTGTTACGATGAAGTGAAATTTTAATATCCATTAAACCAGTAAAAAATTTATACATTTGGGGAATTTTAATGCATCCGAATCCAGTTTTATTAATTTTCCAAACGCTGATTCAGCAAGCCGCCATTTCGGAACATACAGAAGTACAGTATAATCAAAATAAGGTATTTTATTTCTATTAATAATTCCATAAATTAGTTTTACTTAAGTTAAATAATCGTTACTAACACTATCTTTAAGATGTTATTCTTTATGATCAAAGTTTAGGTAGTAAAATCGTTACTAACATTAGCTCTATGATATTCTCATTTATAATCAAAATTAAGATAGTAAATAAAGCTTGTTATTGTCAATTTTGTTAACTATTATATTCATGATTTACTTGTTTCTCCATAGAACCCCTTTTACTTGACAATTTAGTTTCAGGTTGAAGCAGCATGAGTTTGTAAAGGGAACATATCTACGTATATATATATATATTTTTTAATGCAACATCTGATAATATTAATGAACCCCGCTTATATTAATCTCCTACTGAGAAAAGGCACAAAACCTACTGGGTTATAACCAACCCTTTATCAGCTAAAATTGTAGCTTAAGGGTGGATGGTTACAAACTGCCAAATTTAGGTTTCAATGTAAATTAATATAATTTACAGAATTACAGTAAGTTATTGTGTGGTGCTGCAGAAGGTGTAACGAAAGCTGGACATGCAGTAAGCGGCAGAAATCATTTCATCTGTATAAATTATACATTGGACATTTTAAATGTTAGCAAAAAAGGTGAACAACAGCTACTTAAGCGCAGACGGGAGGAGTAGAAGTTAGTCTTTAATTGACACTCGGGCCAGACTTGTTAAAGAAGCACTCGTGGCCGGCTTGTGAAAATGGTCGATCACGTCTGACCTAAAGTAAACAGATATAGTCTTGTACTAGGCAATAAAAATAGTTTATAACCAATTAAACAATTAAAATCTGTGCTAAACTCATACTGTACTGGAAATGTTGTGAATCAAAGTTAAAATGTTTAATTTAATAGAGTTGTGTTTCCATTGTGCCAAGAAAATAGTGTTGAAAATAAATTGTCTTTATATGAGATGAAAAACTTATAGTACATTAAAATAATAAGTACAGTTAAACCAACAATTTTTGTAAGTGCAAGCCACACTATCACTATCAATACAGATTAATATAACCACAAAAGGACAATTGTAAATTTCCAACTTTACAATTTAGAAAGAAATGTGAGTTTGTGTAAAACGTATAAACATAGACATTAAAGAAACTATGTGATCGACGTGTTATCAATCGCGTTCTAATGATTACAATAAGTTATGGATTACTAAATAAATCAATCGATTCCGAAAAGTATTGGAAATTTATCTAAGCATAGGCTTACTATTCGGGTTGCCACATATTTAAAGTAATGTGATAGTGAATACTATATACTACATCGGATAAACAACAAAAAGTAAGACATCTTCTTTTTAGAATTTAGTGTTAGTCATGGTTGCATACTAATACATGTTTCCTTTGACTAATATATATATATATATATATATATATATATATATATATATATATATATATATATACATACAGAGGTTACCTTATTGTCTCCGAAGCAATATATACCAGCATCGCTCTCACCGCATACATAACGTTAGCACCTCCGTTTTCGAAAGCTATAACGTTCGTTAATAGTTTTGACATAGGAACCCCTAGACTACCCTAAAAGCAAAGTTACAACTGAAGATGTCAAGATATCTTCAGTACCCTCAAATCGGTCATTTAGTTCCGCTATAGGCCCTAGCGCTAGTATCGCGCCCTTCTGACACATGGGTAAGGAATCGCCTCCGAGTACATGAGTTGAAGTTTCGCCTAGCAAGATAAAAGGTAAGATAAGATAAGAGTTTGAAAAGATAGAACTTTTCGAGTAGTTCTAAGAAACATTCATCCATCCACTGCAATAGAATTTATTAAGCAAAGTTTAATAAATTTAGGTCACGACGCTAGCAAAATTTGGAACATCAAGGATTTTAAAACAAAAAAACAGCTATCAATGTAAAAGATAAGCACCTCAATGTATGAGATGCCAGAGTTTTGGCCGCACTAAAAATTTCTGTCACAAAGAGCCACGTTGAGTGAAATGTCCAGGAAATCACTTAACTAAAAGTGCCCGAGGAGTATCAAGGACAGTAATGTAAAATGCGTACTGTCATAAAAATCACTCTGTTCACTATAAGAGATGCATCGTGTGTAAACAAGTACAACAAAAAGTATACCCCAGATTAATAGAAAGGAAAACTAGTACAACACAAAATGTTCGATCGAACATAACAGCGCCCAGATATCAGGACAGAACTCACAACAAACACACAATTACAGTAATCCCAAGCAAGTGAGAGCTGATAATTCAAAACACCAGAAATTCAGTATTTTCTAGAAAATAATGATATTGACATAATGTTAATATTTAAGACTAGATTCACAAATCAAAGCTATGTACAAATCTACAATTACAAGATTTATTATTAACCACCCTGATGGAACTGTACATGCTGGCACTGCTGTCATAATCAGGAATAGAAGCAAACACCATGAACTTAACAATTCTAAACACGAACATTTGCAATCAACCAACTTATTGGCCAGCTGATTCAAATAAATTAACAGATCTTTTAGATTTTTGTATTACAAAAAGAATCGATAACAGGACAACAAAAGTAGAACCTAACTATGACTTATCTTCGGATCACTCTCCAGTTGTTATCACTATGCATGATACTATACAGTACACGACTAAGAAACCTCATTTATGCAACAAAAGGACTGACTGTGATCTGTTCAGAGAGCACGTGGAGCAATCTATCAATACCAATATTCCTTTAAAAACTGTCGAAGAGATAGGTAATGCAGTTGACACCATCACAAAAGTTATTTAAACTTCAGCATGGGCAGCTAGCACCTAGTAAAATGCAACACAAAGAAAAACTGAATATCCAACTAGTGTTACAAAAACAACCGCGGAAAAGCGAAAGCTGCGCAAGCGGTGGCAACTAACAAGATCAACAACAGATAAAACAAAGTTTAGTAGAGCTGTGAAATACCTCAAAGGTTGATACTAAACCTGCAAAACCAAAATATACAAGAAATGTAAAAAGGTTGACAGCTACAGAAGCAAGTGATTGCTGATCATGGAAGGCAACGAAGAAACTCAAGAGGCCCCTATAGCACATACCAGCACTTAAAGGGGCAAATGGTGAATGGGTCAGAAGTAATGAGAAAAAGGCTAGAGCGTTTGCTGAATATCTATCACATGCTTTTAAAACTCATGAAGGTGAATTATCTGCAGAAGGAACAATTGAAATAAAGAGATTTTTAGAAGAACTATACCAATTGAACAGACCTACAAAAAATTCACACACAGAGAAATGGTATACGTCATACAAAATGGTATGAATCTCAAAAAACCGTCAGGTTGTGATCTAATGACTGAGAGAGTCCTTAAAGAACTGCCTAGCCAGGTTATTAATTTTTTATTACACATATTCAATGCTGCACCAAGGTTGGAAAATTGCACAATTTATATTACTACCCAAACCCGGTAGAAGTGCTTCCGAAGTGACTTCATACAGGTCAATAAGCTTACTTCCCACTTTATCAAAGTTATTTGAGAAATTAATATTAACAAGATTAAAATCAGTCAGTAATAAATAAAGAACAACTCATCCCTGACCATCAGTTTGGATTTAGGAACGGACACAGAACAATTGTACAAATCCATCGTGTGGTTAGAAAAATTATAACGACATAGAAAGTTGTGCTGTATTCCTAGACATAAGTCAAGCTTTTGATAAGGTTTGGATGGAGGGATTATGCTATTAATTGAAGAAAGTATGACCACGTCCATACTACGAAATACTTAAGTCATAATTAACAGTGCAACTACAAGATGTATTAAGCGAATTACACACTATAACAGATGGCCTACCGTAAGGAAGCGTATTAGGTCCTATCTTATACTTGTTGTATATAGCTTACATGCCAAAATCCCGCATAATCACAACTGAAACATTTCCAGGTGATACAGCTGTACTTGCTTCTCACTCCAATCCTGAAATTGCCACGAGAATTTTGCAACATCTCCATACACTACAAATTTTGTTAAAAAGTGGAAAATGAAAGCAAACGAAGATAAATCCGTACAAGCAACTTTTACTACAAGAAAGGGTAATTGTCCGCCTATAAAATAAAATTGGAGAGAACTAACCTGGCGTAAACATCTATTCACAAAAAGGAAACAGTTGGGATTAAAGCTAACACAAATGTGTTGGATAATAGGAAAAAAATCGCAATTGACAATAGAGAACAATTACCGATATATAAGGCCATATTGAAACCCATATGGACTTATGGCATCCAGTTCTGGGGAACTGCTAGCCATTGCAACGTATAAATCATTCAACGTTTTCAAAACAAAACTAATAGTGAACCCACCGTGATATGTTCCCAACTCCCGAATACAAAATGACTTATGTGTATCGACAGTAGAATCACCTTCACCCTCTTTTTTTAAATATGACCCCTAGAACATACCCCGCCACTGGTTGTAACTTGCTCATTAAGAACTTGACCTTGATTTTATCGCAAGGAATTTTTGTACATCCTCGGATTGTGATTGGAGGGCAGTGGCGTGCCCCTGGTTTCTGATTGCTGGCGGTCATTTTGTGGGCGTGGCTTGTCGGTCATATTATCGGCCATTTTTGTTTTGGCGGGAAAATTGAAATAGTATGCTAATAAGGGGCCTCAAACTATTTTAAGACAACTATAGGCCTCCTGAACTTGTCCTCCGGGCTTTGCCCCTTGTCGAGGTCCATCGACACTGCCCAGAAATTATGTCCACTAAAACCAGCATAAAAGAAGAATAAACGAAAACGAAAACGAAGACGGAAACGAAAGCGAAAACGAAAACGAAATCGAAAACAAAAGCGAAATCATAAACGAAAACGAAGACGAAGACGAGGACGAGGACGAGGACGAGGACGGGGACGGGGACGAGGGACGGGGACGGGGACGGGGACGGGACGGGGACGGGGACGGTGACGGGGACGGGGACGGGGACGAGGACGGGGACAAGGACGAGGACGAGGACGAGAACGAGGACGAGGACGAGGACGAGGGCGAGGGCGAGGGCGAGGGCGAGGGCGAGGACGAGGACGAGGACGAGGACGAGGACGAGGACGAGGACGAGGACGAGGACGAGGACGAGGACGAGGACGAGGACGAGGACGAGGACGAGGACGAGGACGAGGACGAGGACGAGGACGAGGACGAGGACGTTGGTGCGGTAACATCGAGAGAATGAGCAATGCAATATTAACAAAGCAAATATAAGTGGCTGAGGTTAGAGGTAAAATTGGGCCTGGTGGGCTGCGTAAAACTTGGCTGATAAAAGAAATAAACGTAAGAGGTTTTAAAAGTAAAAGGGTGTCAGAGACAATGTATAAATCTTACGGAAGATAGGGAGGTATGCAGGAATAGGAAAGCATGGAGAAAGATTGTAAATGGAAAATAAATGAGGTAGGGATTGCATGGATTTTTTCAAAAGGTAATCCTAGATTGTCCTGGCAAGAAGGTACTTCATGCTGCGTCAGAATCGGGATTTATTAATGGTGCATCACTACTGTTTGCTTCAAAATTCCAAAAGGAGGGCTACCACGATGAAATAAATGCGGACATGTTTAAAAAATGGATCGTTGAAAAACTGATCCTTAATTTAGAAGAATCATCTCTCATAATTATGGATAACGAACCGTATCACTCTACTTTAGTTAAAAAGATGCCTTACTCGGCATGAACAAAATCAAATATTGCAGAATGATTAACTACAAACAGTACTGAGTGTGAATCAACCATGCTTAAACCAGAAATTTTAGCTCTACCTAAATTACATAAAAAAAAAACTGTGAAATGGACGAATTATTAGGAAACCATGGACATAAAGCTTTAAGGTTACCCCTATATCCTTGCGAATTTAATGCCATTGAATTGATATAGGCTCACTGCAACACGTATTACAACAATCACATTGGAAATGGTAATGGTAATGATAAAGTAATAATATGTCGAAAAAACCTTTAGAAAGTTGTTCCACGAATATATGGAAAAACTGTGTTTGTCACATTGAAGAGATGATAGCAAATTGGTGCAAAGAGAAAAGGTTTTAGATGTTACCGGTGACGAACATATCATCCAGGTAAATGACTGAAGTGATTCTGATGAAAGTAATGATGACTAATTTTTTTATCAATTTATTTTCTTCTTTGCGTTCCATTACTGAATGCTAAATAGCCTATCCTGTACATACGAAAATAAATACCTAATGTTCTTGTAAAATATTGAAAAACTAATTAAAAAAAAAATTAATTAAGTATTAGTGTTATTTGAATTTTTTTGAAGTTACAGATCTTGGAAGTAATTCTTAACTATAAAACTTGTATCTAATTAAATCTAGAAAAATATGTAATAATGTACATAAAATAAACATCTTAAAATCTAATGTAATTTCATTTGCAATCGTGGTCTATTTACTTGCTACTTAGTTTGTGCATGGTACCGGTCTTCAGGACCAGCGACTTTCTTTTTTTCTGTCTAGTATGGGTCTTCAAAAAATGGCAAGTCAAAGTTTCGGATGAGGAAGCAACTTCAAATATGTACGTATATCTGCAACGTTTTTATTAAAGACATACTAAAGAAATTGGACACTATATTCTGTCACTATTTATAAATTTAGAACACCGCACTGGAACATGAAATGGCGCTAGTCCGAAAAACCTCAACATATGAACGAAAATACAAAAAAAAACATTTCTTTGAATGTAATCTATATTTAATTTGGCAGGTGACAGTTTTGTTAAATTTAAGCGAAAGTAAAAAATTGCAAGAAAGAGATACCAAATTATAAGAAGGGATCCAACACAAATACTTATGTTAAAAGACACTCATTGGACTACGGAATAGTTCATTCGTATCTAGTTTGTGACGTCATGTCTACCTTTAGGGACGACGATTATTATAATATAATAAATTATAATTAAAATATAATTACAATTTACGAATTAGGACACGCAAAAATTTAATAATAAAGTCAATTTTATTCAAAATATATTTTCATGAACTTTAAATACATGAGATAAAAGTTCTCTTTCATGTGCGTTTAAAAACATGAACGCCAACTAAATAATTCGTTTTGTAAATGAAGGTTACCTATTATAAAAAAGTATGATATATTTTAAACTGTATCTTTATAATTAGAATTTTTTATATCAATTTTTTATTTCAGGTATGAATAACGTATTAACATACAATACATCCCACAAGCTTTGCAATTAATTCATTATACCATAATGAAACATTTTGTAATGCTTGTAGCAGGTTTCTAATAAAATTAAATATTATGCTAATATACATAGATTATTCATTACAGTTTTAACGATATCGGGTATGAAATATTACATATTTGCTTAATGATGTTATTATAAGTTTTTTGTTATGAACGAATAAGGTCAAAAGTAAATATGTAAAAATTATTATTAATTTTATTAAATACACAAATAAAAAGCTTACCTCGAGTAGGATTTGAATCTACGACCTGTACTTTGCTAGAGTACCGCGCTAACCAACTGCGCTATCGAAGTACAAGCCTCAATCGATGTAAATTTTGTCTTTATGTGTGTAGAACTGATGTAAATTCTAAATCAGTTCTACATACATAAAGACAAAATTTACATCGATTGGGGCTTGTACTTCGATAGCGCAGTTGGTTAGCGCAGTACTCTAGCAAAGTACGGGTCGTAGGTTCATATCGTACTATAGGTAAACTTTTTATTTATGTATTTAGTAAAATTAATAATAATTTACATTAATGTACAGCGTGATACAGACTGATTGTGGGGTACAGCGCTCTGTTTAGAATAAAAATAAAATGCAAATAATTTTTAGGTTATAATTGTTAGTGTCATGCTTTCGGATAAACACAATAAGTTTACCTTGGAGGCTTATTTTCGCTCTGGGCAACGAGATGAAGGTGGTGACTGGAAATATGTGCAAGTTTCTTGCTTCGAGGAATTCTAACTGTTCGCCAACATAGACTTTACCTACGAAACATTCACATAGCATCTTCGTCGAATTTTTCAAGGTTTTCGTGACACCGCTCCGTATCCAAAGGTAAATCTCCTGGCAGAAGACATGTACTTGACGAAGAAGGCTCAGAGGATATTCGGAGGCGATTGGAACCTAGTCCCAATAAATCTCTAAGACGATTGTCTGCTCAAAGTGGTAATTGAGTAAAATTTGTTTTTGTTACTAAATGCTGATTATTTAATAATTGTAGGGGTTTCGTATGGGACATGCCAGAAGGTTTGTAAAAAACTGAAACTGCACCCTTACAAAAGTCTGTATTACAAGAATTGTTGCAAACTCATTCTGAAAAGCCTTGAACGTACTGCACCTGGTTTAACGAAAATCTCAATAACAATGATGTTTTGGACATCACATTTTTCAGTGACTAAGCGGCTATATAAATTCCCAAAATTACCGAACCTGGTCAACTGCAAATCCACATGTATTTATTAAAACTCCATTACATCTAGTTAAAATTGGAGTTTGGATTGGCATGTGAAGGAGGCGAATAATTGGACCAATTTTTTTAAATGAAAGTGTAAATGCGGAAAACAATCAATAATTAATTCTAAGACCTTTTATTGAACAACTACATGACGACGAGATTCAAAATGGGTATTTCCAGCAACAACCCACACGGCCCGTACAACGTTGGCATATTTATCACAATTTTTCGGTGATACAGTCATAAGCAAAAATTGATGGGCACCACGATCTCCCTGATTGACTCCGCTAGATTGCTTTCTCTTTGGTTACCTGAAATATGTTGTGTATACAAATCGTTTGCATACGGTTGAGGAGTTACAGAATGCCATAGTGAAGGCCGTTAATGCAATAACACCACAACAGTTAGCAGCCGTCTTCGAGAATATTAAACGCAGGGTAAATTTATGCTTAGAAAATAATGGACAACATATTCAGCACCTATTATAAGCTTTCGTGGACTACAATATGTCTCCTTCATCAATCAAATTAAAACTAAATTGAAATAAAAACATTCCATTTACTTGTTGGCATTTTTAATGGCAACACTAAGATGAAGGTAGTTCAACAATCAAGAAGTACAAAGTAACTATGTCATTTAAAATTTTGCTGTATTTATTGTTGATATATCATCATCAACTTTTGAATTTCCCGCCCAATCAGTAATACCCGTATGTACACCACTGGAAATAGTTGGGATCAATAAATGAGATAAGTGGAGGATGGATTTTTTGAATTAAGCGGACAACTTCAATCAATCTGGGTCACCCTGTACTTAAAGTTGCACTTATTATTACATACACATGTAATTATGCTTTTGTTACTTAAACGGTTTGTTTTTAAAAGTATGAACAACTTTATTAAACAATATAAGCAAGGAGTGTGAGAAATCACTAAAAGTTAATAGTATGATTAGATTTATAAAAATCGTTCTTATATACTAATAATTATCAACCTGTTTGAATATTCCATGTTTGAAGGAAGCTAATCTATTTTGACATTACACGTGATACAGTTCATTGAAAGAGGCTAATGCAATATTTATAACAATAACAATGAGAAATATCTAATATTATTAGTTATTAATAGTCAACAATTCGTATAATTGCATTAATAATAATAACAACGGAAAATATCTAATTCTATTAATAGTTAGTTATCTGCAATTTTGTATTGATATAATTCCATCTCCCTTAAGAAAGAACGTCCCCGTTATTCGAGTGATTTTTTGGTAAGTCTTCTAATTGAACTGGCATTGGGACTTGTTTGATAGTGATAGTGATGTTTAAATATCACAAAATAGGTAATACTAATCATAACAAAAGTTATTAATAAGATACAGGTTATTGACAAATAAGCTACATTCACGAGAACCACCTTTTACCTCAAAAGAAACGGAAATTCAATTGAATTTAACAGCGTAAAACTCAAACTTGCCATTTCAGAGATCCCGTTCAGAAATAACTTGCCATTTTTTTAAACTTCGATGTATAAATGTTAATGCAAGATTGTGAAACAAAATATACGGAAAGTTACGAACGAATTCAAAAATATGTACGATGATATGGAAATCTTGCATCTTTTTCCAACCACTCTTCATTATGATTTATGAAGCTGGATAGTTACTAGCCAAACAAATAGGACAACACAATTAGATTATTTCAGAGTTTTTGTAATAAGTATAACATTCTCTTGATAATGTTTATCAAATAACTTTTTAATAACTTAATTTTGATGTCAGAGTCAGTACTCAAATTAGAATTCATCGTTGGCCAAATTTTAATTAGGTGTTTCTGTAACATACTGAATATACTTTTCTCTTTTCTGACAACGGCAGCTACAATTGCTGTCGAAACTTGCATAATTTTCTCATATTCTATTTAAAGGCATTGACAAATAGAATAGCACGACACATAAACTATCATTGCTTGAAAAACTGAAACTGGCGTAACCTAATCACACATATTTTCCAGAATTGCTACCCGGCAAACGTCTAAACTACATAGCCGCTGATATTGGAACAAATCCAGGAGCATCTGGATTGGCAAGAAGAAAATCTTCATTGGCAGCTAGAGCGATTAAGATAATGACAGCCATGAGAGATAATGGAACAATAGCGTTTATTGGACCAGATGATACATGCTCATCAGAAGCTTTAGTTTCCGCTGCCTGGAATTTACCTATGATTGGTTACGTAAGTGTTTAACTGGCTTCAAAAAAAATACAAAAGCTGCTTTAAGAATACCTTTATTTAAGTTTCAATTATTAGTTTCACGGTGAAAGTATAAATTAACACTAAAACTATGTGTGTAATTGCTTTTAGAATTAACAACGATGAATCTGTTGACATTTGTATTAAGAATTACATGAATTAAATTTGGAAATAAGTACATCCACTAAGGTGATTATAATCATAGGGTCATAAGGGAAGGTTTAAACCACTCGACACATGACACATTAGATTTTCCTATTCACAATTTAGTCATATATGACCCATAAAACCGTACTTTCAGTTGGTTAACTTGGGTTATTTATTAAACTTCTCTAATTCAAAATCAAAAATTGCCGAAGTGTCCCTATTGCACTGCAATTTTGAAACACCTTGTATAATTCAACTTCAATTATGCACAAAATAAGAAATCGAGCATAATGAAACCGAAGTTAATACAATACAATTCACTAAGGGAAAATCGGTTAGTAATATAGAGAATGCAATCAATAATTATTTGACAATATTCCGGTCAACATACGTTAATGTATAAATGAATAAAATTTCCTAAATGCAATTCTGATGTCAATGAGTAGATAAACGGTACCGTGACGAGTTTAAATTGTCTTTGGCAATATTGTTAAAAGGTAGATTTATTTCAATGTTATTAGTTTGAATGCATTTCTAAAAAAATATTTGTAAGTCAATGTTCGTAAAATAAAGTCGATACTTTATTTTTATAAAGTGAACGTTGTTTACTGGGAGTTTTACTATCGTGTTTTGGTGGATTATTAATTTGTTTAGCAATTTCGAGAATGGTGGTAGCTTTGTAAAGGAGGTTCTAATTAGACAATGGATAATTAAACGATGTTTAATTAAAATACGGACAATAGTGGAATAACACGGTTGGTTATTATGGAAATAGATCTGTTAATTTCGCTCACCGTAGGGACAGTGGTTTGTTCCGCCTTAGTGGAACGTTATCGTGTTTTAAGAGGTATGTTTTAGTGGACCAGCGGGATAGAAATACGAAAAAGAATTAATATTTGACGACCAGGAAATTACGCTGAGAAAAAATACTCTCGGTCTTACTTACGGGTTATCGGTGTTTTGAGTAATTATTTTGAACGGAAAATTACGTGAAGTAACAAAGAAATAATGTTTTTGTCCGTAATTTTACAACAGGAATTGATTACGAAGCGGTTTTTAGAATGGGCCAACTTTTACATACGATTTCACTAAGCGCATTTATTCTACCTTATGTGTGGGTGTGGGTAACTGAAGCTATTTGTTGAGCAAAGGCAAGTATTCCGTCCTACAAGCTACTTCATGTGTTTTTGCGGGTGCAATGAAGTCACTTAGAGAACAAGGACGAGCATCACATACAACTAGCTACTTTCTACATGTTTTTGTCGGCGAACGGGTCTGTGAAGCGGTCCGGGACTAGTCCCCATCTTCACACTTTCATTCGTATATTGTCTAGTGTAAACGTTGTTTAAAAAACTTACGTGTGCGCGATATCGAGCACTAAGTTAGGGAGCGGGTCCGCCCACTGCTGCAGATGCACAATCCGGAATAAGTGAAATGTGAAAAGTACAAAAATTAATTGTGATCGGAAAAAATGTGTGAGATAAACTTGGGAATAAAATAAAATTTAATCTGATTTCGGATGCAAAATCTGAATCGGAGTTGGAATGAGGAAAACTGTATCAAATCTCGGATGAAAATCTGTTGGCTTTTCTTTTTTGTTAGTATGCTCATGCTTAGAGTTAGTATTTTACTTATCATTAGCTTATATATATACACACACATATATATATATATATATATATATATATATATATATATATATATATATATATACATACAGGGTGGTCCTTTTAAAGTGTTACAAAGCGATATTGAGAAAATGGCTGAATGAAAATAAATGAAATATCTAGGGATACAATGGGTCGTTGGGGGACACTTTTTGACAGAGTAAGTAATGTTTTAACCCTTTCCACTTTTTAGGGTGGGGTAACTTTTAAACGTTAAATGGAAAGGTGCAGTTTTATTTCCAGATTCGTGATCTCCAGAAAAACTACGTTATAACCAATGAATAATTTAATGCCAATGTCAATGTCACTACGCTAAATTTAACAAAATTAAAAATAAAATCAACTAAAGAAAAAACTGATATTAGGTACATTATTTTATTATAATACATAGATTATTGGGCTCAATAAAATCCACACTGGATGCGAACAGTCGCTAATCAACACCCTTGGTCGATAAATACCTGGTGTGGGATATTTGGCGATGTTGTTATTGGACCTTTTTTTTTCGATGGTAATCTTAATGTGCAGCGATACTGTGATTTCCTTCGAAATGACTTGCAAAGATCGATGCCAAATATTCCAGAGCAACAACGTGAAGCAATTTGGTTCCAGCAAGACGGCGCACCACCACATTTCTGTCGAGAAGCACGTGCTATATTGAATGACACTTACCCTAACAGATGGATTGAACGTGGGGTACCAGTAAATTGGCCTGCAAGATGGCCAGACTTAACCCCTCTTGATTTTTTCTTGTGGGGTTTCGTCAAAGAAAAAGTCAATCACCCCAGATATGTTATTCAGAGTGCGGAATTCTTTTCGAAAGAGGGTTGATAAATGTTTAGAACAAAATGGTCGTCAGTTTGAACACCTATTGTAATAAAATAATGTACCTAATATAAGTTTTTCTTTAGTTGATTTTATTTTTAATTTTGTTAAATTTAGCGTAGTGACATTGACAGTGGCATTTAATTATTCATTGGTTATAACGTAGTTTTTCTGGAGATAACGAATCTGGAAAGAAAACTGCACCTTTCCATTTAACGTTTAAAAGTTACCCCCACCCCTAAAAGTGGAAAGAGTTCAAACATTACTTACTCTGTCAAAAGGGTCCCCAACGACCCATTGTATCCCAAGATATTTCATTTATTCTCATTCAGCCATTTTCTCAATATCGCTTTGTAACACTTTAAAAGGACCACTGATATATATATATATATATATATATATATATATATATATATATATATATATATATATATATCCTTGCCGTAGACTATTCAGGAGTCCTTCTCAGCCCTGGTCAATCCATTTTTGTTGGTGTTGCGATGTTTTGTGTTATTGTATAACGTAAAATCATGGGGCGTGGTTATTTTTGGGAAGGAAAAAAGAAAAAAAAAGTTAGGTTTATTTGATTATTGAATAATATGTTCATTGGTTTAAGTGTACGTGTTGCTTAGTAGGGTGTATCGAGCTTAAGGTGGTTAATCCGATTCGTTGTCCGGTATCATGCTAGGTCGTCATCGAATAGACGGGGGGATACGAAGGGCATATGGGATGTTATCAAGGGATTCTTCTATCTCCTCGGAGAGGTCGCCAAGGAGTTGTGGAAGGATGGCGGGGAATGATTGAATTTTAATTTAGGTTTCCTTCGAGGGTATTGGGGAAAACGGTAGTTGTAGGGAGTGGTAAGGATTTCTTTGGTTGGGATAGTATCGCCGAAAATTAATTTATTCGCGGAGTTTTTCTGGAGTGGTTGGATTCTGTGTGTGATTGATGGTATGTTTGCATGTTGTGTTGTGAGATCACTAGGGTACCTGAGGGGTAACCTGTTAATGCGTCTAAAAATTCGACGTCCACAGGAGGTGATAGAGGAGAGGTGATTGAGGTTTATATTAGTGTATATGGATGCTCGGAAATCCATAACAGGGCGAATGTATGTTTTGTAGGTGTGTTGAAGTGTTTTAGGGTGGCAACCTCCGATTCTACACCGGAGGGTGCCCAGTAGGTTTCCGCGGTTTCTAATCCTATTGAGTGTTCTTTTTACATCGGGGAGCCAATTGAGGGTTCTGCTGAAGAGAATTCCTAGGTAGGTGACTTCATCTTGGAATGCGAGTCGTTCTTGATGTAGGGTGAGGGAAACATTTCTGGAGGCAAGCTTTGGGAACTTGTCTTCGGAGGAGTTAGGATGCTGGAAGAGGATCGTTACGCTTTTGGAGGGATTAACGGAGATTGTCCACTTGTTCTCCCAGTTCGAAAAGTTCCGTAGGGTTTTGGATTGCAGGCGGGAGGCGGTTTCGCTGTTCCGAATAACCGTCCAGAAGGAGGTGTTATCCGCAAACTGCGCAACAACTACTCCGGTTTGTGTAACTTCGGGAATGTCTGATGCAAAGACTGGTGTAAAGGAATGGGGCTACGGCAGAACCTTGTGGTACGCCTGCTGTAGGTTAAAAAGGATCGGAGAGTGCTTTCCCTACTTTAATCCGAACTGAATAATGCACAGAAACACAGCCAGATTGCATTGCTTCTGATTGAATGCTCTGGTTATCTCTGTAAGCAGCTTCCAGGGATTCTGACATGTTCGGTTGGGACGGAAGCCGAATTGGCTATTAGGAAGGAGGTCGTTGAGTTCTAGGTGGTCCCTGAATCGCCTGGCTGGAATCTGCTCAAAGCATTTTCCGAGGCAACTCAGGAGGGAGATTGGTCTATAGGAGGAGGGTGCGGTTAAGTCGACGTGGTGCTTCGGTATAATGACAGTGGAGGCTGATTTTCAGACCGTCGGGAAATGGGATAGGATTAGGCATTGGTTGTATACGTTGGAGAGTAATAGGAGGGCTGAGTCGGGTAAGTGACGGAGGATCTTGCGATTTAGGCCGTCATGACCTGGGGCAGAATTTTTCCTTTTTGAAATAAGTGTGGACCTGGTGGGGCGTGACAGGGGCGTAAAAGAGATTCTCGTTATCGATTTGTATTTCAGGAAGGTTAAGGTTGCGGAATTCTTCAAGGCGACCCTCAAAGAGTGCCTTGAACCGGTTATCGAATTGGGGATCGTCTGGGGATCGGAAAATGGATTGGAAGTGGTGACCAAAGAAATCGATCATTCGTTGGTCGGGGAGATTAGGTTGCCCGAAGAGCGGTTAGGTGGGATTTAGGGTTAGCTTTTCGTCTGGTCAGTCTATCGAACTGTTGCCAGAAGAGTTTATCATTTCTATAATCTAACTGGGAGGTTGCTTTGCTCCAGGAGTCTTCGGTGTGTTTCCTGGCTTCTCGCCTGATTAAGGCGTTAAGGCGATTGTATTCGGTCTTGAGAGCCGGATACAGAGATATCGGCCGCTTCCGCAATTACGGAAATTAGGTCACTAATGGCTCTCTCGAGATCTTGGGTCGTTTGTAGGTCGTTTGTAGGAAGGTTGTTGGAAATGTGTTCGGAGAACACATTCCAGTCTGCTCTTGAGAAATCTTTAATGACTGTGTATTGAGGTGTGGGGGAACTAGACAAAATGAAGTTTGGACCAGTACTGGTATGTGATCTGATGTGATGGTGGTGCCTAGGAAAAACTCACGATCGAAATAGTGAGCTGTGGGTTCGGAAACTATAATATGATCTACTATTGAGGCACCTAAATGAAGTATGTTGGCTGGGTGTTGGCGATTCGTAAGAGTGGCAACTGCAACAGAGCGGATGATAACCTGTTACCACTGCCAGTACTTGCGGTGTGACCGAATTGGATGTAACGGAGATTGAAATCACCTAGGATTAAATCATTAGGGAGGCTAGAAGCGTAGATTAAAAGGTTATCGGACAGGGTGTTGTGTCCGGGCGGGCTGTAGTATAAAATAAATACTATAGGAGTGGGAAAGTGCACCGTCGCAGCAACGGGAGATGCTGTAGATGCACATGAAGTTGAAGGTGAGTGGATGGGAAGCAATTTTTAATTAAGAGGGCGGTTCCGTGTTGGCCATTGTTTACGTGGGTGTGAAATGTGTTGAAATTAAGTGTGTGTCTGGGTGTGAGTTTTGTTTCTGTTATGGAAAGGATGTGTATATTGTGTCTGTGTAAAAAGTGTTTAAGTAAGGGGCGCTTCCGACAAACGCCCCTGGCATTACCGGTCCCTGCTATGATATCAATTTGGAGGGAGTTAAGTAAATCTTAGTTGTGTTCATGTTTACCCTTAGCTCCATGCTCTCACAGACTGTGTCAAACTTCCTCAGAGCGGTTTGTAGCTCATCCGCACTGTCACTTAATAAGACTGTGTCATCTGCATACACCAGAAGTCGTACATTTACATCACCAACCATTACACCATTTGTATCAGTACATGCTTGTCTAACTCATTTATCCATGTATACATTGAACAACCACGGTGACATCACATAGCCTTGTCGCACTCCTTGGTCAATATTAAAGTATTCACTCACACCTCCTCTCACCCTAACACATGCCCGGCTATCGTTTTATACCGCCCTCATTACATTTATTAGCCCTTTAACTGCGTTATATTCATTTAATATTTCCCACGGCTTCTCCCTATTTGCTCTGTCGTATGCTTTCTGCAGATCTACAAACGCACAGTACAGCTTCATTTTTACCCTTAAACACTTTTCGATCACCTGCTGGAGAGCAACCATCTGATCGACACATCCTCTCCCCGGCATGAAGCCACCATGCATATCCCAAATCTTAGTTTGTGTAGTTTCTCGTACTCTATCAATCAGAATTCTTCCAAATACTTACCAGGCACGCTGAGCAAACTTATTCCTCTGTAGTTCTTGCAATCACTCTTGTTCCCCTTACCCTTATATAGTGGTACAATGACCGCGCCGTTCCAATCCCTCGGCACTTTTCCACACATAAGGGATACATGGAATAATTCACACAATCTTCGTATAAGCTTTGTACCCCCATACTTTAGCATTTCACCAGTGATTTCATCTACGCCTGCTCCCTTGCCGTTTTTCAACCTTCCTACCGTTTTCTCTACCTTATTTTTCCCAATGTTCTCAGTTTCATTCACCATTCCTTCTATATTCTCCTTATTTAACCCTGCAGTCTTATTTTCCACACTACTGTACAGCTTTCCGAAATATTCTTGTCAGCATTTCCCCACATCACAATCGTTCCATACTATTTGGTTGCTCGTATTCATCACTCCTGCAGCGTTCTGTTTTGGACCTCGTTTTGTATTTTTGACCCATTTCCAGGAGAGTTTTTTGTTCCCTTAAAACCATTCTGCATTTTTTCTCATTCCACAGCCATCACTTTCTCTTTACTTATTCTCACTGCCTCTTTCGCTTCTTCGTTTCATGACCTGTGCACTTCATACAATCGCTTTTTCTCAATCTCATTTTATGCAGCAATCGTTGCCATGTACGCATCTATTTTCTTACATATTGCCTTTTTTTACTGACTCATTCCACCAAGCACATTTTTTTCTGTCTGCCTACAGTCGCCCTTCCACATATCCGCACAGCACAGTTGACAACATAGTTTTTCAAGCTAATGAAGGTGTCTTTCGTACATTACATTCGCAATTTCAAATTCTTTACCATGCATACCTCTAACATTCCACGTACCCACTCGCCACTCATTCCTTTCACAGTCGTCAGCAACGGGGCCTGTCTGTTTCGACCTTGACCGCCCCTTGTCGCCCGAGGATATTGTACTATTCTCTTGAGTAATACCTTATCGAGCAGACCGGTTACTGGCCAAATCGTGCCACGGACGATGTAGCATTCCCTACTAACGGTATCGTCCTACCACCGGGCAGTTATTTGTTTACTACCTCTACACGTAAGGAAATCAGAAGAAGAAATATAGACAGAGGCAAGAAAGATATATGCACCACCACAATCTTAAATTTCTCTAAAAGAAATAGTCCTAGGTGTGTTAAGTTAATTCTACCTGAATGTGGAAGACAGAGTTGTAGCCTACTCGGTAAAATCATACACAATTCAACTCCAAACATTAAATTCGTATAACACCCTTTCACTAAAAACCTTAGTAACCTAAATCTACGCCAGTGTCATTATGACATATTTATCATCTTCATTTGGGTGGTATTATGGCCTTCATAATAGCACCCAGTGCCATTATGAACTCATAATAACACGCAAATTTTAAAATAAAAAACAGGCAAAAAGAAAGTTAGTTACAACTTTTACTTCATTATAAAATCTTTACCAACATTTATTTATTGTAAACATTAATTATAAAGTCTGTATAATTTGTTAAATTCAGTAAAGCACAAAATTGAACGCAAATAATGACGTTGTCAACGTAAACATTGCAACAATCAACTAGCGCGGTTACTGTAACATCGATTAATATGGGCACTTGATAATTTTGAATTTTATTTACAAAAACGTTTCTGATCTTGTAAACAAATCGAATCTATTTGGACTGGCGTAGATTAAATTTTGAATGATACACGTTCGATATGAACTTCGTAATGAAACTTGTGTAAATAAACCACTAGGCTAACGCCTCGTGGTTTAACTTTACACGCGTTTCATTATGCCGTTCATATCGAACTAGTATCATTAATAACTATAATTAAATTTCGAAAATTTTTAGGTTCAATTACACTTGAATAAATTTATCCAAAGCTTAATAAAGTTTTAAACACACACACACACACACACACACACACACACACACACACACACAGATATATATATATATATATATATATATATATATATATATATATATATATATATATATATATATATATATATATATATATATATATATATATATATATATATATATATATATATATATATATATATATATATATATATATATATATATTATAGGGTGTCCCAAAATTAATGAGCCACAGAGCACCAGTAGATTCCTTGCAAGAAAACAAGTCGATTGAACCCTACATGCTTTAGCCCAAAAGTTAATATTCACTGAGATACGGAGTGTTTGTTAGTTGTAATGAAAAGCATAATGAATAAATCAACGTACAAAACATAGTAGTATGGTGTTTTATGATACAAAATCGTAAGTACTGATAACATTTATTGATTTAATTTGGTGTATGTAATTAGACTCTATTCCAAAGCTCTGCCATAAATTGAACTCCAAACTAAGATAATTAGACATAAATTAGATAAACGTCATTTAAAATTCCTCTAATCGGTTACGTTAATCAATACAAAATATTTAATATAACTCAATAAACTGTATGATACTAAATGCTTCAAGTGTAGGAGATTACCAATGATTACTTTTAAAATGAATCAAGAAAACTGAAATCAAAATTTAGCTCTCAATTAATTCTTTAGTTTGAATAATAACATTACTGCTTTTGGTAAATTATTGCTTTCACTGGTCGGGAGATAATCACAAATTAACAATATAAAAATCAATTAATTGTTCGTCTATTATATCTAAATATATCTCAAAAAGCACACAGATACATAGATTTATTTACACTGGTTACGGTTGAATTTAAAAATCTTAAATTCTAGAAAACGGGAACATAAAATGGTCAACTTTGTAAGATTACCAAGTGACCTTTAATTTTAAATTACGGAAATAAAATTGTCTAAATATGAACAAATTCAAAACAATGCGCAACCAATTGGTCACTAAAAATCAATTTCACCATGCGAAATGTTCATATACATAAATTTGCAGTACATTTAATTAAATCATAAAAAAACAAAATATCAAAGATATCGCAAATGAAATCACAAATAAAAGACAAACCCACGCGGCAATTTCCCAGTTTTAAATTTCGATAGCGATACGCATAAGTTATTAGGTCAGTACGTTATATAGCTTATGTGCACAAAACAAATCGCTTTTACACACAATCGGCTTACTATTCCATTACTTCGGTAGCTCTATTCACAAGTATTTCTAATATTACAACGAAATATGTCTATTTACAAAATATTTACAGTAAGACTTGGTCTATCAAAGACTCTACCAAAAACAATCTATCAAGTCCGCGATAAAAAGCTGCGTAATTCAGCAAGCACTGGTTAAACACTGTTCTGATTACGAAAAGGTAGGTATGGTTGACCACGATACACCACATAAAGTTCTCCAGCCTGCTGAATCAACAACAAAAGCCGCACACAGGCGAAAAGGGCTCACAGTCCACGATACATTCGATAGAACCGGGAACACCGACGGTAAGAGCTTTGCCCACCCGCATACCACAACAACAACAAAATGACAACCAATCATACTGCTCATTCATTCAAATTATAAGACGCGGTAGAAACGATATGCCCCTTCCCGTAAATTATCAAGAAAGATTGCATCATATTTTCGCCTTCACACAAACTGCAAGGGTAGCTTTTTATCTACTCTACAATACAGCTTATAATAAAAAAAATATGCATTTGAAGTTTAATGAGTTCATATTGTAATCCAGCTAAATATTGCCTATTCCTATAATGATTTAATTGAAAGGGAATCGGTAAACTGTACTGGAATAGAATCTTGGCAACAAAAACTTAATATGAAAACCAACTTGGAGTTTTTAAATATATTTTAAACCTTACGAAAATTTATATAATTTCAATCCTAATGTAAATTAATTCTAACAAAGAAATACACTTTAAACTAAATACGACGAATTCTAATCCGAAATACAATATAAAGCAAACGATATATCAATTCAATTTAACTTTATGAAGACACATGAAAACAACAGATTTCGTTAGTGTAAAAGCGAGAATTGAGCAAACAGAAAAAGAAACGAAAAGCAAAAAGTACTTACATATATACACATATTACATCATACCTTTATGCATTTTGAGCACTTTGATACGACCGTGCTTCTCGGTAGTCATTAAATTATATGGGATACGGGATACGTATTTAGTATGGACTGGTAAACCTTGTATCATACTTAGCCCATATAGTTGATAAAATAATAAAAAGATGTATGTGCAAAATAAGGTGGACATAATTTTTATTTTCAATGTGCACAAACGATTGTATTGCCAGATAAATAAAACCAAACCACTACACTAAAATGTACGCAGTCTAAAACTTGAATTTCTTGTCTATGCTTTACGAAAACAAGTAATACAATGAAAATTTGTTAAGGCTGATTTTATTATTTTTACTCGTATAGTTTATGGAATTTATTCTTTATAGACGACACAAACAAATCATACAACAAAATTTGTTACTATGCTATATAAATGTTATAAAATAACGGAATATACCAATTATACGTGTTAAAATGTTTGTCCAAGTATAACCACTTATTGTCTCGCCATTGGCGGCGTTTGTTAAATTGTGTTTACAAATTCATAATCCTGAATGAATTGCTGCAATTAAAACCTGAAATTTATGCTTCATAGATAAATCGTGACCACTGTTATGTATTCAATTTTGAATGCAACCTTGTTAAATTTTCTAATCGATCTGCCTCAAAATAAACAATTTTCAGATCAATTATTTAGCCAAAATATCAAAAGGTTGATGACTTTTAAATGGTGGAAATCCTTGATGTAACTTCACAACAAAGAAAATAATGAAATCATATAATATGGATTCTTTTTTGAAACTTTAGAATGAAGGAATCAGAATTTAAATAAACAAAAAAAAAGAGTTAACTAATCGAAGTTTATTAACCAATTTTGCAAACATATTTACATATAAAACTTCCGAGAAACAACACATACAAAAAGACAATTCTTATAGATTCAGGTCCATAAATTCCGTAATCGAAACATGTAATTGCAAGTAATGGAAATTGATTATCTTTAATGCCTGAAATGAAATTTACAATATAAACAATGACATTTCTTATGATAATCAAACTTCCACTATTAAAAAATCCACAATTATTCTTACATACATAAATTACGTGGTGCCATATCAGGTGTAATGTATCCACTGGGGTAATTAATTGATTAACCAATTAATTAATAGTAAATTAATTAATTAATACTTGATTAAGCCTTAGTGTGTATGCACACTTGCCACTGATAAACGGCCTAAATATTTACATACATTGGCCGTGCTATTCGCTAACTTAGATGTCCGTGTTCATTCACGCCTTTAAACGCATATGAAAACTGGGCAATTTGAATTATTAAATGCCCTTCTAAAAAAATGTTTGTCACGGAATATTTTAATTACACTTGAACACTAAATTCTTAATTGTCTATAAACAGTCGATTTATTGCTGTTAATGGTCGGAAATATATTTAAATCAATCACATCAATGACAAATACTGTTTAGCTTAACTCATAAAGCTTAACACATCTTTATTTAGTTATATAAAGAATCACTTCGAGTTCCTTTGTAGATCGCGCGGGTTCTTTATACATAATACTTTAAACATTTCTTAAATTTTGGAAAACTTAATAGTACTCTCCAATTGACAATTTAAATACTTCATCCCAGAAATGGGTTTTTGCAGTAAACTGATATGAACTGCGACACTAATTATTTACAAAGAAGAACTAGCATTGATCGCTACAAAATATACGCGCGCGGCCACCCCTTAGAAGAGCTCTTAGTTCGAGTGTCTCTTGCTATACCTTGCCACTCTTTCCCTTATCAAGTGATTGACAGGAACCGAACGAAGGCACGGGCAGGTATTTCCCTATCTATAAATGTCCCATTTTGCATTTCAAACGATCAGGTTTATTTATTAATACTAATGTTGAATACATAGTGTCGCAAGTAATCTCTAGAAGTTGATGAAGTATCTTTGGAATTATAAATTAATATACCCATTTATAGTTTGTTTTTGTAAAATAATGCGTCAATAAACGATAAACTAATGAACGCATATCGAGTGGTAACATGTTACGGGCGAAAATGGCAGCAGATTGGATGTAACAGATAAGAAATGATTCGATAGCTCAGTGGAAAAAGGGGAGTGGAAGTGTTACTAATTTTGCGTTTAGGATAACTCGCAATACGTGAAACACGATAAGGGTAAGTCATAGATCAGAAAAAATATGTCATAGAGGTGCCACCTGTTAAATTAATTATAGCGGAAAAAACGTGATGAAATAGATCTTAAAATAACGGCCTAACAGTAAACCATAATGTTCACTTACTGAGAAAACATTCACCTTCACCTGTAATCCTCTATTCAAAAATATCTACGTAAAGCTCACACTTACCCTTAAGTAAAATTTTAAGCTTGAAAAATTTCGGTAAACTCCAACGTAAAATTACTGGCTCAATCACCAAAAAAACGCGATCGAATATTTATAAGTGTCAATATAAAACGCGATCGAATATTTATGTGTCAATATAATGGTCGTGATACCTAAATGCGAAAAGTTTACCGCTAAGTTCCCAAGCAAACAAAAAAACTTGCTTACCTTTTTGTCTAAAACCAGGTAAATCAGTGGATTTACATTCGGTACGATGATTTCTATAAAACTTCAATACATTTGCACGTACTCGCAAAAAAACGACGTGCTAAACGTCCAGCTGATTGATCAACGATCTTATTTACTCTATCAACAAAAACTCAAAATAGCAAATATTCTTATAAAGAAATTGTCATCAATCAAAAACAAAAAAGAATAATTGAACGTTGTCGCTGTAAAGTTGCCTAAATCGAAATTCCCATACAATAAACTATTCGGTAACTTGACCGTAAACAAAATATATAATCTTTAAATTGGGTACTACTTAAATAATAGTAACGAAGTAACAAAGTAATGAAGTTACAATATTATAAAATAATGAAATAATACTCTCAAGTTTTTAACACTAATTATACACTGTGTCCGTAAAGTATGGAACAAATTAATTTTTAGCTAAACAGACCATTTTAAGAAATAATCCTGAAACACGTCGTTTTTAGATTTTAATTTACCGTATTTTAAAATAATAATCTAATATACAGGGTGAATTACTTTCGAGTAATGACGTCACCGCCATTTTTTTAAATGGAACACCCCATTTTGTTTCAATTTTCGGATTGCTCTAGCTGAGCTGATTCCAAAATGTATCACATGTTGATTCCAATTGGTACAGGGTGGACAAAATACAATAGTTTGTGTGCGCTTATAAAGTAACACATAACATTCTTTATTAGTTAAATTAACAATATTATCAAAATACACAAAACTCACTTCGTCGGTCTGGATCTTCATCAGTGAATTCTTGTAACATTTGCATCTTGTAAAGGTGCATCTTTGCAGTATTTAAAACCTTTAAAACAATTCTTTGACTGACCTCATTATCACACGCTAATTGCCGCGGCGAAATGATGGGGTTTTCTTGAATAGCCAACAAAACGTTCAGCTTTGTATTTTCGTCAACTGCCTCTCTTTTTTGTCTTGGCAGATTTCTGACATAATCCAATTCTCTATAGCGCCTTTCTATTTTGCTAATTGTGCCTTGAGAAAGCCGCGGTAAATCGAGAAGATTTGCTTGCCTACCTCAGCTTTAGTACGACTTCGGTCACTATATCCCATCATCATTAATATCTCAATGCGAAGGGCTTCCGTTAAATAAGCTAAGCTAAATAATTTACTACGATGTGAAGATGTGAAAACTACACTAGCGGAATTATTAAATTAAATAACTATATTGTAATTTACTAATGTGGACGCTAACAAATCAAGCAGGTAACTAAAATCGAGACTAAAACACAGAAGATTAAGAGAATATTTCATCAACGATAAGACCTACCTTGCTGAGATATAAATGCACGTTATCAATACGGCACATTTTTAATCTACCGACCATTCAAGCAATTAAAAAGCATAGTGAGTGTAAGAAACACAGAAGATAAAGATTTTTTCCTTCCACGATAAGATCAAGTTTGTTGCGATAATAAATGCATGTTATCACTACGGTACATTTTTACCCACCGATATTTCAATCATTTTCGAAATTAAATACCACTGAGCCAGAAAGCTGTTCATTTAGGTTTCTTCACTTTATTTTTCAAATGCCCGAAAAAATAAATACTGCGTTGTATTCCCCTTAATACCAGAGTTCACACGGTGTATCACTTCAAAAAGTTAGGGGTGGCTTCACCCTCGGCGGTGGATATATGGAGAAACTGTAACCCTCAGATTGAGGACTGGAAACAATTATAAAGAATGCCTATCATGATTTTTCTGTCGGATTTCACCCCTTTGAGTTACAGAATTTATTCTACTTGGAGTATCCACCCTGTATACTCAAATGTTCGTAATACGTGCACAAATGGCATACGATTAAATTAAATTTGTTTTTGAAATATGGGATCTTTCTCTCAGAGATTTGTTCTGTAATCTATTATTTGTCAAGTTATTAACTCGTTACTTAATGTTATATTTAAAACCTTTGGCAATGTTAATATAGAAACCTGTTTATCATTGTTGATATGATAAGATTGTTGAATTCAGTAGTGTTTCTTTTAGCTAATTACCTAATGAGATTTCATTCCTTCTAATTTTATGTATGTTAAGCCATTCCTTTGTTTAAAGATATATTACCTATAGTCTTTTTATATAAAACATATTGCGTTCTTTAGCAGAATTTCCAATTACGTTCAATATATTCTAGGTCGCATTTTTAGTCGAGATAAATAAGAAACATACGTGCTACTTTAAAATCAGAAACTGTAGTTATATTTGAATTACCTGGATCTATAGAAAACGTAAGGGCTTCTTATTGTAGTGGTATGAATGAATTCATTTCTTGTTCCATCTTTTCTATGTATATAGCACATATTTTTCTGTATAAATTCTAAGACATATTCAACTTATTTTCAGTACCTACTCACAAAAATACACTTCACAAAAAGTGTAAACAGCACCGAGGATACCGGTATATTCACCAAATTACAACAGAGAACGTACTCATTGTTTGTATAAACAAAAATAATAAAACCAAATTCATGAAAATACAGCAAACAAATTATTACATCACTTAACAACCATATTTCTTAAAAAGGTAATTTTAGTTGCATAAAGGCTTGGTTTGAAGTGTCTTAATAACATTTAATAAGTTCCCGAATTAAGGTAAAGATTTAACACAAACGTACTAAGTTTATTAAATATTCAGACAGATAAACAAACTAATAAACCATTTTGTTCCCTAAATTAATAGCTACAATGACATAGGAGAGGTTGACGTCGCGTTTCTTAACATGTCTATTAAATAACCAAAATGGAAGCAAATTACAAAAAATATATTAAAATCGTTAGCACCAGAAACTCTAACCTACAAAAAGAAACTGGAGGAAATGAAATTATACATTTTTTTGGGATAGTTATGCAACCTCTTTTGTAATACATTCATAATGAAACTTAAAAATAACATTAATAATTTATATTGTCACGTCCGCGTCCCCCAGGTACCCTATCTTGAAAATTGTAATTTGACCTTATTTTCAATAATGCAAGACGGACACCACTTTCACTTTTTGTGACATCATTTGACCTTGGGCATTTCCCACGGCCTACCAGGTGACTGACCTCGGTTTGACCTTGAGAAAGTTGTTTACCTTAAGAAACAGGTTTTTACCTTGAGAAAGCGGCCTAGGGCTTGGCCTTGCGCAGGAGTTTGAAAATGTTTTAATGGAGGTTCTTGTAAGGCAGGTGTGGGGACTAGCTCTTGGACCTGGTGCCGCACTGATAAATTGTTTTAATGGAGGTTCTTGTAAGACAAGTGTAGGAAATAGCTCTTAGGGGTTAGCTGCTTCGAGCAATCTTATAAGATAGGTGTAGGAACTAGCTCTTGGCCTGGGCCTGCGCTGGAAATTTGAAATTTGAATAAGGACCGTAATGCTATCTCATAAGATAAGTGAAGGCCTGCGCTCCCCTGATTGGAAATAGTATGGCCCTAATGCTACCTCATAAGACAGGGTCTTGTTAGGCCCTTGATGGGGAGATAGTACGGGGACTCTAATACTAACATGTAAGTCAGAGCTTGTTTTGGAGCCATCTAGCGGGTTTGGACTAATGAGTATTTTCTGTAATAAAGGTGGCGCCACCTAGTGGTATATTTCAGGGCTAATCAGGGTTTGTTTGTGGCGCCATCTATCGGGTATGGCCTAATGAGTATTTTTGTAGTGAAGGTGGCGCCACCTAGTGGTATATTTCACGATTAATCAGGGTTTGTTTGTGGCGCCATCTAGCGGTGTATGGACTAATGAGATTTTCTGTAATAAAGGTGGCGTTACCTAGTGGTATATTTCAGGGATTAATCAGGGTTTGTTTGTGGCGCCATCTATCGGGGCATGGGCTAATGAGTATTTTCTGTAATAAAGGTGGTGCAACCTAGCAGAATATTTCAGGAGTAATTAGGGCTTATTGCTGAGTTATCATCTACCGGTGTAAGGAGCAGCAGTGTTTTCTGTAATAGGGTGGAGTCACCTAGCAGTATATTTCTTAGCTAATCAGGATTTGTTTGCGATGTATAGGTAATAAAATGTTTTTTGTAAGCTTTACTAATTAACTAACATTAAAAATAATACATATCCCAATCTATAATAATACTATAAGACCTTAAACATACATACATATGTAAAATGTTAGGGAACTCCCCCGAACTCGAAACTTGTATTAATAAATACAGAGGTTGCGTCTGATCCTCTCTGAGAAGATAATGATGATAATGGCACTTGGGGCAAACTGTCAATCTCAACAGCTTGCGAGGTACAAAAAAAAGACTTGTACACCCCAAGGAATTGGTGGAACTGAAACCAAGCTATCAGTCTCAATAGCCTGCATGGTAGTAAGGAAGACTTCTACAGTTTGAGAGCATCTGGATTTTACCGTGCCTGAACCCACTATTTAAGTCATTGAAACTTTGACGTCAGCCCTACCAAGTTATAGAATGTAAAAAACTCGCATTCACCTTTCACTGTCTCCTTTACCATTTATATAATAAGGCCGTCTTTTTTTTATATTAAAAGACAGTTAGAATGTACTACTTTATGTTTCTAATGTAAAGTTAATTGCGGTCATGTAAGAGTATTTTAAAGAAGGCTGATTCATGCTTTGTAGCGGTTAATTTTTGAACCGAGCTTGTATTATCATTTTATGATGTGTGGTCAACCCCGGTATTTTTTCTAGTGGAGAGAAACTTACGCGACGGTGTATGGCCCTTTTAAAAACACGTGCTGGGTTTTTATTAAATATTTAAAAAAGACTGTTAGAATGTACTACTCTAAATTTTAAAAGTTAATTACAGTATTATATCATACGTTGAATTAATGGAACGCATAATGTCATTATGTATAAAATGCATTTTAGAAATGAGTTTCACTGATGATAAATTGTTTGTAGAGTGCAATATATAATATATATATATATATATATATATATATATATATATATATATATATATATATATATATATATATATATATATATATATATATATATATATATATATATATATATATATATATATATATATATATATATATATATATATATATATATATATATATATATATAAATAAGCTCTAGAATAAACAGATATGTACAGTTCGTGAAGGTGATAATAATCCTATTTAAAAAAATAATACAAGGTTGTAATTAAACACCTTAAAACATGCAAATTAGTACAAAAGTTACTTTAAATGGTTTGAGCCTTGAGATTGTAAAATTTACATATCGATAAACTATTTGTACGGAATGTAATTATTATTAAACAGTTATACGACTATAATTTGGAAAGTGACAATTACTCACTCATTAACATACTTACAAATATTTTTAAAAAAATTTGCAGCTGCAAAGAAAGATCTAAATTAAACATCGCGTGAGATAATAATAAATTCAACCCTGGTGTTTTTTTTTATATATAGGCAGATTCTCTTTCTAAGCAGCCAACACCTATACGTTCGAAAATTATGGATGATTTATCTGTATGATTAATTACGCGCACACACAAACAAATTGCTTTTAAATAAATAAATAAATGAGTTGTGGTTAAGTAATCAGGTAATTAGACATTATAAATAAACACAATATTGCTAATTTTTTCAGCTAGCATTTAAACCGTGATGATAACAGAATATTCTTTAGCATCGATTAGCGTTTCGAGATGGAGGGTCAGTTTAAGCATCCCTTTTCTTCAATAGTAGTAGGACCATCTGGTTGTGGGAAATCATATTTTATCGTGGATTTTCTAAAAAATATCGAAACTGCCTGCGATACAGCTTTTGAAAAAATTATCTGGTTCTACAGCGAGTGGCAGCCGTTATTCAAAGATCTCTCTGTGAAATTGCAAAAGGCTTTACCTGATATGGAGCAGTTTGACGGCATGAAACCAGTCTTAATAATAATTGACGATCTAATGCGCGAAACTAACTGCTCTGTGGTTGGTATTTTTACAAAGAAATCTAAGTGTGTTTTTCTTAACGCAAACCGGACTATCTCTCTCAACGCGCACATTACATAATCTTGTTTAAGAATCCACGTGACAGGGCACAGATATAGCATTTAGCAAGACAGATTTCACCTGATAACCCGAAATGTTTAGAGGCAGCGTACCAAGATGCTACTTCTAATCCGCATGGATCATTATTGTTTGATTTAATACAGAATACACCGGATGTGCTACGCTATAGAACAAACATATTTGAGCCTCGAGGTATTTGCCAAGATATATAGCGAAAAAAGAGTTTAAGTCTCACAGTCATAAAGATTACATCGTATATGATGTTTGACGCTTTAATCGAAAACACCGATTTCCTACGCGCATTAGCCAGATTAAGTAAAAGTCAACGTGACGCTTTATTGAAATGTCTGAATAGTAAGCAGGTGGAATGCATTTGCGAGTGGCACATAACATTTTAAAAGGTCGTGTACCTCTGTCAGTGATCAGAAGCAGCGACTCTCTCAACATAAGCACACTTTAAGACGGCTGGCACAGAGAGGTGAATCTATAAAAAGAAGAAACATTTTCTGGTACAGAAGGGCGGAGCGTTTCTACCATTCATGTTAGGATCATTACTTGGCGGAATTCTAGGTGATTTGTTTCAATAACCGTGGACCACAAGCTGAAGAACATGATTATTCAACCTATCGATTTTATACAACATCTGCATGCGCCAGATGACACGCAAAATAACATATTAACGCAGTTGGGCAACGACATGGATAAAGTATTAAAAAACAAAATTACCGACCATGACAAATGGCAGCAGTACAATCATGTTCTTCAAAGATATCTACACTTTTCGAATCAATTACGTCAGTCCGCTAGTATAACAATCAGCGGTGATGAAGATGATATCAGGGATGAGGCGAAACGCAAAGGTTTGGCAGACGACGAGATAGTATCAACACTGCCTGTTTCATACAGGAAGAAAGGTGAGGCTTTCTTGCGTATACCGAATGCGGGCGGTGATGTATTTTGGGATAAAAGGTACTGTCACAATAAAGGCGAGATAATCCC
Source organism: Vesta saturnalis (assembly GCA_036346205.1). Lineage (NCBI taxonomy): Eukaryota > Metazoa > Arthropoda > Insecta > Coleoptera > Lampyridae > Vesta > Vesta saturnalis. The sequence continues at coordinate 2,054,984 of JARFJB010002209.1, forward strand.
TCATTCTAACATTATCGATCTGATTCACGAAACGTTAAGACAGCGAAAAACAACAAACCCACACGGCTGGCGACAGTTTGCGATGTACATTAAAGAAATAAATATACCACGAGGGTTTACCGGAAATACTCGAAGACGTGATGTTACTGTATCACCTAACATTGAACCGAGCCTCATAACTATAGGTGAGAATTACGATGCCGATAGTGAATCGAGGGAAACCCCGCGAAGAACCTTTCGAAGAAGAAGACTTTCACTAGATTGGGATACGTGGAGAACGTAACATGGATGCTGTATGCTACGATCCAGAACATACTACCGGGTTTGCGGGTATAACACCTTTAGTTAATGCTGTAAAGGGTAGATATGGTGAAGTGAAAAATGGCTGCAGGCTCAGGAGGCTTATACGGTTCATAAACCTGTCAGAAAAAAATTTCCGCGAAATAAATATATTGTGAGCAACATTTACGAGCTGTGGCAAGCGGATCTTTGCGATATGCGAACTTTAAGTAAACACAATAGTGGATACAACTACATACTAACGGTTATTGATGTATTTAGCAAGAGGGCCTGGGTGAAAGTTCTTATAACGAAGACAACGGCATCTGTAATTGAAGCATTCAACGATAGTTTTAGAGAAAGTGGCAATACACCGGCAAATCTACAGACGGATAAAGGTAAGGAGTTTGTGGCGGTTAGTGTACAAAACTTTTTCAGGAAACAAAATATCAATTTCTATGTAACAAATAACCCTGATGTAAAAGCATCTGTAGTTGAAAGATTTAATAAAACATTGAAGACAAAGATGTGGCGTTATTTCACCTACAGGTAGTATTGATGTGCTCAAAAACTTGTGACTGCTTACAACAATAGCCTCATTCAAGTATAAAGATGGCCCCTGCGGCTGTAAACGATGAAAACATTTTGGAAGTGTGAATAACCTGTACGCGAAAGGCTTAGGCACATACGCATCATAAATATAAAGTCGGTGAACATGTTAAATCGCCAGAACTAAGTACACCTTTGAGAAGGGATATGAAACGAACTGGAGCGAGGAAGTTTTTACAATTAGTGCAGTGATAAAAGAAGACCTCCAGTTTATCGCGTAAGCATCTTAATAACGATCCTGTTGAGGGTATCTTTTACGAGGAGGATTGCAAGTTGTTACGGTTGATAAAGACTCTATTCAAAGTCGATAAAGATGTATGAGAAGGGCCGCGGGCGACATAACAATACCTGGTCAAGTGGCGTGGATAGTGACAAATTTAATAGCTGGGTATTAGCTTCGCAGCTGAGAGATATATAAAATGGAGTTTTATCTTACCTTATTAAGTAATAGTTCCGTGACGTATTTTCCGAAAATATGACGTCAAGTTTTATTACACACTGCCAAAACGAATAAGATTAACAGGTTCATGGGTTGTAGGCATTTCGGAAATTCAGTACCCTTGTTCTTTTGCCGCTGTAAGTGCGACAGACAATTTAATTTATTATAGAACTGAGCCACCCCAGGAAGAGGATGTGTTAGAGACGATATTAAAAAGGCTGCATTTTCAACACGACAACGAGAAAGCCATTTATACCGATGACGGTTGGTATGTGTTACGTTCTGCATCGGGGAAATTATGCCAACATAGAAGAAATTGCCGATGAGCTAAATAATCACGAGATAATAAGTAAATTGCTAACAATCGAATACCGTAATCTAACTAAGCGCGTCACTACGAAATTAAAAACCCCTCGCTATTCGGATTTCACAACGTTTAGTCTTACATGGGTTATCAGCCGTATCAAAACATAGCTATGGAACCAACCCACTAGTATATGGATAGGATTACCAACGCAAATGTTTGTTTATTGCGATATCGTTGAACCGCAAATGTGGGTGATGTTTTATTCCGCTTATGCGTATAATAAATATTACTTCTGAAAATACGCTTACGGAGGTCATAAGATGTGGTTTTTCCTGCACACTACATGCCCGTGATGACACGGAATTTGAAAACATCGAGATTAATATAAAAACAGATACTGGTACAGTAATGCCATTCGAGTTTGGGACGTCGTGTCTGAAGCAACACTTTAAGAAAGTGCAATAATGGTTTGTTTTATTAACAATATTATATGAATCAGGCCGGTAATGGCATTGGATCCATCTACAGAGGCGCACCAATCAACGTGGTCACGGAATAGGAACCTGGATAGGAGGTATATTTAGAAGTATAATACCGTTATTTAAGTCTGGTGCAAAGCCTTTGGAAAGAAGCTCTAGAACGGGTGCTAATATTCTTGGTGACGTCATAGAGGATTGACCTGTTAAGGAATCGTTTCATGAAAGATTCCAGGCAGGTAGAAATCTTAAACGTAAGGCAATGAGAAAATCGATAAAATGATGGAGGGTTCGGTAAAGAGTACACTGGCCGATAATAACCAGTCTCTACCTAGAGCTGTTGCCTTAAGAAGAAGAAACCTACTTACGACGATATATTTTCAAGATAATGGCTTTTCTACATGCTAATCTGTGAATGCGTCAAGTCCGAATTGGATTTGTTCGCTTTACCGTCGACGCAGACAAGTATCGAGGGTGAATGGATATTTACAAACCTTATCAGCTCTTAGTGATGACGCCCAATAGAATTTGTAGTCCCGGAAATGGAAACGATTACATAGATTTAAGTCAGACTATGCTGCATACAGCTAAAGTTCTAAAAATGATACAGCACTTACTGATGCGGATGTTGTAGCACCGGTAAACAATTGGATGCATTCGCTTTTCTCACAGGTGGAGGTTTACTTAAATCAGAAGATGGTGTCACAACCAAACAACACCTACGCCTACCGCTCATATATCGAAACGTCTAAATTATGGAAAGGAGGCCAAGAGTTCACATCTAGGTGTCTTATGGCACAATGATACAGCTGGGCAGATGAATACCTGGGAAACGCAAATAACGGTTTCTCGAAACGTCAAATTTGCAGCGGCCAGCAAACAAATGGATGATTGGTCACGTGCACTCGGATTTGTTTAATCAAGGAAAAGTTTCTCATAAGCGGTGTTGTTAAAGGTTAAATTTGTAGATCAAGAGATACTTTTAGCCTAGGCACCTTCAACTTACAAGACGCGAATTATGGACGCTAGTTTACTGGTGAGACGTATGCGAATCAACCCCACCATTCTAATTGCCACGCTAAAGCTTTAAAAACAGCGGCAAAATATCCTGTTACAAGGACCGACGTAAAAGTGTTAACTATACCGCGGGCATACAGCGAAAATCATTGGATAATATTTTCCTGGCCAGTTACCTAAACGATGATCGTAGGTTTTGTCGCAAATAAAGCCTTCAACGGTGATTACCCTCAAATCCATTCAATTTTCATCAGAGCAATATTAATTACATGTTATATATTGACGGAACAAATTCCTTCGAAGGCCTTACAACCAGACTTTACAGCTAATGGGTTTAGTAAGGGCATATCCACCTTATCTCGGTACGGGTATTCATTTTTGAATGAGGTAACGATATATCGAAGGATTACCCCAAAGGATACTGTTTAATGGCCTTCGACCTAACCCTGACTTGTCTGCAAAGCTAGTACACACTGGAATTTAGTTAGAAACGGTTTCTTCGCGAAGTCGGTTTGAAGAAGCTCTCGAACCGTTAACTGTTTGGTGTACGCCGAATTCGATAACGTGATTGAGATCGATAAACATCGGAATGTTGTGGATTTCGCTGTTAAAAGGGACAACTCTAGATTACAAACTTCAGTATACAGAAGCAGGTGAAGAAGATGGACGCATACTTGGACGTACAAGGGTTTAGTGGTGTTAACAACGAATTCATACCGAAAGAAATTGCCGTGGTTACAGATCATGGTCTTTATCTTGATGCTGATAAACCAGTTCGAGGTTATTTATATCAAGATCCATGCCACAACAGATAATTTTTGGAGGATAATTATCATGGCTAAAATGGTGGTCAGGTGATGTACTACAACAATTTCCGTGAGGAGTTGATGAAGTGTTGCCGTTTAACAAAATTCACGTTAAGGGCAGTGAAAAACAACAGTTTTTAAGGTTTCTTAACAAACGATAATTAACCTTGACGAGAGTGGTTGTCCGTCGAAAAGATTGAAAAAGGAAGCAAAAGCATATAGTTGTTTAAACCATAACATCCTGTGTGCACTGGAAAACGTCTTACTGTTCAGACTGGATGCATACCAATTCCAAAAGTATGCGGACAAGTGTTGAGATGCTTGAAATCGATCCCACACAAGAATGTGTTTCGCTTGTATGTGCTTCTAATCAGCTGCCGCACCACCTAGACCGTGTGCAATTATCGTAAACACGGATCCTGCAAACAAACCAGGTCAACATTGGACCGCTATCTACATTGACGGAAGTAATGGGGAATATTTTGATTCTTTTGGACGAGCACCGCAAGGTATCATTTACTTTCCTAGAGAAAATTCTAGATGGTTCCATTATAACAAAACGACTCTGCAAGATTACCATTCGAATGTGTGGATTTACACGTTAATGTTTTTATATTTTAGATTAAATAATTTGTCAATGTTTGATTTTGTAAATACTTTTCTACATCATTAATTATTTTTCAAAAGCTGTATGAGGCAGTTTCGATATTTTAAAAATCTACGATAAAATATGATTTAAACCAGATGATTCTGCTACTATTGCAGAAAAGATGCTTATACTGATCATTAAACGCTAATCGATACTAAAGAGTATATCAAATTGACACAGTTTTAAGAAAATAATTAATGATGTAGAAAAATTATTTACAAAATCAAACATTGACAAATTATTTAATCTAAAATATAAAACATTAACGTATAAAGTCCACACATCGAATGGTAATCTTGCAGAGTCGTTTTGTTATAATGGAACCATCTAGAATTTTTCTAGGAAGCGTAAATGATACCTTGCGGTGCTCGTCCAAAAGAATCAAAATATTCATTACTATTCCGTCAATGTAGATAGCGGTCCAATGTTGACCTGGTTTTTTGCAGGATCCGTGTTACGATAATTGCACACGGTCTAGGTGAGTGTAGCGGCAGCTAATTAGATCGATTTCAAGCATCTCAACACTTGTGCCGCATACGTTTTGGAATTGGTATGCATCCAGTCTTGCAACAGTAAGACGTTTTCAGTGCACACAGCGATGTTATGGTTTAAACAACTATATGCATTTGCTTCCTTTTCAATCTTTTAAGCGACGGGCAACCATCTCGTCAGGTTAATTATCGATTTGTTAAGAAACCTTAAAACGGTTGTTTTCACTGCCCTTAACGTGAATTTTGTTAAACGGTCGCAACATTCATCAACTCCTCACGGAAATTGTTGTAGTGTACATCACCGACCACCATTTTAGTCCATGATAATTATCGTCCAAAATTATCTGTTGTGACATGGATCTTGATATAAAATAACCTCGAACTGGTTTATCAGCATCAATGATAAATGACCATGATCTGTAACCACGGCAATCTTTCGGTATGAATTCGTTGTTAACCCCACTAAACCCTTGTACGTCCAAGTATGCGTCCATCTTCTTCACCTGCTTCTGTATACTGAAGTTTGTAATCTAGAGTTGTCCCTTTACAGGCGAAATCACGACAACATTCCGATGTTTATCGATCTCAATCACGTTATCGAATTCGGCGTACACCAAACAGTTAACGGTTTCTGAGAGCTTCTTCAAACCGACTTCAGGCGAAGAGAACCGTTTCTAACTAAATTCCAGTGTGTACTAGCATTTGCAGACAAGTCAGGGTTAGGTCGAAGGCCATTAAACAGTATCCTTGGGGTAATAGCTTCGATATATATGGTTACCCTCATTCAAAAATGAATACCCGTACCAGAATAAGGTGTGATATGCCCTTACATATAAACCATTAGCTGTAAAGTCTGGTTGTAAGGCCTTGAAGGAATTTGTTGGCCGTCGGTATATAACGATATGTAATTAATATTGCTGATGAAAATTGAATGGATTTGAGGAGTAATCACCGTTAAAGGCTTTATTTGCGACAAAACCTACGATCATCGTTTAGGTAACTGACCAAGGAAAATATTATCCAATGATTTTCGCTGTATGCCCGCTGGTATAGTTAACACTTTTACGTCGGTCCTTGTAACAGGATATTTTGCTGCTGTTTTTAAAGCTTTAGCGTGTGCAATTAGAATGGTGGGGTTGATTCGCATACGTCTCACCAGTAAACTAGCGTCCATAATTCGCTCTTGTAAGTTGAAGCGTGAGCCATTAGGCTAAAAGTATCTCTTGATCGTACAAATTTAACCTTTAGTACAACACCGCTTATGAGAAACTTTTCTGATTAAACAAATCCGAGTGCACGTGACCAATCATCGCGATTTGTTTGCTGGCCGCTGCAAATACTTGACGTTTCGAGAAACCGTTATTTGGGTTTCAGGGTATTCATCTGCCCAGCTGTATCATTGTGCCATAAGGTACAACCTAGTGTGAACTCTTGGCCTCCTTTCCATAATTTAGCAACGTTTCGATATATGAGCTAGGCGTAGGTGTTGTTTGGTTGTAACGCCATCTTCTGATTTAAGTAAACCTCCACCTGTGAGAAAAGCGAATGCATCCAATTGTTTACTGGTGCTACAACATCCGCATCAGTAAGTGCTGTATCATTTTGCTTTCAGAACTTTAGCTGTATGTACAGCATAGTCTGACTTAATCTATGTAATCGTTTCCATTTCCGGCACTACAAATTCTATTGGAGCGTCATCACTAAGAGCTGATAAGGTTTGTAAATATCCATTCGCCACCCTCGATACTTGTCTGCGTCGACGGTAAAGCGAACAAATCCAATTCGGACTTGACGCATTCACATGATTGAGCATGTAGAAAAGCCATTATCTTGAAAATATATCGTCGTAGGTTTCTTCTTCTTAACGGCAACAGCTCTAGGTAGAGACTGGTTATTATCGGCCAGTTGTACTCTTTAGAGCCCGAACCCTCCATCATTTTATCGATTTTCTCATTGGCTTTACGTTTAAGATTTCACCTGTCTAGTGGAAATCTTTCATGAAACGATTCCTTAACAGGTCAATCCTCTATGACGTCACCAAGAATATTAGCACCCGTCTGAGAGCTTCTTTCCAAAGCTTTGCACCAGACTTAAATAACGGTATTATACTTCTAAATATACCTCCTATCCAGGTTCCTATTCCGTGACCACGTTGATGTGGTGCGCCTCTGTAGATGGATCCAATGCCATTACCGGCTGATTCATATAATATTGTTAATAAAACAAACCATTATTGCACTTTCTTAAAGTATAGCTTCAGACACGACGTCCAAACTCGAATGGCATTGCTGCACCGTATCTGTTTTTATATTAATCTCGATGTTTTCAAATTCCGTGTCATCACGGGCATGTAGTGTGCAGATGAAAAACCACATCTTATGACCTCCGTAAGCGTAATTTTCAGAAGTAATATTTATTATACGCATAAGCGGAGATAAAACATCACCCACGATTTGCGGTTCAACGATATCGCAATAAACAAACATTTGCGTTGGTAATCCTATCCATATACTAGTGGGTTGGTTCCATAGCTATGTTTTGATACGGCTGATAACCCAGCTGTAAGACTAAACGTTGTGAAATCCGAATAGCGAGGGTTTTAATTTCGTAGTGACGCGCTTAGTTAGATTACGGTATTCGATTGTTAGCAATTTACTTATTATCTCGTGATTATTTAGCTCAGCAATTTCTTCTATGTTGGCATAATTCGATGCAGAACGTAACACATACCAACCGTCATCGGTATAAATGGCTTCTCGTTGTCGTGTTGACAAGTGAGCAGCCTTTTTAATATCGTCTCTAACACATCTTCTCCTGGGGTGGTCAGTTCTATAATAAATTAAATTTTCTGTCGCACTTACAGCGGCAAAAGAACAAGGGTACTGAATTTCCGAAATCCTACAACCCATGAACCTGTTAATCTTATTCGTTTGGCAGCTGTGTAATAAACTTGACGTCATATTTTCGGAAAATACGTCACGGAACTATTACTTAATAAGGTAAGATAAAACTCCATTTTACATATCTCTCAGCTGCGAAGCTAATACCCAGCTATTAAATTTGTCACTATCCACGCCACTTGACCGGTATTGTTATGTCGCCCGCGGCCCTTCTACATAATTTTTATCGACTTTGAATAGAGTCTTTATCAACCGTAACAACTTGCAGTCCTCCTCGTAAAAGATACCTCAACAGGATCGTTATTAAGATCTTATGCGATAAACTGAGGTCTCCTATCACTGCACTAATTGCAAAACTTCCTCGCTCCAGTTCGTTTCATAACCCTTCACAAAGGTGTACTTAGTTCTGGTGATTGTAACATGTTCACCGACTTTATATTTATGATGCGTGTGCCTAAACCTTTCGCGTACAGGTTATTCACACTTCCAAAATGTTTTCATCGTTTACAGCCGCAGGGCCATTTTTATACTTGAATGAGATCTATTGTTGTAGCAGTCACAAGTTTTTGGAGCACATCAATACACCTGTAGGAATTTTGTAGGTGAAATAACGCCACATCTTTGTCTTTCAGAGTTTTATTAAATATTTTAACTACAGATGCTTTTACATCAGGGTTATTTGTTACATAGAAATTGATATTTTGTTTCTGAAAAGTTTTGTACACTGACCGCCACAAACTCCTTACCTTTATCCGTCTGTTGATTTGATAGTATGGTAGAGGCAAGCACAAAAAATAGACAAGCAATTTTCACGTACACAATTGTTTAGTGACTACTAAAGCACAAAATACATACGTACAGTTACAATAAATTACATATAAAAAGAAATTAGTTCGCAGGTAAACAGTTCTAATTACACCTCGGATTAACCAAACTGAATCAAAAACGAGCAAAACTCAGTAAACAAAGCCTTACAGGGGTAAGCTGTAAGTAGATCATAACACCGTATATATATATATATATATATATATATATATATATATATATATATATATATATATATATATATATATATATATATATATATATATATATATATTTGGGTGCGTTAAAAAATGCAGCGTCCCTCTCTCAGGTTACAGATTCATCTATACAACAATAAAAACAAAAGTAAAATTCGAGCTGTTTAATGGTCATCTGGACTCGGGAGTATGTACACACTCGGCAATTACCTATTTACAATTATAACCAAGCAGTATCCTGTACCGCACGCCATGCCCATATCTACACAAATATAAATATAAACAACAAACAACAATGCTAATTCACCCAAATACAAGAGTGAGGGAGCCCTTTACTTTCTGTTATTTTATCAGATTTTAGCATAATGTGCCCGCGAATGAGATACCTTTGCAAGGCAATGTTTGATTTTTAATACGTTACATAGGCTTGTAAAATTATTCGCTGCGAGCTTTCATCTATATAAATATACCTACTTGCACTTGAAACACGTTAAACACTTTACCACCAACACGACGAGATAAGATACGCGGTTTAAAACTCGGCGCCGCGACGATTAATTATAGATTAATTTTTGGAAAAACTTACATGAAAACCTACACAAAAAGAAAACAACGAGTTAACGTTTTAGTTTTGTTAAAGGGTACACGACAAAATATTTATGGACCGAGCGGTTTACAACGGGAGTTTCTAATTAAAACAATAAAAGCAATTCGGCTCAATGAAAATTTTAACAGCAACTGCCTTCCTTCCGATTTCAAACTAACTATATCTACTACCGAAAAGCCACCCCGTTTTTAAAAAAAGTAACAAAAACCAAAAATTATTACGTAGGAACAGTTTTATATTAATTATTGAACGACATCTTAATTTTAAGGATATGCATTCGTCCGTAACAAGCCCTACATTTAGGTCTCAAATTTCAACGTACGAAACAAAGACCCTTTGATTTGCGCTGTGTTCCGCGGTAATGAGTTATTAAATCAGTGACACTTTTACATCAAGAGCGCGCGTATAGAAATTTTCAACGATTCGTCACGCCAGCTTCGGCAGAACACCTGTTTCTCTACCCTAACATATGTTTCATTTTTATGTTCAACCTATACACATTCCTACATTTCTTACATACAACATAAAATAAAATATTCCGAAAACCTTAGCAAATTACGACGTATTATCAAGGTATTAAAAATCCACTAATTACCTTTTCTATCGCAGTAACAATGGCGATTTGACGAAGGTTTATTAAAACGATAAAATTTTCGCGGTCTGCTACCTACAATATCATACAAACGTCAGATGATAGTAAATACATGTTTACAGACACCAAATTGAAAAGAAAACTTCCACGTATAAAAAATATCGTAAATACGCTTTGTGATCTTTAAATCTTACATAATAAAATTTCAGGCTTATTTGATTTCGCATGCTTTATAATGAAGCTGAAGAATGTAAAATTGAATTATTTTTAATAATTGTTCCTGCATCGTTCAAATTACCCTTAAGGAATCTTTTGCCGCCAAATTACGTATCGCATCAAAAAACTGGACAGAAGATGTGTAATCTATAATTTAAAAATCTGTATGTTGCTTTAAAATATGCAGCTGTTACAGAAATATTTTAAATACACCGACATTGCGTCTAATAAACTCCCCTCTCCGCAGCTGGACTTTTTCCATAATTGGTAAAATTATAAACATTTTAATCTGAAGAAACTTAATAGCAAAGTCGTGAGCACGGGGGGGCATGCTTTTTATCAATACACACCTATTTTACTTCTTTACATTTTCTAAACATTATAACTATGTCGATAAAATATTAATTTTAAAATTGTTATCGCTATACGCTACTAATTATTATATGAATAACTAATGCAGAAAACGGTAAACCTCACATGGCCACAAGCTCACCCCTTAAAATGTTTCAATCTGATGTTTAATCATACTTTCTATAATCTCAAGTTACAACAAAGGAAATTTTAAGAACTAACCTTTAAGTATTGGTTGGGTTCTCTACCCTTGTACCAGTATGCGATACGACAAAAGCATGTGACCGTTCTTTATTCTGGGCCCCCCTAATCAAAAAGGCTGTGCACGCCTATGATTAATAGTTCATTTCAAAGATACGTAATTTTATTATTAATTCAGTTACTTAGATATAATTGAAACTATAATATTACCTTTTTATCATTTTCAAGAAATACCTTTACGATTTTCAGGAAAACATTTCTTTATTTAGGGAAAATAATAAAAAAAAATTGACCATTTCGATATTTATTCACCTGACGCAACCAACAATTCTTAATAAATAAACAATTCTTTACTTATGCCAGAAGTCCGTTTAATCCTAGTTACGATAACTTTCGATGGCAACAAAATTTAAGATGCAAGGGCTCGGTGGCTCAGTACAAGTAGGCAAACATTGGGGGTGGGCTAGTAAATCTAGAATTTTAAGTATGATGTTGTGAGCCATAATTGAGTAAAGAATGGTTAAGAGAACGGACGCCACGTATTTCTTGGGTAATTATCGTTATAGTTATAGCTTCTAGTTCAAAATACGAAGAACTAGTAGCTTATAGGTGAGTGACAAATAAGTAAACAAAATGGGGTTAACTAAATTATAATGAACTTCAAATTAAATGGTAACATGAATATATAAATTCGACAAATAAGAGAGGTACCCGTAGGGTTAGATTGTAATACAAAGGTTAAGCTAAATATTGAGTTAATTTAACAAGAATGATTGAATCCAATTTACTTTATATGAAATTTTAATCAAAATGTGCAAAATCAGTTACGTTACCGTTCCAAAATATTCAGGATTCGGTTTACTCGAGGTGAGCAAGCGATTAAGTACATCAATAATCTTATGTGAATAACTATTCTTCGGTGTCGTTTCCTTGCGCAACTAACGTAGGCCGAAACAATACGAACTAGATGGGAAAAAAACAATAACAAATCGGACCATAAGCAATACGTTGGTCCGAGAAATGAATGCGTTAATTACTGATTGATTATCGACAGGTTCGAATACTGGAGTTAAGACAATAAATTATGTTTGAATAGGCAAGCAAGTAGTTCAAGGTAAATGTGATTTACATATTTAGTAACAATTCAAGCTTAAGAATATGAATTTAGAATAGAAATAAATAGACAAATAGTTACAGTTAGATTTTGAAATATAAATTTTGACTAAAATATAGATGGCGTAGAACGCAATCTTTGAACTTAAGGAAGTAAAATGAGAATTTACCAAAATGAATGATTTCGGCGGGGCAAGTTACTTAATAGTTGAATAGTAAATAATTAGCAATCTTCAGGTAAAAGGACTGCAGTTTTACTGGTTGTAGTTCGTTAAAATTGAATTTCTTCGGTCAAAGCGTGAATCGATAGAAAATCAAGAGGGCAGCGGCGTTGTTGGGTGATGACGGCGTTGGATGACGTAGCAAGTAGTAGAAAAGTAGATAAAACACGTAGTAAAACGCTACGGAAGAGAATAGGACATTAGGCGACGAAATTATACAACAAGGAGTACTGACCTTGTAAGCTGGTAGCCACAAGCGTTTAAGTAGATATTAAGAAAACAACACTCTTGAATGCTTTAAATTATACATACTGTTGTAGTATGGTATAACGTGACACATCCCCGGGGATATGCAACGCACAGTGCTAATATTGCTTTACCTGTGTACAGCGTAAAGCAGTATTACACTACTAGGTGACTGATACGTACATCATGTCATGCCCGAGTAAGAGAATTTTCGAATTAGCTTCCCAAAAGTTAACAAAACATGTGGACGAATATTCAGGTGAGGCAATATCGGGTTCATCGAATGCATCATCTCATTTACAGAAACAATATTCTTCTACAGGGGAACGTGTTCGTGAAACTGCTTTACTTCTTGGGGCGTGAACCTCCAGTAGTAAAACAATGTCACTAGGTAACCATTTACAATCCCTAGTGGTGCGGATGCCAAGAAGATGTGTAAATAAGTATTTAACTGGTCGTTTGTGAGGGAATTACGATGGGATATTAAACAAATGCTTTGGTAAACTAGAACTAGGATATTTAGAATTTGGAATATGTCAGGCAGGATTATATCGTGCAGGTTATAATTAAATTAATAATAGGCAGGTAATACTCAGGATTATTACTAGTCAGGAGTTATTTCGAGATCAAGTGAGAATGAATCGTGTTTAGTTGAACGTGAGCGGGGGTATTTATAGGGAAATTTGTTAGGAGAGGGAAAGGAGTGGGCAACTGATAGGCTTTCTAAAAAATGTTACATTTAGTTGTGGAAGGAAATAGGAAACAAGTTTGGATAGGAATGAATTTGCTAGGATAGAAAAACATTCATTGGAAGGGTTTTTAAGATCATTACATATTCATCCCATATTGACCCATAGTTAACATTTGTCTACATCACTCAGTGTTATGGCGGATCGAAGCAATCGAAATCAACCTTTTTGTTTAGGGTTGATTATTTCCCCCACCGCAGAATCGCGTTAAAATCAAAACCTAACCTCACTGCGTAACAAAGGAAAAATGATTTTATACCAGAGAGTCCACATTATCGGAAATAGCTGCAAATTCAGAACTAACTTATCACAAATTAAGTTGCAAAGTGGTTCAAACTGAAGATTATCGATCAACTTCCTCCATGTAGATGAAGCAAAAATCAATATTCTCAAATACCATTAAATTTGTTTTTCATCACTATATTCTCAAATAACTTAATAAATATCGAATATTGAAATATAAAGTCGTTCCACGATTTATTGAAACGATATCTAGACCTTTAGACTAGAGCCTTAAGTTTTGCAAAATTTAAAAATTCCAACGTTGTTTGAACTTCCATTACTGTAAAGCTTTCACTATACTATACTATATTAATTTTGATGAAATAATTCTTACATTCTAATGTGAATGAACTAATCAGTTCAAATTGTATGGGCTACCGTTTTACATTTTAACTAACAATTACAGTTTTGTATTTCATAATTGGACATGTAAACCAGTTCTTTCGATATCCTCTTATCTTATTGTAGGTTTAAATACCGTCGTTAATAATACTATATCATATGAAAATACCCGATAGCTACTCCTAATTAAAATACTTGTCTTTGGGTTCGTAACCATGCATTATTATTTTTATACTAATGTGAACGTTTCGGTAAGAATTAGTTAACGTCCTTATTAAATGATAACGGTTTAAAAAATCAACTAAGTCGTCAAGCAAATATATGAAATATGAAAACGCAAAAGTAAGCCTTCTATAATAGTAAGGTGTACGTATTTGAAAATCAAATGGAATTTAATTTTATTTAAGTAAGGATTAGCTTAGCCTTGAAAATTATAAATTAAAACGTTCTGTAACGGACTAAAGTAAATTTAATCAAGTTTTAACGTAATTTAAAACTTGTGGAAAACTTTAATTTAAAAGTGTTAGAAACATTTTCAACTTAAAACTGGATATACCAATTAAATATCCAGTTAAATAGTAACAGACCTAATTTCAGATAACACTGTTGAATCATTTGTCAAAGGTGGGAACGTCGCCGTAACACCAAAAGGAATACCGCTTGAGAATATAATTTATAAAGCTGCATATGCTATTAAATATTTATCTTTTGACACTGGTAATAAGGTTAGATAAGAAACAGTTAAAATATTTCGTTAATGCAAACCTCCAAAAGTAATTTATCTTTTCGTCAACGCAGTACCTGAATTATATCCTAAACGATATAACATCTTACACTCTTTTCTACACCTATATCCTGAATTTAGAATTCAATGGAATAATAAATTATATAAAGAACTTGATGGTATAACTATGGAAAGCCTTCTTAATCTAGCACCAGCTGAGCATAACAAAGTTTGAAATATTAGCTTTTCAAATGCATCGAGAAACCATTAATTTGGTATATATACGTTCATGACGTTTTTTCATTTACTGAGATTGAGAAAAAGCACTAAATCAATTTTTAGGTTTTATAAATGGCGTTCATTTAAGTATTACGTTTTCTATCGAAAAAGAAGCTAACGGAGGTTTATCATTTTAGGTGTATTAAACACCCACACCGAAAGGTATCTTCCTAAACTATGATATTGCCATCTTCGCTAAAAAGTGTAATCAAGGCACGGACGGATCGAATTAAACTAATGTTTATAAGATGAATTTTGTAAATATCGCAGTAAGCTAACGCTTATTCCCTTAAAAACAGTTATAATGTAATTAAATCTATTAGGCGTACCGGTAAAGAACAATTACCGCATAATGTTGGTAGAGCGTTTCTTTCTTTCATAATTAACGTAAGGAATAAAATTGAATAAATAATAATAAGCATGATATTGGAACTGTTTTCAAATCCACAAGAAAGATTGAAGAAACTTAAAATCACGTAAAATTGCTTCAAACCCACTATTAGCTTCTGGACTGTATAAGTTATATTGTTGTCCCTCACGCCGATCTAAATCAATTTGTATACGGAAACTACTGCGAATAGATTTCTGAAAATTTATATACAGGGTTATCCGAAGAATCCATTTCAGTTTTATGCAACTTCGGGTTTGACTTGTAAGCCTTTTACAAAAGGTGGTATTTTACTAGTTACTAAGCTATTTGCTTTGGCCCGGTATATCATCGTCGAAGAGGAGATGAAATTGCAAAATCATTTACAACTTAAAGATCGTAACAAAACAACACTATTTTATTTCCTATTGGTTATAAATCTAAACATTAGACTTAAATCTATAATATTTCACTTACTCTAATTAAAACACAAATAATAAATCTAAAAACCCCTATCTCTAAAGGAAAAGCGAGATCATCAGGTAGTCCTCCAAGGATCGGAAGGATCAACGACGGCGGACGGGTCTCTGGATATCGTGGATGTGTGTTAGACGATTATTATACAAAACGTGCTTTAAGACAGCAATTTGGTTGACATTGTGTAATTTTAGATTAATTCAAAATCTTTATTGACATTAATCTACGAAATTTCTTGCTTGCGTATTTATTAAAATAGATTACAGGAGTTTATACTGTGGATGTAATCTGGATACGAACTACAGGCTATTCATATTAAGGACAGTGGCTGGATTTAATTCTGTATCTGGACATGAGACGTAGGATTTTTCGATTTTAATTACTGGAATACAACGATCTTAATCAGAATAATCTGACAGCAAGCGGGTTTCTGGGGATTATTAGGCAATTTTTGTCTGTAAACCTTACTGGCTTCCCAGTTCGGTTGTGTTTATGTCAGGTATGTGTGTGTTAGGACAAACTGAAACTGTACCGAACACGCCTACGCCTTTCGGACAAGCAAGGTAATACCTCTACTGGCATCCGCCTTATAAGTCCCTTAGCAAAGCTCAGTACTTTTCGGGTATTCTCAAAGGAGGATTTTGTGTAATAAGATAGGTTTGTTTACGCGTGCTTACGCTCCAGGTAAGTGTCAGTGTACAGGTACTGCGGTGTTTTACAGACACGATCGATTTGTAATCTACCAAAGGTAGAACAGAAATCTCCATACGGGAAATTGGGCGGAAAGATATGATAGAACTTTCCCAAAATGGGCCGGCATGTAGAAGTAAGGAAAGTTCGGCGGCTAAGTAGGCCGGTGAAGACCTCAGGACGGAAGCAGGAAGATACGTGAACACTTCAGGGCAGAAGTCAACAAGACAATTAGTCTCGCGTGGCGGTTCTTCTTATATAGTCCGCGGTTTACGTGAGTGAACAAGAGAATGGGGTGACGCTTTGTTGGGATTCTTGCGTCAAAATCTAAAACAATTTCTGAATTGCGGAAGAAGAGGTAATTATTAAACTACATCAGAGCATTTTTCTGTAACATAAACGGATTAAATTTTAAATCAATTCCATATTAGGAACCATGCATCTAAAGTGAACGATTTTTGAGTTATTTCAGCTTTTTCGACATTTGTAGCAAATGCAACACTTTCCTAATGATAAATAACGTTGAAATGAAAAGAGACAGACCAATTATTTTGAGGAAATACCAAATTCTGTCAGACTGTGTATGTTACAGTGGTAGCTGTGATGTGTTGCCTATCAACCAGTAAATAAAGCTTATTTTTGTGGCAAATTCTAAAATGGTACAATAAAATAAAGGAGACTCATAATTAATAATGATTTCAGGATCGCAACTAAGACCGTTACAAGTTAATATAACAATAATTGGCACATTTGTGGTAAATTTTGACGTATGAATATTTCGTTTATTATTTTATCCAAAGTAGCAAGCTTCTTTTATAACAAATAAAATATATTTTACTTCCTCTCAGAAGCCAACTTAAACAAAGAGAAGTTGTCCTTAAACAAAAATGTAAATTTCACCACTATCTAGTTCAGCAAGGTACATTACTTACAAAACTTACTGTAAAATTGAGAACTCGTTCTGTTATCAGTTCGTAAGAAAGGCAGAGATATATCCATAGCTATAATTAGTGAAGAAAACCGAGTGCCACTCATTTCTTTATTAGGTTAAATAACTAAAATAAGACAAAGTGTGAAAAATTGTACTTCAATTTCACATGTAATCTTAATAAACAATACAGCAGCTGTATTTATTTGTGTATTTAATAAAACAAAATTAATCCTTGCATAAAAGCAAGTAAATCAGTACTTAACATTTCGCAAAGCTTTACGATAGTAACTAATTCTTAATCGACAGCTAAACTATGCATATAGTCTAACTTTACGTAGAATTATTAACATGAAAGATGATTGAAACTGTATAAATTCAACGTAATAATAAAGTTTAGTTTGCCCTCTGTCAACAAGTATAACTGAAGTAAGCTTATGCACTCAAATGTTAACTTAGAAAACATTAACCAGGTCAGCTGTTTTCTTTTCATTACAACAGTATTAAAGCGTTCAAAGCAATATTAGACCACCTTTACTCTAATGTTCGTAAATCAATTCATTTAATTTGTCCACTTAACAAAACGTAATTTGCACTAAAAGGATACGTACTTGTTTGTTATACTAACCCATAAAGTTAATACATTATATTGAAACGATTTGCTGTCGAGAGCTACATTTCTTGACGATGCGATGTCAGATAAGGTAAGCCAAACTACAGGATTTTCAATAAGGTAAAGGTAAACGCAATGTATGCTCGAACCAGGGCAACCAGCGTAGATATTGTGGTAACTAAAGCGGACGTAACTACGGCATACGTAACTAAAACCAGGCGTAACATTACCTCTTTCCATCTTTAATAATACAAAACGAAGAGTACATCTAACCCAAGCTTTCATTCAAGATAACGAAATTGCATCATTATGCACGCCATTTTTTCCTCGCGACGAGGAGTGTCTTAACACAAGGGACAGTTCTCCTATTAGATATGATAAATTAATACAATAATGTAATTAAAAGCAGTTGGCATTTATTGTGCAGGAAAGTCAACTTAAGATACATGTTCGTCGTAAGGTAGGTGGAACGGAAACGAATTCAGGTTCGAAACAAATTATGTGACAATACCCATTATATACGATAAAAGTTTATGCAAGGGTATTCGTAATTATATACACTAAGGAAAAAATATCGACATATCCACCAAATTTTAATTATTGAGGGAACAAAAGATGCCTAAATATTCCCAAGTAGTGTAAATATATTTACAAATAATAACAAAAGTCAAAAACTTGCATTAAGGTAACGATAGCCAAAAATTGGCATGTTACAATTGTTGTAGAAGAAGGTATGTGCCATTTGACAGTGATTTGTTGGTAGTTTCATTAAAAGTGTGCTCAGAATGTTTGGACAGGTAACTGTTCCTGCCTAGTTATATTATTTTTTAAGTGTGCGGTAAACCGTTTAATTTATAACTTATATGAGAGCGCAAGATTTTAAGGTTCAATAAAACATGGTTTTCTGTAGCAAAGTATTGAAATATTTATTGATTTATAATGTATACATTTGGGAATCAGTATGAAACAAAATATCTTGTGAATGGCCGCCATGGCTTTGCTGGCACATGCGTACTCTTTGGCAAAATTTGCAATAACATTATTGAATACATGTGGCGGTATTTCATTGATAGAGCGTCTAATTACGGCCTTAAATGCTTCGGCGGTCGCGGACTTATTGGCATAAACTTGTGACTTCAGATAACCCCACAGACAGGAGTCCAAAGGTGTTAAATCGCAAGAGCGTAGCGGCCAATTCTGGTCACCAAACCGGGAAATGACACGACCAGGAGCAAACTCGTGCAAGACAGTCAATGTTTCACTTATGACATTTGGCACCGTCCTGCTGAAACAACATGTCGTCAAGAGCGATATATTCCAATTGAGGCACAAAAAACTGCGTTATCATAGCACGATAACGTTCACCATTCACTGTTACAACATTACCTGCCTCATCTTCAAAGAAAAACGGTCCAATTATTCCTCCAGACCACAATGCACACCAAACAGTGACACGTTTTGGATGCATTGTTTTGTGATGAATCATTCGTGGATTTTCTGAGCCCCAAATGCGGCAGTTTTGCCTATTAACGAAGCCATCGACGTGAAAATGGGCCTCACCACTTTTGTTCACGAAATCGGCATTCACTTCTTGTTGCTAAAGGATCCAATTGGTGAACTCTCTTCGCTGTGCATGGTCTGTTGGCAGAAGTTGTTGAGTCAATTGGACTTTGTAGGTGTGAAGATGCAAATCTTTAGTGAGAATACGCTGAAGGGTGGCTGTTGTAATGACCAATTCTTGTGCACGATGACGATTCGATGTCTCTGGACTTTCAGCCACACTCTCTTGAACTGCCGTGATGTTTTGCTCTGAACGAGCTCTACGAGTTCGTATCGTGTGTTTCACATCACTAGCCGCACCAGTCCTATCGAATTTTTCAATTATTCTTTTCACAGTAGATGAATTAGGAACATTATTTCGACCGAATGTTAGACCCACTTTACGGTTGATGGCAATCAAACTTTCACCATTTTGATAATAATGTTTAACAATCAGGCCATGTTGTTCTATCGTGCAATGCTCCATGTTTACTAACTCTCATCTGCCCACTTTCGATCGATTACTTCATAATCACGTGTCATTATGACTAGTCAAACATGGCGCGCAATTCAAATATTGCGCTCTTATTGAAACGCCCTTTATATTTTTCCTCTAATTATTTTATTCGTATATCTGGACCATAGCATAAAATTTACTTACATGTTTAAAATGCACCTCTCTTCATATACTGATAAATGACCCAAAAAATGCAGAGAATTTAATTCTTATAAGAACTGATTTGTTTAGCTAATATTTCGGAAAACAGACGTAATAAACAGAAAAAAGAAGGAATGAATTAAAAACACACTGAAAAAGTGAAGCAACAGCTAAAGCAAAATGGTGAAGGTTTTGAGTGAGTGTTAATAAGGTATCGTGTTAACCAATTGAAAGTAATCTTATTTGTGGTAACTCTTTAAAACGCTCCTGTTAGTTTAAACACAAGGTAAGATATTTTAATCAATCTAATCTTCAATTAAATTATCCTACTAAGATTTAACAGTGAAGTAACGGTTTGTTAAGAGTACTGAATACTCATAAACAATGCCACAAAAGGTCAATTTTAATCGGATATTTTTCTGTTTGTAACAAACGCTGGTGTTTTGACAATTTGACAACCAGAATTTTGTTTCCAAATAAGAAAAATATCCAGATTAAAATGAACCTCGAGTGGTAGTTGCTAAGAGAATCCCACAACACAAAGAGTTTTTTTGGTCCCTTTATAGTGAATTTTACATATGAATGAGTTAAGGAATTTATTGATAGAAAAACATCACGATTAGTTATAAGCTATGTTTCCTAAAATGTACATTTATGAATGAAACGTTGTCATGGTGAGGGTAAATAATAAATATACAGTGTATCCGGTGGTAATATAACAAGACCTTGATAAATAGTCGACTATTTTTGTTGCATCTAATTTTCGAGTGTATTTGAAAGTCAATTTGTCGAGAAGTAATTTTGGAATTAATAATCTGATTAAAGCCATCGAGGGCTTTAATCTTTAATTATTAATGTCGAAATTAGGTCGAGACAAATTGTAAAATACACGAGAAATTTAGTTGCAATAAAAACAGTAGCTAATTCATCGAGGTCGTGTTATATTTAATAAGATTATTACCTGAGCCAAGAACATTTATGCGTGTATAAACACAGAGAAAGGATATTGTATGAACTAATAAAATAATACGTAAATACTTATTTATTAAATAACAACTAATACTAACAATCAATGTTACATTATTCCTCTATTTACAATTAAAAATACAGTTATATGTTAATAAATTTAAATTTTCGGGTGGATTCTTTGTTGTTGAATACAGTCCTGTCGGTGACAACTGAGCATGCTGATAGAAATAGTCGACTATTTAGCATCAAGGTGAATAGTCGCTATATTTTACTTTGATTGGTCATATCAAAGCAGTTTCCAAGCACGCGATTGGTCAAAAATTTAAATTTGATAGGCAAGGGAAATAATCGAAAATAAACGCCTTTCTTCCTCAAAAATATCCGATTATAAACGGCCAACGCGACAATTTAGGAACAGTGTTACCACGGTGACGTGGAATTCTTATATACACCGTGTCCAAGATAAGGATGCCGCTATGGGGATCTCGGAAACCGTAAGAGATGGAAGGTCGGTTAAATGGAACAAAAGTTACGCATTTGAGAGGATGTATTTATGGTCTCTGTAGAGCTCGAATATCTCTTTTAGTTTTTGAGATATTTGAAAAAAATGAATTTTCTGATTTTCGTTTGAAGAGCTATCAAGAAAAGAAGAGCACATTTTCATTGCCACTTTCTAGCTCTACTTAATGCTGTCAATTCAATTTTGATACAACGTTTCGTTTGTTAGCAACCATCATCAACTTAATTTTTTAAATACACGAAAAATTATTTTTGCCATATTTAAATTCTCTCCTTGATTCTGAATTCAACGATATATCACATTTTATATTTTTGATACGTTTCGGATGACAAAATTCATATTCAATGTAAACATCGAAAACGTACAGTTAAAACTAATACTAGAAACATTAGAAAACCGTAAAATTATTATAAAATAATGTTTTCTCATTTTGTAATGCGTGTTGCGAATAAAATAATTTACAAGTATGTATATAGTGAAAATACTATTAATTAAACAGTTAAAATACATCTTCCGTCGTACTGATGCATTTGATAAAAATAAGTTGGCTTTGCATTTTGTTTACCTACCTGTCGTAATTGATTGTTGTCCGTATTACATTTGTTTGGTGGTCTTTGAGGTAATTACATTTTGTGTTTACCTAAAAGACATAATTAGTATAAAATATACGAAGTATGATATGAAATATAAGAAGTTTGCCTCCGAACACTCGCCCCAGGAATATTTGCCCCCAAGAAAGCTACGTTAACATAGGCCCCCAAGTATTCGCGTCCGGAATATTTGCCCCCGTAGTATTCGCTTCCCAGGAAACTCGCCTAGCAAAAATTGGCATTCTGCAAAACCCTACCCTAGGGTAAATTATGGACGACGCAACCAAATAAGCTTGTAATGCAAATACATTTTGACCTTAGCTTATCCACCAGCAATTTTAGACAGCACGAAGCGCCACCTAGTTCTGTAACTACGCAAGTGCGGTGGTTAATATCAAGTTAATGTTTACTTCAAGTACCAAGATCCATAAATCGGTACTTCTTTACAATAACAATATTCTGGAGGCGAGTTTCCGTAAGGCGAATATTCGGAGGGCGAATTTACTGGGGCGACTTTTCCGGGGCGAAATTATTATGTTTATGTATTATATTTTTATTTTATTTTGCCACCATAATGCTCTTTATACGCCTCCAAATGCGGGCGTGATGTGGTCTTTATAGCACGGAAATGTCATTGATGCTAAGCAGCATGATTGACAGCAAACACATGACATGATATATACTAGCTATATCACAGTATCTTAGTAACAACAAATTAGCCTACTGTCGACTTTATTTCGCTGCATTTGCATTTAAAAACTTGCCGAAAATACTGAATCTTTTTAATATTTTGTTTCAGTTTCACGGTGCAAAATAAAATAAAACATTAGTATCCACGGGCATAATTAGATTGTGGCTCTCAGGAATATAAAAGCTCCGCTTCGCGTCGGGCTTTTAATTCCCTCGAGCCATAATCTTCTGATTATGCCCTTAATACATAAATATCTATTATTTTATTTTGCTACCATAATGTTCTTTATACGCCTCCAAATGCGGGCGTAATGTGGTCTTTATAGCACGGAAATGTCATTGATGCTAAGCAGCATGATTGACAGCAAACACATGACATGATATATACCAGCTATATCACAGTATCTTAGTAACAAAAATTAGCCTACTGTCGACTTTATTTTTCTGCATTTGCATTTAAAACTTTCCGAAAATACTGAATCTTTTAATATTTTGTTCCAGTTTCATGGTGCAAAATAAAATAAAACATTAGAATTACCACGGGCATAATTAGATTATGGCTCTCAGGAATATAAAGCCCTCGCTTCGCGTCGAGCTTTTATCATTCCCTCGAGCCATAATCTTCTGATTATGCCCTTAATACATAAATATCTATTATTGACTTTACATTAACTATTATACTACCTACTTAATTATTTTAGCAACAAAATTAGCTACAATAATTATATTATTCGTAAAACTAATATAGGGATTTAACTCAACAAAGAATTAGCTTTTTTATGCATACAACCTTAATTCAGTCTTTTATAATTCATGCTACAATTTTCAATATTTTGTACTATACATGTTTATTATCGTACACTTCATGAACTAAAATTAAAAATTTTATTTATCCTGAATACTCATTTACATAATTTTAAGACTTTTCAGTAGCTTAACCGTTACCGAGTATATCTTTTATGGACGATAAAGGTTTCATTTATTAAAATTTTTAGTTCAAACGTGGCTAAAGTATCCAAAGGTAACGAGGTGCTATTTGCAATTTCACCTAAGAAAATTAAGCACGCCACGCAACAACACAGTTTTATTAAAAAAAGAAACTTATGAAATTTTCTAACAAATCTAGTGCAATATACAAATATAGAGCGCTGTTTGGAAGTCAGTAAGTAAGATACAATAGTGTCAACTTGATACTGTTGAATCCCTCAAAATTCAAAATGACCAGAAGCTTCTGTATTAAATTTTAGTTCTAATGGTACATTATTTTATATGTATACTTTTGTCAATGAAGTGTGAAAAATTTGGTATGAAATACTTGTTACGGTACAATGATAACAGTTTGTAAATACGAAGTAGGTACGTATTGTAAATTTCACAAAGTTTAGTTGGACGTCATAATGTTTTATGACGTATTGAATTACAAGGCTGCCTAAGTAATTTTAATCAAAGAGTATACATTACTCTATTTCAGGAAAACAACATTATCATGTTGGTCAACTATCCACTAGTAAAATCTATTGTTTATTTAAGGAGCTTTTTTACAAAACGCAACAGGCCACAAAAAGTACTTTCTTGAGAAACGCAGAAAAGTTTGTTACGTCATTACAATTCTAACAGTGCTAATTATTTTTATATTTATGAAAGTTGGTGAATTAGACTTTTTAGACACAAAAATCACTCATGAAAAATGCTTTAACCGAAATATAGATTGAAAATACTACACAAGTGTAGGTTAAACCAAAGTTAATGTTTTATTCACGGTCTACTTCTAAGCTGATCATCTTCATCATGTTGTTCATTAAAAGTAACATGATCTTTTAGATCGTCCCTTATCCAGTCTTCCCCGAAACGTCTTTTTAATAACACATCAACATCCTTTCCTTTATCCTGCGAAATTCATCTCGCAGAATCCAGTAATGGTAACTCAACTGCGTTTTTAAGTTTTTAAGGCGTTTTACTAGAGTTATAAAAGGCTTAGAATTATCTTAAACTTTACAGCCCATCTCTCAGTTAATGACTTGTACTGGATTGATTTGTAAATTTCTTGAAAAATAACCTTTTTTATTCGTTTACTCCTTCAACTTTTTTAAGAGTATCTAGCAAAGATTTCATGTCATAAGCTTGCCAATATGTTCCTAATACGTGTATTTGTCCAACTTTTCTATAAATTCCTTGGTAATCTCTCTTTCATATCCTTTACATATATAGTCCAGTCACTGACGATAAAAATAGGGTATTACCTTGCAATTCTTTTGTACAACATCGATTTTTATGAAAATTTGGAATTAAGCTTATCTTACCCTCTTCTTCAAAAGTTATATATCCCAACGGTCTCCTTGATCTTTAGGGATGAAGACTACCTCAAAATTCAAAAAACAAAGAAATAAATTTTTTATCAGCTAGATATTGTTCGAATGAATAGAGATGTTCCTTTATGTATTGATAATGTAACTTATAATTTTTCTCAACAAATAAACCCTTAGAAAGACCAAATTTGAAGAAAAAATAGTTTTTAACACGTTTAAGTATTTTAATCGAGCATATACTATGAATAGTAAATGTTTTAAAGGTTCTCAGGTAATTTAGAATTAGTTTATGAAATTTCATTCCTTAGAAACCACCCCTCATTGAATAAAAATAATGAAAATTATACACTGAAGTGCTTTATACGTCAAAATAGTTTCAATATGTAGAATAAACATAATATGACTATGTTCTGAAGTGCAATTTATAATGGTTTTTAATATTTCAACCCCTAAAAATCATCCCATGCGATAAAATATAATGAAAAAGATATTTTGCTTAAAATATTGTAGTATCTTATCTGTATCA
This sequence comes from Vesta saturnalis, assembly GCA_036346205.1. NCBI lineage: Eukaryota > Metazoa > Arthropoda > Insecta > Coleoptera > Lampyridae > Vesta > Vesta saturnalis. The sequence goes on from JARFJB010002209.1 coordinate 2,080,775, forward strand.
AAATTTATAAAAAGAGCTGTTTAGCAACTTTAAAGTTATCAATATTTTACGAAAAATTTAAAAACTTAAGAACCATCCTAACGACTTCCATTTTTGAGAAATTAATGGTTAAAAAATAGAACCACGTGTTTAATCTTACGATTTTGGAAATACACTGGCTCTTAAATATACGTATGTATATAAAACATACACTATTCCCGTTTGACGTGAATGCACACATTAAAATGGTACACATACAAATCATTTATTGAGAAGTGATACATTACGTATGTACACACACACACACACACACACACACACACACACACACACACACACACACACACACACACACACACACACACACACACACACACACACACACACACACACACACACACACACACACACACACACACACACACACACACACACACACACACACACACACACACACACACACACACACACACACACACACACACACACACACACACACACACACATATATATATATATATATATATATATATATATATATATATATACATTTATACATAGATCGATATACATGCTTCAAAATACTAACAGAGAAATGTGCTTGAAAAGTTCACCGAAAAATATTTTCGACCATAACTCCCTTAATTTGTAAGCTATCTCAACCCTCCAAAAATTATTTTAAAGGGAATTTCAAGATCTACAAGGTCTGTGATTTTGACCTTTCTTAAGCCCTTAATTTTTGAGAATTTAGAGTTTAAAGGGCTAGGGATAGGTGTACTGCACACTCAAATTAGAACGGCGATATCTCAGCTAAAAAATAAAAAAAAATAAACATTTTCTCCAAAATAGGATCTTCATTTTTTCAATTCTTGTGTTTTCTAGTTATTCAAAAAAGAACATTTTTCAAAAAAATTAAAAAAAACAAAAATCATATATTTTATAAAATTAATGTACTCGATTAAATGTGCTTTACTGTTACTGCTTTACTGTGTAAAGGCTTCCGCATTTCCACAATTAAATATATCAATACGAACTGAAACTTTGTTCTGAAAAGAACAAATTTTTTAATGTAGGAGGAAATAGTAATGCAGACGAGGAAATAAGACTAAATAAGCAATAAAATTAAAATACGATCGTTTGACAAAACCAACAAAAGTAATACCTGTCAAGTGTCAAACTAATCGAAAAAGGTTTGGCGTCAAGGCAGAACTGAAATAAGATTCCCGCATTTTCAAAAATTCCCCACAATGAGTAGAAATACTTAATAAAATTCTACGAAGAAAATTCTGCATGACGCTACAACTCGTTGGAATTTTAACATACGTACGATAAATATTGTTTTTGAAAACCGGGAATATCTTATTGAATGTATGGGAAATATAATGGAAAACTTTACACAAGGAATCCTCTTAAATGCAGCTAACAGTATTCGACTTACTTTGCAGGATTCAGTCTATATTTTTGGCTCACACTCTCCTACCATGTTATGCGTCACGTGGATATTTTATTCCATCAATTAGATGAACCACAAAATAAACGAAAACGTCCTAATAACAGCAAATTTGATCATCGCGCCGCCGCTTTAGAAGTGTGTAATATCATTACCAACTGTGTTAAAGATCGGTTTAGTTTCAAAGACCATTTACTAACTGCATCTTTTTTCTTTTCTGAGAACTTTGGAATATACAGCCGCAAGTTTCCTGATGATAAATTAAATATCATTTGTTCAGAATACCCCATACTTGAGAAAGAACGACTTCGAACAGAGCTGTCGGTCATTTATTCGAGAAAAGACTGTAGCGAAATGAATTGTGCGTTACCTCTTTTGAAATTTTTGATAAAAAATAATTTAGGTGAAACAATGCGAAATACGAGGAAACTATTGGGTATTATTCGAACAACCCCTATGACAACAGCAGAGCCCGAGGGATGTATCTCGACTTTGAAACGGATCAAGACGTAATATCATGTCCGAAGATCTGTTATTTTACGCCACGAGCCGCCACTGAGTGGTAGGTGTTTTCTCCAATAACATTCTGTGATAAGATGCATTATCCAGTATGATCCGAGAAGGATTCTGTTGGTTTTGCAACAACTGATATTCGAACCATTTAAAACAGTTTTCCTGGTTCGTTTCCCCATGATAATCGCCAAGTTTGCTTTTTGAACAAAATATTGCTTCACAACCCTGAATAAATTCATTTTCGCTCCCTGCATGAATTATAATATATCTGAAAGGAGATTTTGTCTAAATTTTAGTTTAAAAACTTATTTGTATGGTAGTACAACATTTTACCATCTGCTTGAGTAGTTTTAACACTCTTTAGATTTTCATTTTGCCAAGAACGATCGATAGTTCCATTTGAAATGTTCAGATCTGATCAAAGAATACAAACTGTTAGAGAGCATCATCCTTAGCTTGTTTATATGATCTCAGCAATTCCACTCTTTTCAAAGCCTTCTTCGGTAGTTCAATGAGTCCACGTCGTAGATTATCCTTGATCCATTTAAATCCAAGTTCTTTGAGCAATCTTGTCAAAGAAGTGGTACTGCATTGAATAATTCCCTATATTTCAGTTGAGACCACAGTGATTGAATGGTTATGTGTTATTCTAAAACCATACAGGACAAAACGTTTTTATTATATTAATATCTTTAATGATAAATATCGAGTGCCTCAATAAGACTGCACTATTTTGTTTAAAAATAAAAACACGTATTTTTTGAGTAAGTTGTGATATTTATATTGCATTAAAAATAAGACATGTTCCGATTATGTATGGAATAAAATATCCAGCAAATGGCCCCCATGGATCTGATGACAGTCCATTACTCTTTTCATGAAATTTTTGATGAATTTTTGACAAAGATGTGGCTGTATCTCACTGATAACGCATTGGATCTCGGTCTTGAGCTCTGGAATTGTTTCTGGTTTATAGGCATAAACCCAAGATTTCACAAAACCCCAAAGAAAGAAGTCGCAGGGCGTTAAATCCCATGATCTTGGTGGCCAGTTGATATCTGAATTTCGTGAGATGATTTGGTCTGGAAATGGTTTTTGCAATAAATTTTATGGGCGGTGTGGCAGGTGCACCGTCCTTCTGAAACCACATGTGGTCCAGCTCCATACTATCCAATTGAGGCCAGAATAACTCCGTAACTCCTGTAACGAATGCCGTTCACAATCAATGCAACTCCGGCCTCATTTTCAAAAAAGTAAGGTCCAATCACACCGCCTGACGAAAATCCGCACCAGACAGTTGCTCGTTGTGGATGCATTTGTTTCTGATGGATTGCGTGCAGATTTTCTAAGCCCCAAATTCGACAATTTTGTATATTCACAAAGCCATTCAAATGGAAATGCCCTTCATCGGTGAAGATGACGTTCGCGTCACTTTGCTCTATTGCTCAGTGAACGAATTGCCGACGCTTTGCATAGTCTGCTGGTTTGAGCTCCTGAGTGAGCTGAATCTTGTACGGGTGAAGATGGAGGTCTTTCGTCAAAATTCACTCTTATTGAGACACCCGTTATAATAATAAATTCAATTTTATAAAAGACAATTGTAAAATGTACATTAGCGGTTACTACTTACTTCTTTGGTACATATTATAAATAGTATCACGAATACCGCTTGTATTTAATGTTGCTGTGTTAATAACTCGTTTAGACGAGCAACAATCTTTCTTTGCCGACTTTAACGTCGCATTGTTTTTCTTTGCTTGAGAGATTCTGATTACTGTCCTTAAACTGACGTTTACAGGAGCAGCTACACTCTACAGTAAAATATACTTACAGTACAATTATTTTATATCTATTATCCAAATTCTACCTCTCGAACAGCATTTAATGGCAATAGAGACCCATTATTATCTCTTTCTTGCTCGAAATAGCTAACTAATGATGCCACGAGTTCTTTTCACCGACTATCCATTTGCTTGGGCGTGTTGGAAACCGAAGAATGAAAATATAGATCTCACTATTACAAATTGTTGACGACAAAATCAATCATATATGCCTGTCCGAATAATGTCATCCTTAACCTAAAAATATCTATAAATCGATGAATAAAAGGCGACAGCACCATCTCTGAAAGAGACTAGGTGTACGTCGTTACTCGCTGGCCTGTTGACTAAAATTTTATCACAAAATTTTACATTGAGAGACGTCTAAACCCAACAAAAACAAGCTTGTGTACTCAAAAGTATTATATAATTTAGAAATATTTTTTTTACAAATTTTATTATACAATTTGCGACGGAAACGTAGCCACATAAGACATGGACATGCGTCATTGATGACGTGTGCGCCACTTTGTTTGACTTTAACTATATTTAAAATGTGGAAAAAGTACATAATAAAACGCATTCTGTGTAGGTTTAACTAAGGTCTATTATTATACAGACGGTTATAAATTATTGGAGCCTTTGATGAATTAGATAAAACTCGTATTTTACATTATCGTTTTATTATCCGTTATTCAATAATTTTCTTCTGTATAAAAAAGCATTTGCTTGATGAGGTAGCAATCAAGCTGAAGCTACAAACCAAACTACTTATCTTTGTCAACTTTTTTAATGTAGCTAGAGATAAGTATAATTTCCACTTTATTCTCTATTTGTAACATTAATGTAAGGATTAAATTGTTAAGTGAACAGTTTTAATATCGTTGTATCCAGACGGCTGAAAAACCGATCTTCAAAATCACATCGTTATACCTATTATATTTCTTTTTCGACTTCTTTAATAAACTGAAAAAAATTTTGTTATAACTTTACCCTTCTATATAAGTAAAGCAGGTATTATTTGATCATTCACATTGTACTAATTATATATTAATTACATTTGGAACTTGATTAAAATTTTGCTCAAGATTGAGGTTTTCCGAAAGTTGTCTTTTACAGAACTTATTAAAACCACCTCGGCTTTAATTTTCTTTGTGCTAGTTGACTAACTTCACTTTGATTAATCTAGCAAATTATTTTTTGATTATATATACGAACAGATGTTTCGGTCAAGCTTTAAACAACAGTAAATTATGCTAGAATAAATTGCAAATTTAACATATAGGTAATAGGATTTCCGTTTTATGATTTATACATTGATGATGATCTTTTCAAACTTGCAAATTGTGTAACACTGTTTTTCATTACACTACCGAGCTTTCGCAACGTATAATCAAGTTATTAATGAAGGTTTCAGCGCGTTGATTTGATTCTAAAATTGCTTTCGTCTATAAATTGAACTATATCGACATTATGTGTTGTTACAAACTATTCAACGCATGTTGTAGAATCTTCTGTTTCAATCACTACAAAGTTATGAATCTCTACTATTACAAAATGAAGGTATTTTCGCCACAAAAATGGGTCAGGAAAATTCACAAAGGCAAAGCTAAACTGGTCCGGATGGCCCGGGTCGGAGTCTAAAAATCTCGTATCGTTTGTAGCAATGTGCTTTCACCAGGTTCGTCGTAATAGGGGTTGTAAAATAAATAGGCACAGTCCTGTCCTAAGTTAGTGTTATACTCGAAAATTAGGGCTAGAGTACTGATAGATAGAGAAAATTCGCCCCCTTCAGTGTCTCCGTTCTCCCGCTCTTACGACCGCTCTGAAAGTATAAGTTTAAAAACCCACGCAAAAGAGATAATATAGAAAAGTACTCAAACTATCATGAGTAGCCAGCGTAATTTTTTCAATCCCATAATTCTCATCTATTGTACCCATACATTTACAAACAAATAACAATGTCTCTATTGAACAAATCTTGTTTATTACATACTAGTCAAACCAACAATAGCAAGAATACCATTGAACGTCTAGATTTTCCTTCATAATTCTCAGACGCGCTAGTGACAATTTAAGGTGACCGCAGGAAATCCACTTAAAATTATTACCTTAACCTAAAACACCTATGTTTATTATAAATCAACCTTCATATGGCCTTTCACTTAGTGCTATGAACATAAATGGTTTAATTGCACCTGATTGAAAAAACTATAAAAGCAGCGATGTTCTATAAAAACAGTGCAATTTCACAACTTTCCACAAATTTTCTATTCACAATAACTTGCATTAATAATTACAAAACTACACTAGTAACCCATTACCTTAATATTAGGGCCAAACTGAAATTCCATGTCTACCAACTTTTCTGCTAGCCTCATGCTAATTTTAATTATTTACTTACGGGAGAATTTTGTCTTCTTGAAAGTTGACACAAATTAACATTACGGCGGAGATGGGTGCCGTAGAAAACATACATTTCAACCGAAATGAATTACGGTTCGTTCAGCTCTCACAAAACTTGCGTACTACAAATAATTCACCTCCAGCCCTAGTTTGTATAATCCCTTTTACATTATTCCAAACCGCCAGTCGGACCTGCTTTGCCTCTTAAGAATAACGGTTTAGCAAAACGGAGAGAACCTTGTCAGTAACCAAATGTTCTACAATATTGTGTGCACCTTTGGAATCAGGGAAATTTATTCCAATATAACCGCTAAACACGGCCAATAAAATAAACGCGACCGTGCTAAAAGACAGGCTAAAAAATAAAGCAGAGGAAAATAAATTGCAATCAGATGGACGGGCAGAATTAAGGAAAGAAAGAAGCCCGGTAGATAACATATACATACTGAAACATGTGACAAATAAGGAACTAGAAAAGAAAAGGGGGAAAATGGTGGTGGCATTCGTAGACATAGTGGCGGAATTTGACAGGGCGAACAGGCAAAATCTGTGAAAATACCCGAGAAAAAAAAATATAAATGAAAGGCTGACAGAAATAATGGAGTTGATCTATGAGGAAACGATGAACAGGGTAATAGTGAACGGGGAACTGAGCGAGGAATTTGTAACAAGGATGTCCATTGAGTCCAAGTCTGTTCACTGTATACGGAGGAGACGTGGCGGGGACATTAGGGGACAACAAATGGAGAACGCGAAAGTGCGGACTATGGAATACGCAGACGACACAGTATTAATAGCAAAGGAAGAAAAATAAATGAAGGAGATGATAAAACGATGGACAGGTACTTGAAAAGAGAAGAACTGGAAGTAAACGCAAACAGAACGAAGGTAATGGCAATGTGGGAGGGAAAAAGAAAAAGGAGAAGTGAAAATGGAGGGAGGGAGGTAGGTATGCAGCAGCTAAAGGAATTCAGATACTTGGGCTACACGATGAGATAAGACAACAAAGAACGAGTCAGAAAAGGAAATAAAATAATAGGGTAAGTGTGGAGTGTGGGAGACTGTTTGGGATGGACTTAAGGAAAACAAAATCTTTATTTGATACATTAATAAAAGTGTGGTGTTGTATGAGACGGAAGTATGGGGGTGAAAAGGGTATAAAGAGGTGTAGGGACTAAAACAAAAATACTGGATGTGTGCTCTGGGACTGGAAAGGGAAACACCGAGGTATATCATCGGAGAGGATATGCAAGAAGAAAAAATATGGGCAGAGGCGGGAAACAGAGCAATAAAATAGGAAGAAGAAATGAGAGAAAGAAAGGAGTATAAAATTCCACAAGAATGTTGGAAAGAAATAAAAGAAGGGAGAATAAAAGTATGGACAATAAAACAGAAAAGAATATTATGGAAGAAACGAGTATGCGAAGTAAGAGGTGGAGAGATTAAGAAGAGTAGGAGTGAGACTGAGAGAGGACATAATAAGAAGAGACAGGGATGTGCAAAATGGGGAAAGATGGAGAAAGGTGAAAGAAGTCAAATAAATGTAAATATGGAAATGTCAATAAAGAACACGAATACTTTGCAAGATTTGGAAAGAATGAGCAAATAAAGATAAAAATAGGCAACATTTTACAAAAAAAAACAATAATGTTTGTCAAGCGGACGTCTAAAAGTTCATGTCAGGCCTGAGGTTAATAGACATCTCGATGTTAACTTAAAAAATTCCAAAGTCCCAGCTTCTATGAAAGTACCGATAATACAGTTTACACATTTTCAATCATATTTTTCACGTGATTGGATAGGTTTGTCCAAAATAATAACTCAATAATTGAAGTAAATAGTTTTTAAATTTACAGGTAAATGTAGGTAAATTCAATTATACTCATAAGTTAAGCAAAGTTATAGTTGTAAAAATTTAATTTGAAGAAGGGAAATTATGTGTTCATGCGTATAAAAAATTAACAACGAATGACACAAATATGAAACAGCTGCTGTCGCGCAACTCTGTAATCAAGTATGTTTGTGCGCAGTTGACCTACTGTTCACTATAACAAAAAACATGGACGCTATATTAAAGTGAATATGGGCGTGGTCCACAATTTACCACATACTATTAGGAATTATAAATTAAACGGTATGAAGATCACTTATATACAGATCAAACTAATAATTAAAAATATTCATGCAGCAACAGCAACTTCTAGCAGTGTGCAATTCTACCAACCACGTTCACTTGAGGAAGTTCATTAATCGTAAGTAAATTATACTTTTGTTACATTAAGTGATTCAAAGGCTTTAATTTCTAGGGAGTAACACGTTACTTAAACCCTTGTAGAGCAGATGCACGGCTTGTAACCCGTACAGCGAGAATATAGTAATTTAGTCTATGCGAAAAATAATAAAAGTTCTGATCTTTGGTAGCGTAGATATTATTACCCTATCGTTGATGCAGTAGTAGTAGAACGTCCAACGAATGGATGTAAATTTAGGTTCTCGGCCTGGTTACCAAGTTCGAACAGACATGGTTTAATTCCAGTACGAATACAACTTCTATAGCGGACAAGTAGCCACGATTGTAGAAATACAGAAAACAAAATTGCTAAAAGGAAAAGTTCGTCAGTACTATATAAGGTGAAATTAACGTCAACCCTTAATCTTGTAGGCGGACACACTGAAGCGGTGCGAAATGCCTTCCGCTAGTCAATCGGAGGATCCGTAATTTGTTTATGGTTGTACGCTTTCAGTCGCTAACAAAGAAACCTATGAATGAATAGCAAGTAAAGAAGACCTACGGAACAGCTTACCCCTTCTACGATGAAAAACTCCTTTATATCCGCAATGTTCTTGCGAGTAAGAAGTAATTTGGAACAGTAATTTTCAGAAAATCCCAAGGAAATATAGCTACAGTTAATTCTTCTAATTTGTATCCGAAAAATCTTCGATTATAGACATTTTAGAAGAGTTCAGAGATTTTCCATAGCGTCGTAAAATGGTGACCGCAAAAAGAACACGAGAAATGTAGTACGCTTTTCAAAAGGGAACATTGTTACAATTGATTCCTTTGTTACCGATCGATATTGAATAAATAGATCTATTGTGTTTGAATGTCCTAACCTGTTGCCCTCTAACGACAGCTCAATATACTAACATAGTTATCTGTTATTCAGTAGATTCAAACCTTTGGGGATTCGGCCATTAGCCCATAAGTGGCGTAAATATGTACTTTCGTTCAATAAAGTTATTTGTTTGATTTAAATTGCCTTATATAACAATATATGGACATTATTTTAATAAAATGAAATTGCAATACAGTGTGTAGTATATTAAGGTATTTTACCATCCACAATATGCAAGATTATCTATTAAGTTTTCGCATCGTCATTTATTTGTGTAGAAATATTTTTAGCACGTTACATATTTATTTAAGTTTTACACTTTATATTAAGAAACTTTACACAGAACAGTTATGTAAAATTAAGTTTCTTTAAAAAGTATGTCTACACATTTTCTTATAAAATTAGTCATTATTCAGATATTAAAAAAAAATTTACTAACACTTAAATTTTACCTTGGGATTTTTTGCTGGTAAATTAGGCGTCGTGTTAAAAAAATTGCATAAAACATAATGAATCTATATGATTAAAGTCTGTATATTGATATTTTTATACCCTTGAAATATACAGTTGTTTCATAAATATTTGGTAAAACTCAAAAACGGCCTCTAATAAACCCACCTCTTCGCCGCTGAATTTCTCCCAGTATCCAAGCAGCTAACTATATTAGTAGGTCAAACTGTTATTGACAAATTTCTTTATCGTTTATTTAAAATGATTAATCGCGGAGTCAGTTTAGGTAAATTTATGCGGAATAGTAATAGATCGAACATAAATGTTATTATTGTTCGTAAAGTTCTATGACAATAAAACAAATTGTTTATATGGGCCTTAGAACTACGTACATGGCATAATCTACCTTTATATAGAATTATTTTAAAATAAAATTTAGAATGAACCTGAATAAATGTTCAATGTATTAACTCAAGTGTATGATCTATGTCAATATCTAGACATGCACACATTTAAGTTCGTTTGGTTTAACAGTAACGTAATCTATAAGATGAGATAAATTTCCTATACTGTCAATTCAAAGCAAGCTCTGTATGGTTTTACTACCAACTAGAACAGCTAGCGACAACATATAATTCCTTCGATTTGATGATACAGAAAACAGAAGGCATCATTCCACTTAAAATATTTCAAAATGCAAAATAGGTTATCATTTAACGTAAGATTCTGAAAGTACCTCCATGCCTTTTGGTGGCGGGAGATGTATCAACCTGATTTAGTGCGAGCATGTACGATATTTCTAAAACAATAAAAGGATACATCTAAAAGTAGGAGTTATAAATGCAGTATTTATCAGTTTTTTTTGACAAAGCTTCATACATGATTATGTTCTATGCAACGCTTCATTTGGTGGAAAAAATTCTAAAGTGTAATTTCGGTATTTGTTAAAATTTTTTCAATATCTAAATAACGATTAACTTTATAGCAAAGTATGCAAACGCTTATTTTAGAAATGATTCAATTTTACATTGCGTAAAACAACTGGCAATTTGTTGAATAGCAATCGAAGGTAATATTTTTGAAAACAATTACGCAACTCAAAAAGAAAGTGTGGTAAAGTGTCAATTATAGTGTCTGAAGGTAATCTTTAAAAGTTGTAATTATTTTCCATTTGGAGTAATGTATACTTTCACATTACTGTCTAGATTCCTTTAAAAGCAATGAGTGATTCCACTCTATGTAAGCATTAAATATATTTAAGTAAAAGCACCAACAATTTATTTGTCAAAAGCAATAGTAATAAAATATGCGATGAAGTATTGTAATGCAATCCTCTACGACTTTCTGGCACTAGAGTCAATATATCGTTCAAAAACAATACAATTTTTATATAAATGTAGAACATCAAGAGTTGAAGTGCTCTGATATTTATATCAGTCGTTCACAAAAGTAGACCAAAGGCAAGAAAAACAACTTGATAAAAACAAACCTGAGGATAAAACAAAGAAGAGTCAATACATGATTAAGGATCCGGAACTACAATATCCTATACTTTCGTGTAAAAGTATACAACTAAAAAAAGTTCCGATGTACGAGTAACTGGCAGTAATGATAACCGAAAACAGAAAATTCGACAACAAATAATAAACTTAAAATGATGCTAGACAGTACACAAAGTAATACGTAGCAAAATATCAGGTTGCAAATATTATGCAGTAACGTTATTTTTCTTTCTCACTAGGTAAATTTCAAAATAGACATAACAGTTATTCGTTCATTGCTGTACTGATTTTTTGATCGTGATTAGAACTAAATTTTTTATTATCTTATCTATAAAAAGTTTTTAATGTTTAAATTTTATTTTGGTGATTTTTAAACCCCGAAATAATGCTCTGCGTGTTTGTCAGGGTGCATAACATTTAAGTAATTTAACAATAATCTAGTTTTAATAATGAAACAGTGGAACTGAATTCTTTTAAAATGTTTTATGATAAGGCGTTGTAGAAATATCGGGTGTGGAACAACACACGACCTTCCAACATACAAAATGGAAATTAAAAGAAATGAAATAATTGTTTCACTACCAATGTATCTTAAATTAAATTAAATTCACTTAATTATTTGTTAATATTGATTGTAAACGTACAATATGTACAATTGCATATACTTAAAAATCTATTAGTAGCAATATCTTCAGACATTTGCATATTACTGAATATGTTATTTAAGTCAAAACATTTTTGTTTTTCGTCAAATGCCAAGCAGTTATTATAGTACCAATGCAAAGACCACTACGTAACTTTGTTACGTGAGGTTCTCCTAAAGAAGTTTTGTAATAAAATCATAAAATAATTGTTAATAGACAATATAACGTGTTGATAGTGAAAAAATAATGTACTTAACACAGAAAGTAAGGATTTACTCTACCTTACCTGGTTAAATCTCTCGTATATGCTCGGGATTCAAATAATGCGCGGCAGAACAAATCATACTTACTGCCCTGGCAAAGTAATATACTATTAATAACATTTTTTAGGGTAATTATGCAACCACATAAGAAGTTCACTGTGAAAAACAATGATCTATGTCAAATAGACGTTTGAAACTTCATGACAAACAGACATCTAGATGCTAACTTAAATTAAAAGAAAAGAAATAATTTTGATCCCAATTTTTTTAGGATAACTATGCAACCTCTTTTTTATACGTTCATAACAACATTGTAGAAACAAAGCAATAATCTGTCAGAATGACGTTTTATGACTTCATGTCAGATAGAGATTAATAGACATAAATACATTTTAACGTAAATATCTGGTATGGAATACCACACGACCTTCCAACATACAAAATGGAAATTAAAACAAATGAAATAATTTTAATTTAAATTTTTACGTTCATAACGAAAACAGGCAACATTGTTAAAACAAAAACTATAATCTTTGTCAGAATGACGTTTAAAACTTTATGTCAGATAAAGATTCATAGACTTCTATAAAATATCGATAATTTTAAATCATATTTATTTAATTATTACACAAAAAACGTGATAAAGAAAATTTATGTAAAATTAAGTTTTCTTTAAAAAGCATATCTACACTTTTTTATAAAATTAATCGTTATTCAGAAAATGAAAAAATTTGAAATAACACTCAAATGCTACTTTAGGAAATTTTTGCTGTAAATTACGCGTCGTATCAAAAAATGCATGGAATATAATTAATCGACATGTTAAAGGTCTATATCGAGGTATTTTTATATCTTTGAAATATGCAGCTATTTTAGAAATATTTGATAAAAACCAATAACTGACTCTAATAAACCCCTCCTTCCCCCCATTGGATTTCTCCCAAAATCTAATTAGCTCTAAGCCAACTGAAAGCAAGCTTAAATGCAAAATTTAATTACGTAGGTATTTTCGTGCAGGAGTTATCTTGGATACCAGTATACATCCACACACGAATGCACGCACGCACGCACTACGCACGCACGCACACACACACGCACAGAGACTCATGCACGCACACACACAAAACATACACACAGACACGGATACGGACACGGACACGGACACGGACACGGACACGGACACGGACACGGACACGGACACGGACACGGACACGGACATGGACACGGACACGGACACCAACATCTACACCCACACACTCCCACATCCACACAACCACGACCTGCACCCACAACCATACAACCACACCCACCCACACCAACACGCACACACCACACACCCACACACACCACACCACCCACACCCACCCACACCACCCGACACCCACCCACACCCACCCACACCCACCACACACCCACCCACACCACCCACACCCACCCACACCCACCCACACCCACCCACACCCACCCACACCCACCCAACCCAAACCCAACCACCACACCCACCCACACCCACCCATACCCAACCACAACCACCCACACCCACCCACATCCACTCACACTCCCAAACGCACACACACACACACACAGACATTCAGACATGATGGCGATCTAAACTTGGGGTTTTAAAGCATACCCAGACACACACAGTTACCAACACCCACACCCACACAACACCACACACAACATTCACCCACACCACACTACACCCACACACCCACACAACATCTACACCCACACACCCACACCCACACAACCCCAGCACCTGCACCTGCATCCACATCCATAACCACACACCCACACCCAGCCCACGCTACACATACACCCACGCACCACCCCGACACGCACGCACACACACACACACACACCACACACACACACACACACACACACACACACACACACACACACACACACACACACACGCGCGCGTAGACATCCAGACATGATTGCCGATCTTGGCAAAATTTGACCGAAAGTTGTAAAATGACCTAATAAGTCTATTTAGTGATAGTGAAAAAAAGTCTATTGCATAACCTATACCTGTATACATGTATATGTAGGTTGGAAGGTAAAAAGGATTAGTTAAAGATTTCCTTTTAATGTTGAAATTTTGTGAACGTTTGTGAGAAAGTTTGTTTTCGCAAAGCCAAACGTAAATGTAAGTGTTAACGCAGACGCAAAAACGAACGCGAATGCTCACGAAGACGCAGACCCCGACGCATACGCACACACAGATACACACGGGCGCAAGCACTCACATACTCAAACATCAAGCCGAAAATGTTTTAGATGGTTTTCAAAGTGCTAAAAAGCTGTAAATTTGTTGAATCCTCACATCGATTTTGTCACGAAAACAATACTATTTTAAGGTGCTTCGCACTAAAGTAAAGATACATAAAGCTGTAGCAAGGTTACTTTTGTGAAACTACATAACTTTAAAATAAACATTTTGTACTGATAAACTTTTCATTAAGTCACAAGTTTTCAGCTATAAAGGTGTTTGGTAGGTTTTTTGTAATCGTTACTTTAAATACACAAACAAAAAATTGTTATACTATAAACAAATATAATAACATTTTTGTATATCTATTTAAATTGGCATTTGTCAACAATTAATTCAAAAATTTAATGTTTTCTAATTTTATGTAAACGATTACAAACAGAGCACATGCGGTGTCACATTTCTTGGTGCTTTTAAGCCGAACCATTAGCCGAGGGATAACATATAAGCGGACTAGTTGCCAAAATAAGTTTATTTAGGTATTAGCTATTCATGAACTAATTCTAGTATATTAGCTGTACCTTGCTTATTGATAGTTTACATGTGCTTCAGGGCATATCGCAATATAATCACTCCAATTTATTTCTCATAGTTTATGAAGTTAATTGATCGCACGACTAAGTTTCTAACATAGTGTTGGAGATTTTTCTTAGAGATGTAATTATGTAAAGTCTCAGTTGTTTGCCTATGAACAGCTTTGCCACTTTACACCCATTTTGAATTGCTTTAATTGATATACAATCTATCTAGTGAGCTGTTATAATCTTAGCAGCAATTAATCGAGAACGGATTCAACAACAAAATAATTATAAAGCTATTGGCAATTCTTCTCTATTTTAAGTTAAAAATTTAATAAAATAACATAAGAAAGTTTAACGATTAATAAAGATGGACAATTATTTATGGTTAACTTACTTTCGTTAATTTCATTAAGTGTTCGAATTAGTTATGTTTGATATATTTTCTAAACTGAATCTTTATATAGCAGTTGTGCAATATAAGTAGTTATAATATCAATGCACTTCAAGGGGTTCAGATTTGTAATTGTTCAGATGACATAGCAACTTTTATAACTGAATCTACAGGTATAGACAGAATTACGGCATTAATAAGCGTCGAATATGTAAACCCTGTATCATAAGCAACCTACATACCGCGAATTTTAGGGGAGGGAGAAACTTTGTGAGTACCAACACAAACTTTATAACGAAACGAGGATTGTGGAGCAAAACAATGTAAAACAGTTGCACACGTCTCAAATTGCAATGACGGATGGATCAGAAGAAACGGTTCAGTTTGTTAGCCTGATCGAGCTCATAACCTTCCACCCCCAAATTTCCATTGAGTTGATCGGCCTATTTCCACAGTTTTTGCTTTTTGAGCGCGACGTTTCGGAAGCGGACTCTGCTTTCGTCATCAGGCTTAGTACTGACAAGGACTGTTTTTCGCACTTGAGTCGAATTCACATGTTATATATTTTTTCTGAAGCACTTGACTACTCTCAGATTCGAAATTTGTATCTTTCACCTACTAGTCTGACACCTTTACCGCTGAGCCACCGACTAATCTATATATATATATATATATATATATATATATATATATATATATAATATATATATATATATATATATATATATATATATATATATATTAAACCTTTCGTGGTTTATTGCGCATGTTGCGCCGTAACTTCTTGGTGATGACGAAAGCAGAGTACGCTTCTGAAACGTCGCGCTCTAAAAAACAAAAACTCTGGAAATAGGCCGATTAACTCAACTAATAATTAAACAGTTGCAACACAGAATTAATCACGCAACGCAACACATTCAATCCATAACAGATTTTGCAGAGATTGTAATTACTATGGCGGTAGGTATTACTGAAAATGGTGGATTTTATTCTAAAAAAATTGTGTGGATTTTTACCTTCCGCCTACATGTACATATATAGGTAAAGAAGATTACGCAATTACACGCGCGCGCGCGCGCGTGTGTGTGTGTGTGTGTATTTGTGTGCGTGTTTATGGGTGCGTACGTGCGTGGGTTGGGGCTGGTGTGGGAGGTTGGTTCGGTTGTCGGATGGGTGGGTGAGAGGGTGCGCGTGTGTATATGTTAAAACTCACGATAACTCTAGAACGAAAACACGTACCTACTTAAAATTGTGTTTTTAAGCTTTTTTTCAGGAGTTTGAGGACTCTCGGGTTGACACGTGTGCAAAGTGCAAAGTGCTGAAAAAACAAGTTGTAATAAATGCTACTAGATATCACCTCTTTTCAATGTTTTTTGTACAATTAGATAGAGAAAAATTTGACCTACACGCTAGCATAAAAAAATAGTGAAACAAAAATATTCTGGTTTTAAAGTGTATTTTAGTGAAATGTAATGTACTTCGAATTGTGTAAAGGAATTCCACTTTTACGGATATTGTGAAAGGTCTAAGAAGTGTTATAAAGATTTTGGGAACACATCCGTGGCCTTTTATCTGTCTATATATTCGATTAAATATAATGTATATCCTACCCTTGCACTGTTCCATTTTGAAGTTAATCACAACAAAGAGCATCTTAAGACATAACGATATAACAACGGCTTTCGTTTGTCAAATAGATACACATTTTGTAAATAGTAAGTATTATGTAAGTCTTTTATTGAATGTGATATTATTTGTTAGTGAGTTTCTGTTAGTACAAGTTCTATATAAATTAAATTTAATTTTATAATGTGTTTATTGTTACTAAAGCCACACATAACAAAAAAGAGCACTTATTTATTAAATAATGATTCAAATTATGATGAAATCACAATCCATTCTAGTTTTTTTTAATAAAAGCATTTATACTATTTATATTCTTACAATTTTAAATTAAAATAGGGAAAGATAAAAAGAAACATTTATTGATTTTTACCAAAACCGATCGTAAAAAAGTACGTGTAATTCATATCTAACTTGATAAGATCAAAAATTAAATAAAAAAACTGGATTTTGTTAAAAAAAGGATATCTCAGAAACCGTTGAATTTCAATATAGGAAAATGTTAATAAAAACGAAATGGTTATTTAGTGGCTTCCTAGAGAGCACAAAAAATATCGGGTGTTCTATTTAAGTTTAGTGAGAATAGTACAGATTTGCGTTTTCACTCGCCCTGTATACAAAAGTATAATAAATGCGAAACATAATTGATCTGGTAAACTTCACTTACTTACAAAAAATAATATTTCTCATAAAATACAAAAAATTGATTACATTAGAAAAGATACAGGGTCCTGAATTAATGACGATTTTAACCTTAAAGTGACTATAACTTTTAAAATTCTCGGTATACTCCAGTCGAAAATCATATCAGGAAATTTGTAAAAACGGTCCGAGTTCAAATATAAAATAAAAAATATGTGATGCAATTTAAAAAAAGGTATGTTTGGATAGGTTTGAAGTTATACGAGTACCCTGTATATTTATAAATAGTTTTGGATTACGCACCTTGAAATGTTTAATAATTGTGCTTTTATAACTTTTTCGTGTCTATTATAATAACGCTATAAAAGAACTTTACCGCACTACTAGGACACGCTGTATAAATATCTTCAATCCATATGTTTTTTATTAAGTGATACTATATCTAAAGGTCGTCATACACTAAATCTCTTAAAATAAATTCGCTATCTGTGCAAACGTTGTACATATTCTCCGTTTCATACGCTTCTATTACTTGTATGATTCTTGTGGCATATCTTGTAAATAGCTTCATACTATAAATATCATGTCTAGAAGGTTGTTAGATTTGAATAGTCATAATGGTACTAACACGACTTTGGATTTATTTACTACCCGCACTACCGACTTTGAAGGTGAGCTTCGTAAAGCTACTATA
Source organism: Vesta saturnalis (assembly GCA_036346205.1). Lineage (NCBI taxonomy): Eukaryota > Metazoa > Arthropoda > Insecta > Coleoptera > Lampyridae > Vesta > Vesta saturnalis. Next base: position 2,099,070 of record JARFJB010002209.1, read on the forward strand.
TGATATGGCAAATGAATTACAAATGGAAATTATATTACTTAATAAACACAATTCCTCTTTAAAGAAACAAATGGAGGAGGAGTTGAGCACCGCGATGGAATGCTCATTGAACGAAGAAAATTCTAAGCTAGTGGCTCTCGTGTACCAATTAAAAGTGGATAATAAGAATTTATGTAAGGAAATCGACGATCTCACGCGTGAGCAATATATCACCAAAGTTTGTCAAACTACGAAGTCTACGTAAACTTTGACCAAAATTGACCATGGACTCTTTTATACAAACATCTATGGAACCTTTAAGTGTTTATAGTGATAAGCAACTGTGCTTACTCGCAAAATACATATTAAAACATGTAATCAGTTACCTAGATCCAAAAAAAATAAACGAAAAGGCGCCAAGAAAGTGGTCCCCAAGTGTGCTGTCACTCAAAATGTAAAAAAAACAAAGTTGAAACATCTACCAACACGTTTCGACTTGACGAGTTACCACAAACTAATGAAAGTACTAAAATCAATGTTAACACTAAAATAGCATGCACGTTTAATTTATTGTCTAACGAGACACATGCAAAATGTGAATCTGTATCTAGTGATAACACAAATCATAGTATAAGCAACAATCCAGAAAATAAAATTCTGCTTCTGGCCGACAGTTATGGAAGACACCTGTCAGGGTATTTTGAACACCCTGTATACGTATTGGGTAATTTTGTTTGTAGTCTTATGCACTTAGTTAGATTCCGTATATACTTTTTTTTGTTGTCAAATTACGTTTTATAGTAAATTTGTTTTAACGTGTAACGACCTTTAGGGATGGAGGTGTATGGTGAGCTTTAGATTCTTAGTTTGTGAATTATTTTTTGTAATTTAGGTTGTTTTTTCCTTATTATTTCCCGTTTATTGAAGTTTGATTAACGTTTATTTGTAAATAGTGTAATTTATCTGTGTATGATGTCATGTTAGCGACATAAAGACGCTTAAGTATAGTTGTTCAGTGTAATAGTGAATAGGATGGTTTTGAGTCATAGAGATTGCATGTGGGCCTTATTGTTCGTACTTTAAGGTAAACATAGAGAGGCTGTACAGGATACTTTGGCTGACGTTTGAGTTTTGAAAATTTACCGAGTCCTTACGGACGAAAACGAATTTGTGGTTGGGGTACCTTATTTTCCCTTCCGTTTTTTAATTGGTGGAATTAAATTAGATAAGAGTTTTTATGAGTAGTGGGATTCAAAATTCAAAGATGGATTTTGTTAATAATTTTGGGATTCTGAAACTGATCGCGCTCTCGTGTACTAGTATTACGGTGCCGCTGGTTACGCTTTAAGCGGGTAGTTTAGAACGTTGAAATTTTGGACCTTGTGGTGTTTAACGAACGTACTTGTTGTGTAGTAAGGGTAGTTTAGTTACTCCTGAAGATTACCTGTGAAAGGGTTTATTAAAATTGTTCATCACCAAAGGATTATACCTAGTGCCGATTTCGGTTTTACGTAAAGTTACCTAGAGGACATCGTCGTGTTGTATAGTGCTTCAGTGACCTCTTTGGTTTATATCGCTTCTGCGGATATTAACATCATCGTTCTTGCAGTGCCACCTATTTATCGTACAAAGCGTATTTAAAGATAAAGAAACTTTCGCAATATATTAAAAATTATATTTAATTAAATCAAGTTATTAACATTTTGGATTATTAGTGGAAATAAAACCAATTAAAGCTAAAAGTTATCAAGTCATTTGAACGCTCATATTAATATTTTAAAACAAGTTAGTAATTAATACAGTAACATTTTAACGAGTTTAGTCAAGAAATTGTTTGTGTATAAAAGAACAATAGTCAACATTTTATTCATCATTTTGCCAGACCAGGAAGATTTCATTTCCGTCATAGCCGTAACCGACCACCTGGTTATCTTCCACTTACATTGTAACACAGAAGAGGTGTAATGCTAGACCGTAAGGTAATATAATATTGTTTTTTTATTGAAAATTTTGAAGATTTTTGTGTGTTCCGAATTATTTTTTGTGTGTTTCGAAGGTTTGAAAGCGGGGTCATTTTTTTGTTAAAGTAAGTTGTTGTTTGAATTTGTTTAGCGTAATTAATTATAGTTTTGACGCTCCGCCTTCACACTTTTTATTTTAGTATTAAAGGGCAATCGACCCTATTGTAGTGTGGGTATATTATCCACGAATTTTATGTATAGGTTAAACGATTTAGACTGGCGTAAAGCAGTATTCTGATCAGACATCCTGTCGCCTTTTAAGCATTTATTTTCTTTGTTTATACGCATTATCGTATGTTTACATTTTTTATATTTATCATTTTTATTATTTTTATAGTTTGTTAGGTTTTATAAATGTGTTTAATTTCTATGGAAACCCTTTTGTGTTACATAAGAGTTTTTTTGCAAATTACAAATTACCGGCGTTTTAGTTTTAACGTAACGAAGTTAGTTTTTTGTTTTATTGAGTAATAGCGTTATTAATATTGAGTATTTTATTTGATTTTTAGTTGAGTATTAATTCAGTTTAGAGTTCATTCTATAGCTTTTTATTTTTTTGTTTTGTTTTGATTATCGTTTAATGCCTAATTTATTACACTGAGGTGTATTAACGTAATTTTATTGAGTGGTTATCACGCTTTTATTTGACAAGCGTGTAGTGTTTTTGAAGCCCGATTTCAGGTAGTTTGCTGCGTTGCTGTCCAGCACACCTGGGATTGATTGCGGATAGGTAAGCGTATGTTTTTTGTATGTTTAGACACGCTATGTACTCGTAATTTTGGCACGACAACCCTTATTTTGACTACTAAACATTCTGGCGTCCAAACCTTCGATTTTGTCTTCATCCCTATTGTGACTTACGTACGATTTACTATTCTGAATGCGCAAAATTTTTCAACATCTGACCTACACCCATACGCTGGCTAGTCGGGGCAAAAGGCCAATTTATCTGTAATCCCGTTCTACCACCCGTTTATACCGTTACACACCTTACGAATATGATGATAGATAGTCCCTTTAGTAAACATTTTGGTATAAAGTCAATTTTCTGTACGATACCATATAAGTATGATATTGTTTGATTAAATTATAATGAAGTTAAATAAAAAATTTCACTATGGTATCAATAGATTCTCAACGAGTTCAGTAGCATTATTAGACATTGATCTTAATCAAAAACGCAGAATGTACACCCGACATAGGCTGCATCATAATGCACCGAAAAGAGAAATGTTGCCAGATGTATTATCAATTTTATCATTTGTAACGTACGCAATGACTGTAAAAGTTTCCAAAAAAACAATATTATAGTATAAATTTAATTAACGCAGCTTTCTCCACAAAATATTTACCTGAATTGTAAACGAATTTGTTCCTTACATAATGGACGCACTGTACTATATATTTTAGGGACATCGTTTAAAATTATTGTATTAGCATCATTTACTTAATCATTAATAGTTATAGGCTCAATCTGTTGTACATATGAATGAAGGGGGAACTAAAAATTTTGTGTTTAGGTTGTGGATCAATAAGTTATAAATTTATGGCACTTTTTGGTGTTGTGCGATTGTAAATAAAATCTGATTTGTCTTGAGTTTTGCACAAATTATTTGTTTAGTTTATAATTATTGTGAAAACAACCAAGAATGTTAGTTGCCCAACGGATTAAGGTAACAGTTGATGTCAATAAGAGAGTCTGAACGAGATGACAGGGCTTCCTGGCTCAAGTGTGCAATTTGTTTAGGTAGGAGTCAGAGGTGCCCGTATTGTAAAAGTTTGTTCCTTACTGTTGTAAATAAGGACCGCGCTCTTTCACCGGCTAATGATCAAAAAGAGCATAGCAGCAATTTCACTATTACGCATCTTTCTGAGTTTGACAATAGTTGGGGTGAATTAGTAAAGCCTAACCATTCATCAGTAATCAAATAGGCGTAATACTACGTTCATTACCACTCATCAAGTTCTCATCCAGTTCAATTTCACTACCTTGCTCCAAACTGTGCTCATCATCACCTTCTGAACTGTTATTATCTAAACTGTTATCTGACAAAAACTTTTCTGCCTCACTATCAGACCGTTGTTCCTGCTCACCAAACAACGCTTCCGCTTCTTGCCCAAGTTGCTTTTCGGTCACGTATCGTCGACTCATCTATATGCCTAATGGGACGTTTATGTTCCTCCAAATAATAATAACGATAAAATACGGTTTTAATAAAATACGTTTGCTATATCTGCAAATAAATTATACACATATCTTACCTTTACTACACACTCTCAAAAGTGCAATATGTTACAACAGTTTTCGGAAGAAAAGCTCAGAAACACACTCCAAACGTTGTGCCGCGTGTAAAATTAACTAACAATTTTGTGGTTATGCTGCGTTGTGGCACTTAACCGGAGGGATATCAAGTGGTTACGTTTAAAACGGGGCTTATAAATACCATTAGACACTTAAAAACAGACGGTGAGACATACGTAACCCGACAGTCCCGATAGGGTTAAAGTTATATGTACATTCTGATCAAATAATGTTATATTTCATAAGAACAGCTGAGTCAGCCATTTATGATAACACTGTGTAAAGGTACCAAAAATTACATCACAAGTGACATCCGATTACAACAGAGGAATTAAGACAGGAAAGAGTTATCCGTCCAACTTTATTTAAGGAATACTTAGACTATATTATGAAAAAATGTCAAAAAGAAAATAAGAACCTTCATGTAGGATCCTTGCATTTCTGACCAATTAAAGTATTAGAGTGCAATTTCACTGATGTCATTGTTATAATGGAAGTAAATGAAAGATAATTCCAAAGAAAATAAATTATTAATGTGGAGTAGGAAATGAACAGAAATGGGATGCACGTAAACATTGATTATATTAAATTAATGACAGTAAAAACAAACATACAGCACAAATCAATATGGACTAATTGAGTACAAAAGCTCAAAACAAGTAAGTAACTTTAACAATTTATAAGTGAAGATAGACAAACAATGAAAAACAATATAAACAAGGAAATCGAAAAAACTAAAAGAGCGATGGACTGGGACCATCAACGAGTAACGCTTCGTTGCTTATCTGGTGAATGTGAAAGTTATGGAAGTTTGATGAGTTCTGAGTAGCCTGAAGATCCTTGATCGTCATTATTCATTAGAATTTGTTTGTTTTTGAGTATCTCTAGGCTTTCTTAACAATCAAGTTCGTGCTTAATACTAACATGTGTGATTAAGCATACCTTATCTACTACATGATTTTTATCAACCATATATAGGGCTACGGCAGACTTGTCCTAACATTTGTGTTTTAAACGAGCTAATCGCATTTTGAAGCGAATTTTGATAGGTCGTTTAGTTTCCCCCACATATATTGGTTCACAACTTTTCGAATTAATTTTATATATTCCCGACCTATCCTACTTATTCACTTGATGTCTTTAATTGCCTAAAAGACTTTGCAAACTATTATCTGAAGTGGTCACTGTTTTGAACTAATTTTGGGAAGGATTTTAGATAGACCCTTTGTTTAAGCAGGATAGTTTGGTAACTTTACATGCTTTGCTTCTATTTGTACTCTAGTGTTACCTCATGTAATTACGTTCTTAACCCTCATCCTATGTGATTGTTTCCTAACTATATTCATGACCACTTCATCTGAAAACTCATTGTATATTTCTTTAATAGTGCGCAATCCTTTATTATAATTTTGAACTGAAAGAGTAAAATTAAGCAATCCAACCAAAAAATTAAAAGCCGGGAGCTTATGCTGTCTACAGTGGTTTGAGTCATTGGTTATGAATCTTTTAGTGCTAGTTTTCTTACGATAAATATCTATAACTAGTTTACTACCATTTCTTGTTACCAGAGTATCAAGGAACGGGAGACTGTCATCTCTGTCTATCTCAAAGGTGAATTTGATTGTCGGAAATTTAGAATTTAAAGTTTCTACAAAGTTCTCAACACTACAAACCAAATGTCATTAATAAGACTAAGGTATTTGTTTATTCCAATTTAGGCTTATTCGAAATTGACGTTCTTGGCCTAACTTGTTTTTCGTTGAGCACGAACAAAAAGTAAAGGAAGTAAAAAGTAATGGTGCTGCTTTCTTTTTTCGCGTTAGTTATGTTGAGATAGTATATTAGTTTGGGCGAATAGTACTTGCATTATCTTTTATTTCTCTTGTATATTTAGTGCCTTAACGCAGCAGTGTCAATTCTAATATAGGGTTTTATATGAAGACCGTGCTATGATATCACCATGTTATAAAATTTTGAGACAGGTGACGCCTTAGTGACATTTTTAATTACAGGTCATTGCCTTCTATGAGTTTCAACGAGCACCCAACTAGTTAGGTTCGTCTAAGGACCATTACCCATTCTACCTAGCTAGATCTAGAACGTACACATTACGTGCCAAAATGTACTGAAGTGTACATTATGCACGTAACAAATCGGCGTCCAACATGACGCTTGTCTTTTTTAGCGTGTTCTGTTTTGGAATCTTCCTTTGATGTTTATTTTTATAGCTCGCTATTATTCATTGTAATTATTCCAATTTTAGATTTTTGAGTTCAAAAATTTTTGCCACCAAGTTTGTGCAGTTGTTTTGAGAAATTTATGATCAGTGTAGAGCTAAGTAATGCTGGAGGTTGTTTGAGTGAAGTTTGACGTGTTTTATGATTTTCGTGATAGGAATTTACAAATTCTATTGTGTATTTGCTAGTTTTGGTTAGCCATGTGGACAATTTGGTTTCAGAGTGTTTAAGTTATAATTTGAATCAGAGACGTCAGTTGTTAATTTTATTTCGGGTTATTTTAGTATTGGCAACATTTATCTGTGTTGGGGCAACGTAACAATTTTTCTACACAAGATTTTGCTGCTTGTCGTAAGGGGCGACCAGTCAAGAGGCGGGGTGAATTTGGTAAATTGGCTACGAAGAGATGTTAATAGCCTGTGGTTGAGTAATAATAAGAAGCCCATATCCGGCGACTGTTGCCGCGCCCTACCTTATAGCGTCAACATATTATGTAGACCGCGGAATACACAGTAAACGCATTTACAAGTTGAACGATTGAGTGCAAAACCCGACTTTGGCTGTCCTTATTTCACCTAACTTTGGCGTGTTGTGGTATTGTTGTGAAGTCCTCTAGACCATTGACTTTGTACTAACCGGAAGAATTGAACTTCTTGTCGGTCCATGCGTCTGGGTTTTACATGTAGTAATGTAAGGAGGAAGTAGAGAAGGAGCATTTTTGATACTTTCTTGCAGGATTTTTTTCAATTACTGAACCGTTTTAGCGTTCCACGCCAGTTATTTTTGTGAATTCCTACATGCGTTTCTAAAGGGTGGCCGCCGATTCATATACACACGTATTTTATATTAGGTTTTAAGCACTTAAGCAAGTGTCCGATCGTGGGAGTGTGCGAGCGGTATCACGCCAGTAGTTGTTGAAAGTGTCACGCGTAAAGGTTTTTTGAAAAAAAGAGGTGTTATGTACCTGTTATGATAAAATTGGATTATCGAAGAATTCCTATTCGTTCTCAAACATAACCATTTTCTTGACATTAATTTTACAACACCGTAGTCAGGGCATTCTATTATTTTATTTTATTTTGCCACCATAATGTTCTTTATACGCCTCCAAATGCGGGCGTAATGTGGTCTTTATAGCACGGAAATGTCATTGATGCTAAGCAGCATGATTGCCAGCAAACACATGACATGATATTTAATAGCAATATCACAGTATCTTAGTAACAACAAATTAGCCTACTGTCGACTTTATTTCACTGCATTTGCATTTAAAAACTTGCCGAAGATACTGAATCTTTTTAATATTTTGTTCCAGTTTCATGGTGCAAAATAAAATAAAACATTGTATGTACCACGGGCATAATTGAGATTATGGCTCAGAATATAAAGCCCCGCTTCGCGTCGGGCTTTTAACATTCCTCGAGCCATAATCTTCTGATTATGCCTTTAATACATAAATATCTATTATTTCTGTCTCATTTTTAAAATTGTTTACTTTTTCTCGTAGTTTATGTGATGTGCTTCAAATGTTTAATAAAAAAATTTTAATTTAGTTGGTGGACTGGTTTGTTTGGTTTACTATATTTGCTGCTTTTGGAGTCGAATTAATTGAAAAATATTAAGCTACATTATGGGAGAATGACTATGAATGTATAGCTAGTGACACTACCTGCGATGGGATTAATTGTAGCCGTGCTAGACATTTTTTAAAAGGTACATAATCGTCCACTTATTTGTGTCCCGTTAGAAGTGCTAGATCAATCATCTAAGTTTAAAAGTCAGAGCGTTAATATTAAAAGAGACATTAAACATAAATTATTTACGCTGAATTTGAATAAACATATATGTAAAACGCAAACTGCATAGGCGCAAATTAACATAGAAATAAGTACAGATGTGAATATAGAACATGTTTTTAGCTAATTATACCATATTTCATGGCCAAACAATCTTATTCTTCATTTTTATAGTTTCCGAGCAGCTTCGGAGTAGTAAAAATATTTATTCCATCTGTGAAATACTTGGATTCCAATTTTTATGACAATATACTGGTTCAGTGCCATAACATGATTCCATTCTAAGACAAAATAAGATTAAATTGTATCAATCAATGTAAAAAGTTTAAAGGACATGTTAAAGTTGGTGACTCACAACAAGGCTTACAAGATTCATAGAAATGTTTAATTTTAAGAGTGAAATTGAACAAAGATTATGTTATAAACTTACGTAACACTGTGTTTAGGAAGTGTTACAACTTAAATTAACATTTCAGATGTGATCTATGCTTAAAAATTGATAAACCAGATTGTGATGGTTCATGCCGCAGGTCTTGAGATAGAACTTATTAACATGAATCATAAAAGTGTTTGAGACTAATGAATTCTTATGTAAGAATTATATTAATTTAGTTATAAGTAAATCTATATATGAAAATTTGCTATTAGTCATAATTTGTGTAGAATAAGAAATTTCAAAGAAAATATGTCATGTGTGGTACCTACGGATAGGGAATTTTGCAAAGAATGCAAAAATAATTATAGTTTTAAGATCTGTCTACTTATAAGAAAGTTATCAGTAAAAATAATAATTTGTAAATTTGTGAAAACTGATTAACCAATGGAAACTAAGCAATCTTATGTTTGTATTGGCAATTTTGCTAAGGTGATTTGGTTTTGTTCAGAAGCTATATAAACAAGTGGCAGAAATTTTTGTATCTTATCTTATAAACTTTCCAAAGTGGAAAATGTCACTTGATGTGCACATGATTAAAATTTTAAGATCATCCAGGTGGTTCGTATAACCTTTCAAAATGTATATGTAATTAAACAAGTTAAATTCACATTTGTAACAAAAATTAAGGTTAACGTAACTCTAGTTTCGGGTAATATTTTTGTGTCGTTTACGTGGATGTAAATAAAATGATATCAACTATTGCATTAAAATTAAAAATTATTTTAAACAAATTGCCTTTATATTATTATTCAATTGAAATTAAAATTTCGGATGCCGATAAAAGTTGTGGTATTCTTGAAGATAAAAACCTAAAAGTAAATTACTATATTTATAAATATAATAAATAAATTAAAGTGTTTTTGGAAAGTGACAAAGCAGATATTTGTGCGTTATACCTATGCATACTGGTGACATATGGAATTTCTACCGATGCAGTAAATATTGGTGCAGCACATTTACAACTTGTTGATACTGTATAGAACCTCCACTGAGGGAACAAAAGATATTGGAATTCGAATTACATCAGAATTGTAAATTGAGCCAGCTATAAGAAAAGAACATTAACTGTGAGTCTATGAATCTTATTTATTATTTGAGGTTACGTTGCATTTTATTAGAGTTTATTTTTGTGTATTGTGTAGGTGATACAAGTAGATTATGTGCTAAACTGGAAATAAGTCAATCATTTATTGATTGATTGATTCAAGACTATATTAAAAAGCTAAAAGGTACTTATCCATATTAAATTAATGTAATTGTTGAGTCATGATAATTACACATCTTTTTAAGTCAACGAAATTCACATGTGCACAACGTGGTATACATTTTCATCTGATACAGGACGTTTGAGTAAAAGTAAAATTTATGCAATTCCAGAACTAAATAAAATCACGATTAAATTTTATGATACAAACGAAACTTACTCAAATGTTTAATGTTTTGATTTTTACACTGAACTAAATATTGAGATCCGTATCCTCTTTATAAATTAAACCATCCCAAATTTATTTGGCAGCCGCAAACGTGGGCAGATTTTAGTTTAGTGTAAATGAATCGATGTAAGTTTTTGTTCAGTTTTTGAGTTATTTGGTTATTGAAAAGTTAGTATAAGATTTTGATTCAATATTTATATAAAGGTAGTTATTCTGTATGGAAAACAAAGATACTAGAGATGCAAGGTCAGGTAAGGTGTACGGTCCAAGAGAACAAAAAATTAAAGCACAGGAAGATAGAAATATTGAAGGAAAGAAAATGTCGGACCAGGAAGACATTAACGTAGAACAAGTTCCACAGGAGAAAGAAGAGAAAGGAGCAGAAAATGAAATGATGGCTCTTATAAGCCAGATGAATAAAAAAATGGTTGAATACTTAAAGACAAAGAAAACGAGAATAACAGGAAATTATAAGAAAATTTAGATAAAAAGAGGGAAGAAGACATGAGTGAATTGGAAGGAAACAATATTAAATTAAAACAAAGTAATAAGGAAGATATACGAAGATTAGAGGAGAACATGGAAAATTTTCAGGAAAAGACAGCTAAATAAGTAGCAAAATTTAAAAATGACAAGTATGAGCTGCATAAGAAAATCGATGATGCACAAGAAAATATGAATAAGGATATGCAAAAGTATGTGCAAGGGTAAAATGAAAAATTAAGGATTAACATGGAATTAAATAAAAAAAAACGTGTATGAGAAATTAGAAAGAATGAGTAGAAAGGCTAGTAAAGAAAATGGGGATATAAGAAAGGAAGTAGCACAAACTTACAGCTCGATAAAAAACGTGAAGGAAGAAATGAAGGACAAGTTTAGTATATACGATCAGAATATGTTGGAATTAAGAGATAGAGAGCCGTTAAGTATATGTATGGCGTGGAGAACATTTATTGTGTGGACAAGATTTACCTTATAAATATGAAGGGAGGAAAAATAAGTCACCCATGATGTTCATAAAAAATATAGAAGGGTATTTCACAAAGATAAAAACGATAAACAAAGAATGAAGATTGTAAAAAAGATGCTTAAAGGAAACGCAGAACTGTGGTTTAATTTAGTACAAGATCAGTGCACAGAATACCGGTAATTTAAGGAAATGTTTATTCGTCAATATTGCCGTGAAGTACAGAAAAATAAGGGAAGAGTCTGCTAGACATGATAAAAACATGGGGGTTTCTAAAGAAATTTATAGTATGAAAAAATATCAAATATCAAGACATCTTACACCAGAAATAAACGAGGCAGCCATGGTGCAATATTTGGCTAGGCAACTAGAAGACAATATTTTGGAAAATATAGTATTGCAGAATATTCAGGACATGAACTCCATGCTGCATTTCCTGAAATGATATGATGCATTTGAACAAAATCAGACATCGAAAAACGGGGGGAAGAATAATCATGAACAAAGGACCGAATACAATAGAAATTTCAAACCAAAAAACAATTACAATTATCAAAATCGAGGGGGATATAATAATAATAACAGAGGGAGATTTAATTATAATAATAATCGTAGATTCTATAATGAGAATAATAACGGAAGAGGCAATAATTATAATAATAGACACGAGGAACGTAGAAATGAGGAAAACGACAGAAGAGAAACACCTAGAAGTAGTCGGGGAAGAGATTATCAGGAGATAGTAGATAATCAAAATACAAGGGTGAACAATAATAACGTTACTAATGCAAACCAAAATGTGGGAGAAAACTTTCAAGTGGAAACTAATGGTAACGAACAAACGACAAATTTTCAGTAAAGAGATTCCTCGTTAACAATATAATCACAGAATACCACCATACAAAAGAATTATTAAAATAGACACAGATTTACAACAGGATCTAACACCGCAACAAAAATTACCATTCATTAACTTGAAAGTGAAGAATATCAATTTAAATGCTCTAGTCGACACTGGTTCGGAAATTTCGTCAATTAAGGAAAACATTATTACAGAAAATTTGAGAAAGTTAAATCATAAGGGTGAAGAAATTCGAAGTTTATGCAGCTACCAACAAGAAGATCAGAACAAGTAAAACTTTTCTACACAAAAGAAAAATTAGGGAATCGCAAGAAAAAGCCAAGATGTCGGAATTAAGGAAGAAAATTGTATTACCGAAAGTTAAAATTATAAAGATTATAGGATAATAAAGGGTATTATTGTTGAGTTTTATAACAAACAATTAAATGTGATAGATGGAGATTTGGCAATAGAGATAATAGCTGATATCTACAAGACGTATGGGGATTTAGGAATTAGGAAGGTATGGATGATGTTTCGAGAAGATTTCTACACGAAGAAAGATTTAATTATAATAAAAAAGTATATTAATAATTGTGAGTTATGCATATTAGCAAAAGAGAAAAATTACATCAATAAGAGTGTAGTAAGGAGTATAAAAGTAAATGGGCCGTTGGACATGTTAGTAATCGATTATATAGAAACTTTAGTACCAGGACAAAATGGCAACAAGAACATTCTAGTTATAGTAAATGTTTTCTCTAAATTTATAAAATTATATCCTAGCAGAACATGTACTACGAATCAATCTACCATTTCAGTTGTAAAATTTATAATTGAATGTGGAAGTGCTAAAGCGATAATAAATTTGAAGAAAAGGAATTAAAGTTTATTTTTGTTCTATACGACATCCACAGGGAAATCCTGCAGATATACATATATATATATATATATATATATATATATATATATATATATATATATAAAAGAGGCTATAAAATTTTTTAGAATACTTACTTGCAATAAACCTAACGCATGGGTGAAATGTTTAGAAATGATAGAAAAGTACTAGAACGAAGTACCTAATATTAGGACAGAAGTTCCACCAATTACGTTAATGAAGAAGATTAGACTAGAGTAAAATTATTTATACAATTCCAGAACTAAATACTGAGATCCCTATCACTTTCATAAATTAAAACATCCCAATATATATATATATATATATATATATATATATATATATATATATATATATATATATATATATTATATCACGGACGACACACTTTCTCCACGAAAAACGGTTGAATATTTTTAAAAGATTTTTTGTAGGTATGACGGGGGCCGTTTGAAGCACAATTTTAAGATACTGCAGAGTATATAAGGTTTATAAAAAAAAGAGCCATGTCAAAGGTATATTTTATAAATGAAACACCCTGTATTTTATGCCATTTATGAAATCTAGAGGACAAATAAGTGTGGTTTACTGTTATAGTTTCTATACCTAACATCAAGTTTTTAGATATTTTAAGATCTATAAAATTGCAATAGAAAAAAAAAAAGAAAATACTGTTTTACCCTCGTTTTACAAACATTATTAAGTGAAGTGTAAATCCGAAGAGTTTGTTTTTAATTAAATATATACTATGAATAAAAAAAAACATACAGGATGAAAAAAAATTTAAGGCAAATTTGATCACCTCTATATCTTAATGGATTTAAATGGTGTACCCTATAGGTAATGTCTTATTATGCTGTAACATCTTAATCACTTTCGATTGTATTAGGGCTTCATATTGGGTTCAAGAATCGACATGATTTTAGTGATTGGTGAATGCTATAAGAATTGCTTATTAACATCCTAATGACGAAGATGATATTTAAATTTATTTACAGCATCCACAACCGCAAAGTAACTTTGATTTATTGGAAAGGTACTCAGGATAGCACCCAATTAAAAAATGCAAAAAATTGACGTTACTGTTGGAAATAGGTATAGAAAGTCCTAATACAAATCGAAAAACGTTAAAATGTTATGGCATACTAAAGCACCACACACTGAGTGTACCACTTCAAGTTATTAAGATAAACTAAACTTTTTACACCCTGTATATTTTTCCTATTTATAGTGTATATTACATTAAAAACTATTCTTCGCTTAATAATATTTGTGAAACGAGAGTAAAACAAATGTATTTTTTTTTAATTTTATATTCCAATTTTATAAATCTGAAAACCTGTTGATGTAACTCACCATTATTTGTCCTCTAGATTTCATAAATGACATAAAATACATTTAAAAAGATATGACTTTGATATGGCTCTTTTTTTCATAAACCCTGTATAATCTGCAATATTCAACCGTTTTTCGTGAGAAAGCTTATTCACCCTGACAGAAAGACACGCACGCACGCACGGACGCACGCACGCACGCAGGCACGCACTCACGCACACGCACGCACGCACGCGCACGGGCATGCGCACGAACACGCACGCGCACGCGCACGCGCACATTCGCACTCGCACGCGCACGCGCCGCGCCGCGCACGCAGCACGCCCACGCACACGCACACGCACACGCACAGCACACACAGCACACGCACACGACGACACGCACACAGCACACGACACACACGCACACACACGCACACACACACACCACACCACACACACGCACAGCACAACACAGCACACGCACACGCACACGCACACGACACACACGCACAACACACACACAGCACACACACAGCACACGCACAGCACACGCACCACAGCACTGACCACTACACACGCAAACACACACGAACCCACACACATGCACCACACCACGCATGCACACAGCACACACACCACACACACACACGCAACACAGCACGACACCACACACACACACACACACACACACACACACACACACACACACACACACACACACACACACACACACACACACACACACACACACACACACACACACGACACACACACACACACACAGATACGGATCACTAGCACACGCAAACACACACACGGGAACACCACATGCACGTGCACACCTCACGCATGCACGTATGCGCCACACACACGCACACACACACATACACACACATGCACACGCACACACACACGCACACGCACACACGCACACGCACACGACACAACGCACACCACACACACACACACACACGCACACGCACACGCACACGCACACGACACGCACACAGCACACACACAGCACACGCACACGCACACGCACACGCACACGCACACGCACACGCACACGCACAAGCACCACACGCACACAGCACAGCACACGCACACGCACACGCACACGCACACGCACACGCACACGACACGTACAGCACACGTACACGCACACGCACACGCACACGCACACGACACGCACACGACACGCACAAGCACACGCACACGCACACGCACACGCACACGCACACGCACACGCACACAGCACACGCACACGCACACGCACGCGCACGCCACGCCCACGCCACGCACGCTCGCACGCGCACGCGTACGCACCCGCACCCACACCCGCACCCGCACACGCACACGCACACGCACACGCACACGCACACGCACACGCACACGCACACGCACGCGCACGCGCACGCGCACGCGCACAGCACGCACACGCACACGCACACGCACACGCACACGCACACGCACACGCACACGCACACGCACACGCACACGCACACGCACACGCACGCACACACATACACACACACACACACACATACACACATACACACATTCACACATACACACACACACACACACACACACTATGCGCTTACGTGTCACACTATACATTATTTTCTCGCACTGGCGGAAACTTGCGACGTTTTATTGAATTTTTTTCTTTAGCTATTTTTGTGCTTACATAAACACTGTCAATGAGAGGTCTTGCAGTGGTGAGTAATAGGTTATTCGTTCAAGTATTGGTTATATGTCGGGCACAAAGTAAAGAAACCCCCGGCGGCTTTGTTTCAAATAATTTTTTATATAAAAATGTACTTATTTTCAATTGTTGTTATCCAGGTTAGGTTACTATATTAAATGTTTGAAATTGATAAATAAAATAGAATTTGGAGTTGTAATCATAATTTTTTTTTGACAATTATTAGGGTAATTACTTTGTCAAATGAGAGTTTAAATAGTAAAAATCAGTGAAATGAATTACGCTTTGAAAGGGCTAGGTAGGGTTCAATTTCTTCCTAATCCGCTCTAGTTAGGATTTTCTCGTTATGCTCCCAAGTGTACGCTGCGGGCATCTTAATGTAATATAATTGTTTTTCTTTCAACTCAAATAGGGGTGATATCTCCTCCATATTTTGTTGCCCTGTTTCGAGTTTTGGGGGCAAACCTACATAAAAACTCGTGCGACTTTCTCTACTTCGGTTCATTATACTTGTTATTGCTCTCATGTCCTTATAGCTATTGACGCACACGCACGCAATGCCTCCGTTTCGACTGAGCTCTGCCGTTCCTTATAGTTGCCTCTGGACGCTGGGGCATGTAACATAGAACAGCTGTTGAGTTCTGATAACGGGGCATATAAGTAAGAGAACGTTGAACATTTTTTTAATTTCTTGTATTTTTTTTCCGCTAAGGAAATGGCGTTTAGCATTGAGTTGTAGTTTTTTCTAATATGGCGCTGCGATGCTCATTTGGGGTTAATACTTTTATTGTAGTTTAGTTCCCTATTGTCATTGAAAAGATTAAGGTCTTTGTTAACTGTAATTCAGACTTAACCGGAATATAGAGGCTTGACCTACCTTATTATTCATTCCAGAGTAACAAGATGTAACGGTGTTGTTTATTTTTGTCTGCCAGTTTTTTATTTATTTTGCGTATTCAGTGCCTTAAACTTGGACAATTCAGTGAATGCATATTTTTTGGCAATGTGTATTATAAGGTTTACTATGAAGTTTGTTGCGTTTGTTCATAAGTCCGACATATTAAAGAGTCAAGAATTTTTGAGTAATAGTTCTATAGCAAATTGGATGTCAAGTTGTGCAATAATGCAAAAAAGTTTTAATCTAATTCATTATCCCACTACATATTGCAGTAAATAATATTAATTAAATTTAATTAAGTTAATTTAAAGTTATGTAGAGTTAAAAATTATTATTAATTTTATTAAATACATAAATAAAAAGTTTACTTCGAGTAGGATTTGAACCTAAGACCTGTACTTTGCTAGAGTACCACGCTAACCAACTGCGCCATCAAGGTTCAAGCCCCAAGCGATGTAAATTTTGTCTTTATGTATGTAGAACTGATGTAAATTCTAAATATAATGAGATTACAATCAAATTACTTAAATTAATGGAATGTGAGCCTGCAATATCGCAAGGATTCACACATACCAAAGCAACTTTATTAAATTATTATAAGTTTTTTTTTTAATTTTTATGAGCGAATAAGTTCAAAGGTAAATATGTAATTAAAAATTATTATTAATTTTATTAAATACATAAATAAAAGTTTACCTCAGTAGATTTGAACCGATTATACTTTGTAGTATCGTAACCAACTGCGCCATCAGTTCAAGCAATCGATGTAAATTTTGTCTTTATGTATGCAGAACTGATGTAAATCCTTGCGATGTTGCAGGCTCACATTCCATTAATTTAAGTAATTTGATTGTCATCTCATTATATTTAGAATTTACATCAGTTCTACATACATAAAGACAAAATTTACATCGATTGGGGCTTGAACCTTGATGGCGCAGTTGGTTAGCGCGGTACTCTAGCAAAGTACAGGTCGTAGGTTCAAATCCTACTCGAGGTAAACTTTTCATTTATGTATTTAATAAAATTAATAATAACTTTTAATTACATATTTACCTTTGAACTTATTCGTTCATAAAAAAAAGCTTATGATTATATAGAGTTGTTACCAATTTAACGCTACCTTTTATTAAAGTTTATTAAACTCTTTGATTAATTGAAAAAGCGTTGAAGTTTTCTGGAGATAATAGTTTGTAACTGATTAGAGCGAATTTTGGTGTTTTATTTGTTGTAGAACGTTTCAAGCTAATTTTTCAGGTTTCACCGAATTTAAGACTGGTTAAGTTTGGAATCTTGTTAGGTTCTAGTCTTATGCGAACTTTTAGATTGTATTCATGAGGTTATTACGTTAAAGTTTAAAGATAGGTGGTGCTTTAGTGATATTTGCAGTTATCGATCCTTGTCATTATGAGCTTCAACGAGCATCCTATTAGTTAAGTTTTAAGTAAGAATCACTACGCGCACTAAGCTACGTCAAAAACAGATTCTTTAAGAGCCGTACTGTTCTCTAGTGAGAACATTGTCGGTATGAAAAGCAACATTTGTAAGAAAAGAAAAAGAGCAGTACCGCAAGAAACATGGGAAAATGTGAAACACAATATATTAAAAAGACAAGCTAGGATAATGACATGCAATATCGAACAGTGGTGTTAATTTATACACCAAGAATAAATAACATCTGTACACGATATATAAT
Organism: Vesta saturnalis; assembly: GCA_036346205.1. NCBI lineage: Eukaryota > Metazoa > Arthropoda > Insecta > Coleoptera > Lampyridae > Vesta > Vesta saturnalis. The sequence continues at coordinate 2,117,601 of JARFJB010002209.1, forward strand.
CTAATAACGAATATTCTGCAATATTTAGTTATTGAATATTTCTTTACGTTTTACAAATAATATGTAAAGTTAATACTATAACTAAAAGTATCGAACGAAAGCTTAACACATTCATTTTTAAACTAACTTTTAACAACAAAGCTTTAATTTAACTTTATAAATTCTATTGCACATAATTATAACAAAATACATTTTCAAAAATAAGGCTTTCATTGTGATAACGTCAAAATATTAAACAAACAATAATTAACAAAAGTTGTGTAATGGATGAAAGTTCATTACCCGCATGTTTTTATAAAACTGCGAATTTTCGCGTAAGACAAAAACAATGGAAAAACGGGGCTGACATTTAATGTAAATTAGCCACTTTAATTTTAAATGTAACGAAAACAATAAAAGACAATGAAGATTACATGGCTTTCGGTATAAACACGCTAACCCACACAAAGTATTGTAAAATGGCGAACTGGCTAGATTATAAACATTGTTTTTATTTAGCTCTCCATTTGAACTCTTCCAGTGTAATAAAAATTGTATGCGCAAACTTAATCAACGTCAGCAGCAATCTAAAGCTCCTTGACATATTTCAAGTGCGTGAAAATTGTTTTCCAGAGAATTTGCTACCTTATAGTGTAGATCAATTGTAAACAAGGTTGTGTACTCGTGAAGGTTTTCAGTTAACGCTCGATTTCTCATAAATATATATATATATATATATATATATATATATATATATATATATATATATGTAATGATAAAATATTTTGTTTTGAGCAACATTTTAATAGAATGTCTTTTTAAGTAGAATTATAAGTCAATATTTGCACGCATTTCAGTGCAAATCTTTTTGCCATTAAATTTAATGTATAGAATTGAAACGTTCAGCCTCAGCAATCAAAGTAATGCTTGTTAAAATATAACCTACTTTGAAATAATATATCTTGATATTTAGAAAATGTGTTGCATTCTCGTATAAATGAAATCTGCACAGAGCATGATAATTGATTTTGTATCCCCGATTGAAACTTTTTTACCGTTTGTCCTAGAAATTATTTCACAAAAGTGTAATAAAGAATAATACGCTTATACGATCAATTCGTTGGCGGTTAGGTAAAAACTAAAAGCACATTACTACGCAGGGAGTAGCATTATAATCCAGGAGGTATATGAGAGAATTCCGATATCGAATTAGCCCTTTTATTTAAAGCACTACGGTCGAACCTCCAACTTTGTAGTTTTTACACATGTTATATGAAGAATACGGAAATAAATTTGTTGTTTATAACCCCGCGGGTGGTGAACGAAAACCTACACTGTACCTTAAAACGTAGGTTCAATTTAAGTACATGCGTTAAACGGGCCATACACACAGTTACATATGGCGATACTTGTATCGATACACGTGTTTCATGAAACGTGCATCAAGGCGATAGTATCATGCAGTGATACCGTCAGGGATACCGCGTATTGCAGTTTTGACCGTGTATATGAACATATGGTGGATTTCCCTGATTTGCCAATTGAAGTTTTAGTTGCTATTGGGGTAGCGCTAATACCGAATATAAGTAAGAATAACAAAACCTAAAGAAAGTGGTGTAAAACTTGGTGCTTAACAGCAATATATATATATATATATATATATATATATATATATATATATATATATATATATATATATATATATATATATATATATATATATATATATATATATATATATATAATGGATGGCATAGAAAAAGCACCATGCATAGTGCCACACGATAGAGGACACTAAAATAAGAAAAAGTTCCTATGAACTTAGGTCCGCAACGCCTTCGTTTAAAAGATATAGGGTGTTGAAGTTTAATTATTTTTTTGTTATTTTTAATATCTTCTTACAATGATGTAATAAGCGGAAGAAATTTTGTATACAGGGGATTTTTATCACGCATAATTGAAATATGACCTTAGTTCCTTTATTACTGATAGAGGGCGCCACATACAGGTTTCCATCTTGTTTCAATCGGTCCTAACTTTTTTGCATTACATTGTATGTCATTTTCGACTAGAAGAATTTATTTTCCCATCTTTTTTGCTTCAGAAAGGTATACCTTATTGAAGTTGCTAGGACCAACGGTTTACGAGAAAAATGCATCCGATGCATGCAAATTATCCAAAAGCGCCAAATCAACTTATTTGCAAATACAATGACATACCGCTTCAACAATTAAATTTTAATAGCAACAATGAAGGGCAATGATTAAAAAAAAACATAAAATTTTTACAGGTGAACTGAATCGAAATTTCTTGGAGAATGAGCTAAATACGTTATTAGAGGATGTTCCATTGCTATTATTGGCAGAATGCGTTAGATGCATGATGGTGCGCCAGCTCACTTTTCTCGGTTGGGAAGGGAATTTTTAAATAAGAGATTTGGAAATACGTGGATTGGTCGAGGGGGACCTGTACTCTGGCCAGCTCATAGTCCCGACCTTAATCCCCTCAATTTTTAATTTTGGGGATTCATGAAAAATGATGTTTATTCAGTGGAAATACATAATGAAGAGCAACTATGGATAAGAATTATGGAATCCGCAGATAGATTCCTTAATAACCCAGGAATATTTCAAAGATGCCGTCAATCCTTAGGAAGAAGAGTTGAAAAATGTATTTAAGTACAAGGACAACAAAATTGTTGAAGTGTTATGTCATTGTTTTTGCAAATAAGTTACTTTGCGGCTTTTGGATAATTTGCTTGCATCCGATGCATTTTTCTCGTAAACCGTTGGTCCTAGCAAATTCAATAAAGTATACCTTTCTGAATCAGAAAAGATGGGAAAACAAATTTTTCGAGTCGAAAATGACATACAGTGTAAGGAAAAAAAGTTAGGACCGATTCAAACAAGATGGAAACCTGTATTTGGCGCCCTCTACCAGTAATGAAAGAACTAAGGTCATATTTGAATTCTGCGTGATAAAAATCCTCTGTATACAAAATTTCGTCCGCTTATTACATCATTGTAAAAAGATAATTAAAAAAAAAACAAAAAAATAATTAAACTTCAACACCCTATATCTTTTAAACGAAGGCGTTGCATACCTAAGTTCATAGGAACTTTTTTTCTTAGTTTAGTGTCCTCTATCGCGAGACACTATGCACTATAAACGAACCATGGATATAAAGACTACCTGTGAATGGGTAATGAATTGTTTAATAATTTGCTAGAGAAAATTCGACCCAGACTTGAAAAAAAAGACACTAGAATGCGATCTGCAGTTACTGCCAGAGAAAGGCTTATTTCAACTTTAAGGTATTTGTCTGCTGCTAATAAATATGAGGATTTAAAGTTTTCCACAGCAATTTCTCCTCAGTTACTTGGTTAAATTATATTAGACACTTGTGCAGCAAGTTTTAAAGAACTGAAACATGAATACTTAAAGGTAAGTGCGTTTGTATGTATAATTTAAGACAGAACATAAAACCTTATTATCCCAAAGAATGAAAACAAAAAATGTATTTATTTATACAGGGTGCTTCAGTTTATAGTAACAAGACTTTAACAGCGGGTATAAGACCTTTTTTAAATTGGAAAACTTCCTATGAACATAAGTCTTAGAACACTTCGTTTCTGAGATACAGAGTGTTGAAATAATCAAATAAAGTCTCACTAGCTAAACTGAACAATTCATTTTGGTTAGAAGAACGTTTTCGACTTGAAGATGGCGTGGACGCTGGTCCTGACCCTGATAGCACAGTTTGAGACGATGAAGGACGAGAAATTTGAATTTGAGAAGACGTAACTGGTTGATTATCGTCAATACTTTCTTCATCTTCGTCACCAAAGTTCTGAAAGTTCTTAAAACCATTTCAATCGGTATTTGGATATTACTGTAAAATCTGACAAAATTGTTACTTTTACAGTTTTCCGAAAACGAAGAAGCCTGGATTAAAATAGCAGATAAATTTCGAGAGAACTGGCAGTTCGATACTTGCTGTGAGGCAATAGATGGAAAACATATACGTATAGTAAAGCCTCATAACATTGGATCCTATTTTTTTAATTATAAAGGAAACTTCAGTACTGCTTTGTTAGCAATAGTTCATGCTAACTACGAATTTATTATGTTGTATACTGCAATAAATGGAAGAGTCTCAGATGGAGGAGTTTTACATGCAACCTAATTTTATGAAAAACTTACACATGGCAGCCTGAGCTTACCACCACATAGACTTGTTCATGGTTTTGAAACGTTGTACAAATTGCCTTATACTTTCATTGGAGATGAAGCTTTCCCGCTTCTAGAAAACCTATTGAAACCCTATCCACAAAGACACGGGTTGTCAAGAGAAGAAAGATCTTTAATTATAGATTATGTCGTACCAGACGAATAGTTGAAAACGCCTTTGACATTGTAGCCTCCCTATTTTGAGTGATTCATACTGATATGGGCTAGCTCCAAAAAACATTCATCACGTGTCCAATCGACTTGAAACTGTTCAAAATCATGTATTTCCGAGGACAATAGAATCTTTTAGCATTTACGGTTCATAAAAATGATTAATTAAACTATAATTAACATAAATATCTTTCATATGAGAAAATAATAAGAACGACATTTTACAAAGACGAAAGCCATACCACGTTGAAAGCACCGGTTGTCGTCCGATCACCAAAGTTATGCAAGGTCCGGTGCGGTCAGTACTTGGATGGGGGAAACCGCTTGGGAACACCGCGTGCCGTTGTCTTTTTTTTATTGTATTAACGATGTGTCTATTTTTTTTTAATAAATTATGTCATAACTAATTAAACAAATTATGACTGGATTAAATTATAGATCTTGGATTTAAAAAAAATAGGTGTAGAATGGTTAATAAATCGATTTAAATATTTAACAAGACTAAAAAATAGAAAATAAAATACTATGAAGAAAGAAACTTAAAAAAAACAGTTTTATTTACGTGTAGAAAGTGCACTAAAAAGGAGAAAATTATTTTGTTTCTTTGCACCAGAATGTGATCAAAAATCTTTACGACTAAAAATAAAGCGTGGGTGCCCATCAAAATTATTTCTCTCCGCAACATGTTCATCATATGAGCGCCCCACGATTTTATTTATATTCATAAGGATTTTAGGTCACATTTTGTTGCAAAGAAAAAAATTATTTCCTCCGGTTTAGTGCACTTTGTACGCATAAATAAAAGCTTGACTTTTAAAAATGTTTCTTCTTTCACAGTATTTTTTCTTGTAATAACACTTACGTATTGGTACTCACTTTAGCAAAGAATACGTACTATATATATACATTTATATATAATAACTACAGGAGAAACAGAAAGAAAACGTTAAGGCAATAACAAACTTGTTTTGAATTCGATTAATAGATTATTTTAAATTTTCTTGAACAAAACACTTGTCTACGGCGAAAACTGATAAAGGTCAAACTGCTGACGCTTAACTGTAAACGTTTATTGTGTAAAGCTTTAATCAAAGCTACACAGCTGCTTGACTATTTAAATATTACCTTAATTAGCTTTCAGAAATTAATTAAAGATGTAGAGTATCAACCATACAAAAAAATTTCCCGGGGACGCAACTAAAGCATTCCTTCTGGATTTATAATAGATTATTAAAAAAATTTTAAGTTAATATGATCTTATTGAAAATGCAAATGGAAATTAAAGTTAAATACTGAATTTTAATTTAACTTATATGGCTTATTGATTTTGCATGTAACGTAATCGTAGTTTGTTTTAGAAAAAAATTCATTAGGTGCAATTGAAATGAATTACAAATTTTAGATTATGGTTTTTTACAATAATTACGTTAATCTACGTCAGTAGTAATGAAAGTTTCAAAATTATAAAATACGAAAACGCAAAGGCTAAGACTGCTATAACAATTATAGCCTACTAATGAATATTGCATGATTGTGTCAATAATAATAACCAAAATATCATTAACGCGCCTTTAAAATGTCATTTCGGAATACTCTCTGATAGAGGATGACTAACGATGAAAACGTCACAATCAAAAAACAAATATAAGAAAGTTTATGGGTGCAAATTTTGAAATAATTTTAATTTAATGTAGTAAGTATTCGTAACTAAAAGCGTACGAATTGAAAATTTCGTCAAATCATAACAAATCCAATAAATAATTCACAGTTTTCCATCATTACTGAAAGACTGGAGTTGTCATGATACTCAGAAAACGGAATGTATACTGTAAGTAGTAAGTGCACATAGCATTATAAAAACTTATTTTCCATTATATCATTGACAGTTAATAAAATATATGGGCTATTCAACACACGTGTTCCTTTTTCTTTTTTCAGTTCGTTGTATGGTAATTAAAATAAGGGAAAAAGTGACGGTCTATGCCCAAATAGAGACGGTCGATAACAATGTCGATATAAAAATTCCTAATATTGACTTAAAGGAATTTTCAGTACGAAATTGAGTTTTTTTGTGAATAGTGCTGATATATCTTTATGCGTTTAAGATGAGCATTCCTAACTTGCATTAGTATTGTACAAATAATCATTTTCTTGCATTGTTATTGACACCTACATTTAGTGTCATTATGTGCAATTAATTTGCATGTGTGAGTACGACAACAATTGCTGTTATTAACGATATGGTGTATGATTACAAGATTTGCTTACTAAGAAGCGTTCGAATGTTAGATGTGACGGTTTTGTATCTACAATTGCTTGATGCGCGCGATGTGATGTTGCGTGGTAATTAATGTGCGTTCGTACGATCAATTAAGTACTGCCGGTCCCGTAAGTACTAGGGATGATTCGAACCAGACCGACGTTAAAAGGCCTCTTGTATCTCCTGGGGGATACGTTCAGGCACGGGGTCAGTATCATGCCAGGTAGCATGTAACCTTGGTCTGTAGTTAGAAGACCTCTGTATTGCATGTAGGGATACGTATTTGGTCTGGACACCTAATCTTGTTAAGTACTTACTGGGCGTCTTTACCGACGTTAGAAGGCCTCCTTTATTTTATTGGAGTTACGTTCAGGCACAGGGTCCGTATCCATGCCATGTAGCATGTGGCCCTTGTCCGTCGTTGTAAGACGCTTTCCGACCTTTATCTTTGCGGAGGTGGTTTATGCACAGGAGGATACGTGGTCGGTCTTTATAGGAGAGTCTTGGGCACCCATCATATTATGCAGGACTGTAATCTGGGCTTACCCCAACGTTGTAAGTCCCCCATTAATTCAATGGAGTTACGTATTCGGTCTTAAAGCTTGTTGCTTCGGTCTGACGTTAGAAGACTCCAGAAGACCCTCTTTCTATGAGGGTAGTTTACTCATTAAGGGATACGTAATTGGTGGTACAAGGATCTGGCGTAGGAAAATCCTCAGATTGAAAGACAGTGTTCTTCCGACAGGGAAAATACCGCTATTGCGTATAATAGCTAGTTGGCCTTAGAATTTTACAATAACTGTGAAAGTATGAGTCGAGATAGGTATAGTCAGAAACGTTCCTTGTGTTTTTTTTATAATTGCCAAGCCATGGGCAGTAATGGCACAAACCGGATTGAGTTTGGTGAGTAATAATAAAGCTACGCAATTATAGATCGATTTATTGAATTGTGATTATATTAGGTAAGATCCCCCTTCCTCTTACATACAGAAACTAAGGAGGTTTTTACATATCATAAGTGGGATGCTATTTGCGCCTTACTTTGTTCAGAGTTATTATCAATGTTTGACTGTGTGTATGTGAATGACTACCCTTAACTGTGAAGTCACAGTAAATAGTAGATAAGTATAGACGAATTCCATTACAATTGGGTTAATTTTCTCATAACTAATTAAAACAAAAGGGGGAGGTCATAGAGTCTATGAGTGTACTCTATATTATAATTGTGACTTTTTTTTGTATAGTTATATATAATGTTGCACGCAAATCCTTTACAACCTTTATTCGCAAATCATATAGTTCATTAGAGCGACAAGCGCCCATTATTCCGATGTTTAATATAACCTAAATAAAATTTTGAGATTTGAGAAACTTATGTGTGGTAATGTTATCTTCCACAAGAGAAAAACTTTATCAGATCCTAGCGTAATAAATTTCTTTATTTCTTTGGGGGCTACAGTTTCCGATTTCTTTGCTTCGTATCCTTCAGATTTTCTCTTTAAGAAAGTACGCAGTGTACCATATTTTTCCACACCTACATTGTGATTTATCCTAAAAATAGCTTTCAACATCCAATAATATGACGACAATGAAGAAGATTTATTTTTTCTCCCAATTCGGTGAAATATGCTAGTAATACGATTTCCACGTGTGTGTGTGTGTGTGTGTGTGTGTGTGTGTGTGTGTGTGTGTGTGTGTGTGTGTGTGTGTGAGTGTGTGAGTGTGTTTGTGTGCTTGTGTGTGCGTGCGTGTGTGTGGGTGAGTGCGTGCGTGTGTGTGGGTGAGTGCGTGCGTGTGTGTGTTTGTGTGTATATGGGGGGGGGGCGTTCGTTCGTACGTGCGTCCGAGCGTGCGCGTGTGTGCGTCCGGGACCGTGCAACGTGCATGTGTGCGTGCGTGTCTTTGTGCGTGGATATATGTTAGTATCCACAATAAATCCAGAAGTACAACACGCGCGTACCCCAAATTTCGTATTTGAACTTTTAATTTCTCTTGGATCTAATTAGATTTTGAGAAAATTGAACGTCGGAGAGGTGGGTTTTTAGTAGTAGTTATTGCTTTTTTATCAAATATTTCTGAAACAGTTGTATACCAACATACTGACCCTAAACATATCGATTAATTATGATCTATGTAATGCTTTGATACAACGCATAGTTTAGCGGCAAAATCCTAAGGTACAGCTTTTTCAACATTTTTATTAGGATTAATTTTGTAAAAATGTGTAGACATATTTTTTAAAGAAAGATTTTTATAAAGTTTCTTAATACAAGGCTAACTAAGTCGAAAAATTAATTAAATAGGATTGAAAACGCTTAAATCGTATTATCGGTATTTTATAGAATCGGGCGGCTTTGGAATTCTACTTAAGTTAGCTTAAGTTCGTATAAGTTTTAAACGTCCATGTGACATAGATTATTGTTTTCGTTTTACAATGTTACCTATTTACGTTATGAACACATTACAAACAGGATGCATAATAAGGTATGGCTATATTTTTATCTTTCTCTAGTGTGCATTTTATGTTAGGACGTAAATAATTAATTAAAATTTGGTGAACTGTCAAAACGAGCTACAATATCTTCAACATAACGAAACTAAAACATAATCTTATCAGAAACATTTAATTAAAAATTTGATCTTGTAAATTATCTATAAAGGTACTAGCTAAAATTGGCGAAATAGGGCTACCCACAGGTAAACCATTTTTTTTTGTAAAATTTTTTTAGAACAAAGTTTGTGGATTTTTTTAAGCGTATTTATTAATACTAGCAAAAGATTCTATTACGGCTTCTCGAAGATCTTCCATTGCTTCATATTACCTTCAATACACGTTATCCTTTATCGTTCCCGACAAATGGAATTCCAAAACAGACAGATTAGGTCACCGAGGTGGCCATGTAACTGGGGCATTTCTTCCTTTCCACAAATCGGAAGAAGTTGCATTTATATAATATCGCACCCCTAATTGATTATGGAACCGTGCGCCATAGTGCTGAAACCACTCAGCACAGCGCGAGTCTCCAAATTTACCTAATCTATCATTCCTTCTAAATCATATGTAGGAAATGAAGGTAACGCTCACCGGTTAAAGTCTCTTCAAAAACGTATGGGTTAAGAAGTATTGATCCGAAAACACCAAACTACACAAGAAACCCGCATTTAATGTGTAGTATGCTTTGCTCGACGTTATACGGATTTTATTTTGACCAGAGATGTTCGTTGTGCTTATTTAACATCCCACAATTTATACATCTACTTTAGCCCGCCCAAAGCACCCCAAATTTGAAATGCGAATCGACTGCACACTTGTCTCTACGTACGCTGAACATTATTACCAGGGTGTAGTGTTTGTAAAGTTATTAAATTATAGGGGTAGAATTTATGCTTTTTTAGTACTTGTGTAACAGTATGTAATGAAATCCCGCTTGCATACTAATTTCTCGTAATGAAATTGATGCATGCTGCATAATATTTTTGGGTTAAAGAAAGATCCATACTCACCCAAAGCATCATGTAGTCTCTTAAATGTGCGCTGAGAAAGCTGGCGGCGTTCAAAATAGAAGTGCAAATATTGCTGTGCAGATCGCACTTCGTTTTTTTTTTATACCGAATATAAAATTCAACCTTATTACGCTTTTCTAAATTAGAAAAATGCGTTATAGTGTCTAAATATACTAACCAATCTGAAACTAAACGTCAAAGTAATATGAGAAACATTTGTCAATGAACAACGGGTTCCATGACCTACCATTCTAATAATTCTGAAATTAAACCGTATCTTTCTAGTTTCTCAAAATAACTGTCATATGTTACATCATCAGAAAGGACAGAAAAAGCCTGTTTTTAAAAAATCATATCCTGCTATTGTTTCCACTTGAGAAATCATATATTTGTACCGTAACTCGAACAAATCTTGATCATGAAATCGATTTAACTGCCTTACAAAACAAATAATTATTTTTTTCTTAAATTGAATATAACGGAGTTAGACCATTGAATACACGAAATAGGAAAGAAGCGACACTGCTATAAGTGTCGCCGTAGCACGCGATTGTACTGAGATTTAGATGGCGCTGCCTTGCATTTTGTAAATAATACACTTTTGGATCTACGAAATTTATTAAGTAAGATCCCATTAGGTTAATGTAGCTTTTCTTAATAACGTCTGTCTCTGAGAAAATTATTACTGAAAGCAGCTTGATTAACAATCATAGTTCGTCTTCGTTACCTAATCAAATCACATCAGACGTGCAACGGAGGCAACTAGAAATTCTAGCGCATTTTAGGTACCCTCTACGTTGAGCTGTTTCTTTTCAGTTTTCGCATTTTCTCTACTTCCCTTTATTAGCGTGCAAGATATATTTTGCTTCCTTCTTTTTTTTTATATTTTTGTAAAATGCTCTCACAGGTCTCAAAGTGACGTTATTTCATTTACCTACTCTGTTAATGAATTAATTTTTTACACGAAATTTGTAAAACCTATATTAATTCAATTGTTCTTAATCCGTAATTATTATTTTCTAATTTATGACAATTATTCGATTTTTGTATATTGATTATCATTTGAAATTATCTGTTAGATTGTTTATACTGCTTTGTAAAATTGTTATTCATATCATCGTGTTTTGCGAGTAGCAATTAGAATAAAAGTACTTTTTAGATATCCGTAGTCGTCGCTTTTTGCAGACGTAGTTTATCCGTTAACTTGCTTATTTAGTGAAATTTGTGACAATATTAAATTAATACAAACCATTAATATCAACAACACAAACGATAATTCTTTTTATGTTTCTAATAAATCATTGCGTAACATTTATTACGTAATAACGTAATAACAATTGCTAATTATGCGGACTTAATTTATTCTTTGGACGTTGAGTGAAAATTATTCAATAGCTCTATTCGAAGCGTTAAGTCGTAAGTGCGCGTTCGCGTATGTATCAAAACCACCAAATGTATACATCGGCTGGGTGTTGTATACAAGGTTACAAACGATTCGTAACGGTGCCAGTACTGTACCGTCACGAGTTTGTGGACGGTGGGGAAAGGAAAAATGAAAAGAGTGACGCAGCATTACGGTACGCAATTTTACATTAGCGTGTCGCCTCTTCCTTATTTTTCACTCAACGGTTATACGCATTTAAAGAAATTACAAAAAATCGTTTTTTTGGAATATTTAGTTGGGGTTGGAATTTCTGAAGAAAATAATGGGTGCACTGAATTGGTTATCTGCTCTAGTTTTCGAGATACGCATAGCAGACATAAAAAAATTCACCCTGTATATTTTTGAATTTATGTACACTGTTTACATTATATCTAAAGAAAGGAATATATGCAAAATGAAATGTACATATAATGGTTAATACACGTAAAAATGCATAAACGATTGCTATTAAAGTTAAATTAAACAATTTTTTTGAATAAGTTGCAGATTTGGTCCATGATTGTGTATTTGAACTTTTAGTCTATTTATTTCCATAAAATCAATATCTGAAAAAAAGGATATATTTTCATTAAAAGCTTAAATAAATCCTTTTTACATTCATCCTACTAATTGCCGTTTTCTCTGAATGAGTACTCAGGTATACCAGGCATACATTGTGTATAACTTTAATCCATTTGAAAAGCTGGTATTTCTAGGACAGGGATAATTAGAAAGTTTCTTAAAATAACAAAATAACATATTGTCGGTGTTTTTGGTCATTTACAATACTGCGTGTTATAGTGAGTGTAGTGTACATATTATCCAGCGTGTCTTTCAGAAAATTACATGCGTGGATTAAACCCTATCTTGAATTTGTTTGGATGGAGAGAAGGCTTTTTGCCGAGCATGCTCTATAATTGTAAGTGTTATATCTTTATTGTCTCAATTTTTTTGCAGTGTTTATTTAATTTCTTTGTGGAATTTGTAGACATTGGTTCGAAATTGAGCAAAATAAATGTTTAATCTTAGAAGATGGGACATTCGTAAATTTTACGACGCACCTAGGAATTGGTGCTTTTTCGCCTACTTGAGGTTAACTCGTTGAATTGACTTTCCGTGTACCTTACAGTCTAGTGTTTAGCTACGTAGCGCGTGACACCCTGAAGCGATTTTTGGCGATAGATTCGTGAATTTTACAAAAGTCCCGTATTTACGTAATTCACCTAGTTCCTAGTTTTCTTATCAACTTTGAGTGTTAGTAAACTAAATTTCAGGTACGTTATTTCCGTATTTTTATTATTTGGATATATTATACGTCTAGCGATTTTATTTAAGTTAGGGTGTCAAAAGTTTTTGACCGAAAAAGAACTGGAAGAGGAAGCGGAACATATGATGAATGAAGAGGAAATTGACTCTGAACCCTTTGAAGACAACAGAACCATTTGGAAGTTGAATCATCTGACTCCGATAATGAGATTTATGAAGATAATAATTCGCCGGCTGGTTCTATCCAACCAGAGCACAATGTAAGTCAATCTGAAGACATCGTAGAACCTTATTCTGATGAAGGTGGTCGTATTTGACAATTGATGAGCGGCCTTTAGCATTCAGAGGACGCTGTTACTTTAGAATGTACATCCCTAACAAACCTTCAAAGTATGGGATAAAAATTGTTATGGCATGTGATTCCTCAACCAAGTATATGTTAGATGCGAGTCCTTACTCAGGAAATAAAAAACGGTTTGTCTCTCGCTGAGTTTCATGTAAAGGAGTGACAAAATCAATTCATGGTACAAATCGTAACGTAACGATGGACAATAGGTTCACATCAGTTCTCCTTGTTGACCAGTTGCTAAAAGATCCGTAAAAACTAACCATGATACGAACTATACGCAAGAATAAAAAAGAAATTCCTAAAGAGTTTTTGGATGCAAAAAGTCGAAACCTGAATACCACAATGTTTTGTTTTGATCAAAAAAGATTAGTGTTTTACATACCAAGTAGAAACAAATTAGTTTTGTTACTTTCAACAATGTACGAAGGCTCGAAAATCGTGAAAGAAACCGGTAAGCCAGCCATAATTCATAACTACAACCAAGGGCGTAGCCAGGATTTATAACAGGGGGGCAAACCATGGTCCATGGTCGTTCAAAATGTAAAATTTTAGGATAAAAAGAAAAGGCAAATGAAAACAAAACTTTGAGGTTTTAATTATACTTAAACTAATAACAGATAACAAAAAAAATATGCAGAACAGAAAAATATATATATTTTAGATTTAATTTTTGTTTATTAAAATTAAAATTAAAAAAATATTGCATACATTTAATAAACAGCGTGCATGTCTACAGCGTGGACGGAGGATTGCTCCTTAACTATCAGATATCAAAACCAATTTTGGTGTGGTAATACACGATCATTGGACCTACATTATAAAAATATGTAGGTATATACAGGGTGATTGACCAAAATATGCCAACCCAAACCTGTGCTTTTTAAATGGAACACCCTGTATATTTTTGCAGTTTTGGATTCACTGTTACATTTAGTATAAAAGTATACATATTTGGGTTACGTACGTTTCGGCGTGGCCGTTTCGGCGTCAGCCGGTTCGGCGTGAGCCCGTTTTGGCGTCGGCCGATTTGACGTGAATTGTCGATTACTTGAAAATTATTACTTATTACAAAATATATCTTTTGCCGACAATAAAACAAAATGTACAATAAACTAGGTATCTATATATTAATAAAAATAATATGCATAAAAAACACTTATTAGTTTATTACATTGTGTATGGAAATGTTACATGTAATTATGAGATAAACCCCTTAAATATTCTAATAAATGTAAAGGGTCAAAATGTTGTACCAGCCTTAATATGCGGGTATCTGCATCTCGATATTTTCTAAGCTTTACCGGTGGCTGATTGCCAGCAACAAGTTGTTCATAATAACAATCCCGTCCTTTTTGAACCTTTTTGAGGGCGTCTATATATTTTAAAATAGTTGGATGCTGCACTCCGAGTTCTAGCTGCAATCTCCTATGGGATGCTTCTGCGTGGTTGTTAGTTCTGTCGGCACCATGTAAGGTTCTTTCGTATAAATTCCATATTTCTGGAGGAAAAAGAGGTCGACGTCTGTCACGCCATAGCCTATAATCAATTGTCTATTAATAATCTTATTGGATGTAGAATTATACAGGCAAATACAAATGTATACAAATTAAATATATAAAATAGCATACAAATTAAGCGCACCTGTTTCTGCGTCCAATATAATTATTCTCAAACCAATCCAGAAGAGGCTGCAGTTCTTCAGGCAGAAAATTTCCAAGGACATCTAGGGCTTCCTCTAAATTAGAAATAGGCACAAACGCCAGTGAAATAATCATCTTGCAATATAGTGTAATTTGCGGATGATTATTGTAATTGATCATCATCCACAATGCACCTACATGTTTTTTCATGTTTTGTGACAAATGAAAAAAACATGCATTTATGTTTACTCCTGGAAAGCTGTCTTTAACTTAGGTGATTATAGCCTATTCATAGTCGCAATTGACTTCTGATGGCTGTACATTTGCTGTACTAACTCCTTTATCATGTTAAACATTTGGGTATATGTAGCTCGTTTGATAAAAGAGCATAAATTATAGGATGTACGCCATTATTTCGTACAACCATTATAGTAAACACTTGAGAAAATAAAGGTGGTGATATGGAAAACGTCCCATCCACATACCAGGTTGTTGCAATATTCAAATGCTGCAGCCAACTTTGCCTTCCAAACATTAAAATTCTATTTTCTCCTTCACTGTTCGCTAGCAAAAAATTCTCAAAAATTTCGGGTTGCACTTCATACGTTTGATATCTTCCTGGGAGAATTAAGTCTGCAATGTCAACTGGATTTGGAGGTGCAGCATTAATAGCGTTACGTTTGCGTCGAATAATCTTGTCAAGTGCACGTTTATTAGGCAATCTACCTTGACCAGCCTGCGTTGTGTTTGCTACACACTCGTTGATAATCTACAAAAAGAACGCAATATTACAATCAACTCTTGCTTTGTGAAACATAAGCTACTAAATTACATTACGTATAAAATAAATAAATACTTATATAAAATTTTATTTAACTTTGTAAATATGTACAAGAGTATTCTTTTTTGGTCAAATATAATATTTGTTTAATGTCTGATCCCTTGAATCTAAGCATAACCTTTTAAATCTTGAATAATTAATTTGAAAACTATACATACCTGAACTGTTCCTTCTAAAGTTTCCGCGGCGGCACGCTTATTGATGTTTGTCACCACTTTTGCCATTTCCACATTAGATTCCGAAGAATCGTGAGAATGGCTATTGATTTCCTTAAAGACTTCTTCATTTTGAGTATGGATACGCGCTTTACAAAAACCTTTTTGCTCGCATCTCCAAAATTTAACGCTTTCGTTTAACTTACTTTGCGCGTCAAACACGTATATATAACCGTTATATGTAAACTTTAGTTTCCCTCTTTTGGAAATTATATTTTCCATGATTGATAAATAAAAATATAAATCCACTAGGGAGACGACACGGTTCAACAATGAAATGAAAATAAGTTTCTTTTTGTAACCCATTTATACAGAGTTTCGAATTTTTCTAATTATCTTTAAACGGCACAAAGGAATTACCACTAATTAATAATACCCACGTGAGAGTACTTAAGTGATCGTGATTGATCCGGTGTGCTTTCTACTTAATTAGGTAAAAAATTGGTAAGAATTAAGCGCATTCATTGCGAAGGGATTAAAATAATTAAGATAATAATAATAATAAGATAATAAGATTGTCGTTATAATGAGATGAAGAAGATCGACCACTCACGCCAAATTGGCCAACGCCAAAACGGGTTCACAATGAACTGGCTGACGCCGAAACCGCCACGTCGAAACGGGCACGCCGAAACGGCCACGCCGAAACGTCCCATCCCCTAGAAATTTGTATCTGTATCACTAACCGTTCTGGAGATATCGTCACTTTAGTACCAAAATAACTTTGGAACCACGATGCGAGCGTTGTCACCACGGTTTTATAAATCTGTTTATACCACCGACTATGAATAACAGTCTACTAACAAACAAACTGGGAAATTTTTCGAAAACATGCAAAACTATACAGAATGATTAACTTACGCGAAATGTAATTTTTATCAATTTTTTCAAACGCAACACCCTGTATGTTTTTCACACTTCGATTCCTCGTGAAAAATAGATACTAATTAATAATAGGTTTCATAGCAATAAGGCGGACCCTTCTTGAGATATTGACGCTTTTATATAAAAATATTCTAAAATACAAATTTACTATGACAATAGAATTCAACAAAGCAAATCAGGAAGGCTAGCCGTTCGTAATAAAGAGGAACAATTGCATCTATTGTTTTGACGTTTGTATAATCATTAAAATATTGTTCCATTAGTTTGTGTGTTTCGGAATTGTCGTTTTGTCAATTTTTGTATAAAATGAATTTCTCCAAAGAAGAAATTGTCGATATGATCTTTATTTACGGCGAAGCTCAAGGAAATGCTTTGTTGGCTACCCGTATGTACTGTGAACGATACACAGAGAGAAGGCAGCCGCGGAAAGAGTCGTTTATGAATGTAGCTGGGAGATTTATAAATTCTGGAAGTGTGTGTTATCCCAAGCGCGAAAAAACAAGCCCAAATGAACAAATTGAGTTTTAAGTTGTGGAATCTCTTCTAGAAAATCCGTAAATTAGTACTATACAGCTAAGCACACACCTAGACCTAAATAGAAATACAGTTCGCAGCTTTATTAAAAAAAAACAAATTGCAGCTTTATCATATCGAGCAACATCAAGCTTTAAGTGGAATAATTTTTAAAATCGTGAATCTTTCTGCCAATGGGTAACTGCTAAGGTCAATGAGGAACCCAATTTACGGATGAGGCAACTTTTCACAATAATGGCACATAACTATCATCACTCTTTAGATACTAATCCACACATCTTAAGAGTTGTTGGTCACTAGCATCAATGGTCAGTTAATGTGCGGGGTTGTATAATCAATTTTAATGTGGCTGGTCCTTTTTTTTTTTGACGGGAGTCTTATTGGAGAAATATATTTACAGTTTTTGGAAAATGATTTACCCGAGCTTTTGGAAAATATCGAAGTAGATAGTATTCGTAAAATGCGGTTTCAACTGGATGGCGGTCCTCCACACTATGAAATCAACGTTAGGCAATATCTCGATGGAAATTATCCGATGATGTGGATATGACGAGGTGGTGTGCAAAACTGGCCATCCAGATCACCTTTGGGGCTACGTTAAAGAAAAAGTTTACCAACATCCTCCCACCACAAGCGAAGATATGAAAAATATAATTAGAGCAGCGTTTCAATTCATCTTGCCTCTAATGTTGTTGCGAGTGAATCTTTCGTTTACCGAGCGAATTGCAAACTGTTTAGCTAGGCGTGGTCAGCATTTTGAACATTTAATTTGAATTTATGGTTTTATTCGTTTATGTTTACTTGTTCAACTTATTTTTAGGTGTAGCGAATTATTTTATTGTTTAGTTATTAATTAACTTTTGCTATCAGTTAAAGGATTTATTTGCCATTAGTGTTTTCTTATTTGTTCTGGATTTTGTTTTATTCGTTCTTCTGTATGTCAATATTTTCAAATAAAGCGTCAATATCTCAAGAAGGGTCCATCTTATGGCTATGAAACCTATTATGAATTAATATCTACTTTTCACGGGGAATGGAAATGTGAAAAAGTGTATAGGGTGTTGCATTTGAAAAAATTGAGAAGAATCACATTTCGCGTAAGTTAATCATTCTGCATAGTTTTACATGTTTTCGAAAAGTTTCCCAGTTTGTTTGTTAGCAGACTATTATTAATAGTTTGTTAGCAGACTATTATTAATAGCCGGTGGTATAAACAGATTTACAAAATCGTGCTGATAACGCTCGCACCGTGGTTCCAAACTCTATTTTGGTACTGAAGTGACGATATCTGCAGAACGGTTCGTGATACACATACAAATTTCTATACTTTTATTCTAAATGTAACAGTGAATCCAAAAATGCAAAAATAGCCAAAGTGTTCTATTAAAAAAATTACAGGTTTAGGTTGGCATATTTGTGTCAATCACCCTATACCTAAATATTTTTGGAATGTAGGTCCACTTATCGTGTATTACCACACCAAAATTGGTTTTGATATCTCTAATAGTTACGGGGAAATCATCCGTCCACGCAGTAGAGACCCACCCTGTATATGCGCATATTTTACGGGTAAATCACTGCTATATTCCTTTCTTTAATTATATCCAATTACATAAAATGCAGATTTCCCATTTTACATATATGTAACGTCCGTTTTTCGAGTGATATATTTTTATATATTTCTCAATTAATTTACATAATAATGATAAGTTCAATGAAAAATAGTTTTGCTTGACTGAGTTAGTATGTTAGAATTATGTAGTAGGTTGATGACAGCATTACTGAAGAAAATTAAATTCCATAAACATTCAACCATTATGGCTGAATAGGTAATTTGATTTCAGGACCAAACTTCCTTTATGTCTGTAAACGAGAATATGTATATGACATGTCTTCTCCGTATATGCTTGACAGCTCATTGACCAAACTTATAAGGGCATAGATGTAGTAGTTGTATTTTATACTTAGGTCCCTCTTTTAACACCAGTTGTTCCATTTAAGTACCGTTTACATACGGAAGGTGCCTGAAAAGATCATAAAGTAATTTGATAAATCCTGCTCATCCTTTGACACCTCCAGTGTAAACTAATATACCATTATCTTCAATTATATTAACCACTTCTGAATGGTTACTCCGTACGTTTCAAATGTAGAAGAGCAATGCTAAGAGCATTCTAAATAATTGAGAAATGTTTGTGATAGAGAAAGATAACCAGGCGCTTAAATTTACATTTATTAAGCACCACAATACTCCAATAAAGCAAAACACGGATTAATAACGGATATATACCATGTGTGATTTCCTACACCAAAAATTTCTTCTTAAAATACATCTACACTAATAGGTAAAATAAATCAATATCGATAACGTTTTTAAAAATGTAATTTTATAACGTTCTTGACAAGGTTTTGCGGTTCTAGGAAAATAGGTTAATTATTTGTTTACCTAAGTAGGTATATGATATAAAAAATTGTTTTCCCATCAACTTCGGTTTATGTAATAATGAATATGAATTTATTTCTGAATTACAGTTACAAATTGATTTAATTTTAAGTAAGAAAAAATTTAATTAGTAAATAAATGTCAAGTCGAGATACATTTATATATTAGCTGTTTATTATGTTATTTAGTTATAAAATGTTAAAGTCGCAATAAAATTGCATTTTACTTAATGTAAAATAAATTGCCACCTTAAATCTTAATTTTGGAAATTTAAGCACGTTAAATAAAAATAAAATAAAGATTCCTATAAAAGGAGTACAATATGTTGATTAAAAATCGATATGTAATAAAAGGACAATATTATACAGCAATAACGATTATTGGATTATAAAACGCTGATCTGCAATAAATTGTGATGGGTCTTTTTTAATGGTGCAAAAAGTAAGCAAAACTCATTTTATTGCATATTAAATTATAAAACTATGTATACAGCGCCCAAAATAGGGATGAACAGCATGGGGATCTTGAAAACTGTAAGAGATACGAAGGCGGTTAATTTAGAGAAAAGTTGTATAATTTAGGGCATGTTCACATGTAGTTTGCAGAAGTTTATTATTGTTGTAGTTTCCGAGATTTAAAACAAAATGAGATTTTTGGGTTTTTCTTTTTTCGTAACCCCTTCATTTATTACAAAAGGTTTTTAAAAACCACTTTTTGAACTCTATTAGATGGCGTTTTCAAGTTCTTTATTCGACGTTTCGTCTCCGAGAACCCATTATCAACTTTGTTTTTTTATATCGCCACAACCAACGAAACACCCTGTATTGGATAGTATTTTCATTACGAATATAACCATGTATTGCATATTATGGTTTTGAAGCTATTTTTTAAGAAAAATTCGGATTAATATTAGTATTTGATAATATTTCCCTATGTACAAATTTAACAACTCCAATCTTTTAAACCTATTTAATTAAAGTTAAATAACTGTTCAAATCTGCTGTCATAACCGATACTAACAACGGCTCTTCATTTTCAAAATTCCCATCATACACTTGGTTTTTCAGGTAACCCCACAGAAAAAAATCCAACGGACTTAAATCGGGTGATAGGGCTGGCCAAGCTACTGTACTGTAAGTTCTAATCAATTTTTCTGTAAACCGCACTGACAGATAGTCCTGTATATTTCTTTAGTTATGTGCTGTGACACCATCTTGTTGAAACCAACAGTTGTTAGCAAGTGCTAGAGGTAATTCGTCCAAGGCATTTTCCAAATCAGTCCTTAGCAAGTTCAGATGTCGTTCGGCATTTAAATTGTTGTGTTAAATAAAAGGTGCTATTATTTCTTCGTCCCAAAATGCCCATCCGCCAATTAAATCGAAATCTATGTTGATGTCTTGACGGCTTGCAAAACGGTATTAGTTTCTTCGTCATCACATTATTTTTGACGGGATAGAACAGGTTTTGTAAATGAACCAAATTCTTTTAAATTAAATTCTAACGTCTAAAAAAGGATTTACGAGCTTGCCTTCGTTCAGGATATTTATCCAAATACATCAGCTCATTAACAACAAAATTTCTGCGGGACAGGATGTAGCACAACATATCGAACTTTTCTTCGTTTGTAAAATTTCGTCCTTCCATAGAGACACTTATTGATTAATTATGAATATAAATTAACTAAACAAACCAAAGAAACAACCCACGAAGTAATGGTACTAAAAACAACTTAAAATATGTACAATCCAAATAACTACAACGATCTCAACACAATAACACTAAGTTAAACAGTTTTCAAAAAAATGTTAAACTAGTGTTATTTTATCTAAGCCTTCTAATGTTAACTGATATCATATGAAAAATGTAAAAATGAAGATCCCAATTTTTCAGCTTCAAAACCATGATACATACATGGTTAAATACGTAATATAAAATAGTACCGAGTACAGGGTGTTTCGTTGGTTGCGGCGATATAAAAAAATAAAGCTGATGATGGTTTCTCGGATACGAAACGTCGAATAAAAAATTTGAAACCGCCGTCTAATAAAATTCATAAAGTGACCAGTGACAGTACCTTTGGTTTTTAAAAGTCTTTTAAAATAAATGAAGGAATTACCAAAAAGAAAAATACAAAAATCGCATTTTGTTTGAAATCTCGGAAAGTCTAACAAAAATAAACTTTTGCAAACTACATGTGAACATGCCTTCAATTATACAACTTTTCTTTAATTTAACCGCCTTCGAATCTCTTACTGTTTTCAAGATCCCCATGCTGTTCATCCTTATCTTGAGTACGTTGCATACATAAACATTATTGGTCACAATTAGGTTAGAAAGATGTTACCTCAGTTCAAACTTAAGGTTACAGATCACCCTTATTAAATTAAGGAAAATTATGAATGAGTTTGTTGGAAATTCGATCAAGATACGAGGAAACAATAATAGATCTCAGTAATCACTGTAAAAGTTGAAAATGCGATTTATAGCTTTAGAAAAACTACGCTACCGTAGGGTTTGTTAGCAACCATACGCTATTGAATATTTTTATTACCACCAACTGTATTTATTTAAAATTAACTTTTAAAGTATATACAGTAAAAGATTAACTCGAGTGCGACCTGAACCCCCGACCACTACTTTGTTACAGTAGGTCTCTTTCAACTGAGATACTGAGGGGGCGCACTCGATTTAAACTTAAACTGTATGTACTTCCATAGTTATCATTAACTGTATTTATTTAAAATTAACTGTTAATTGAGATTATCATCCTTCAATGTGTATAAAAACTATAATATATCATAACTAGGGAAGTACAGCTAGTTTAAGTTTAAATCTAGTGTGACTTACCTCCTTGATATCTCAGTTGGAAATTGACCACACTAGCAAACTAGAGCTTGTGGTTTCAAATCCCACTCGAGTTTATATTGTACTGTATGTAATTTTATAGTATACTAAAAAACAAGTTTCATAAGACCAGTTTTAAAGCATGAAATCAAGCTTACAGAAAAGAACAGACAGGAGTTTTTTAAAAAATTATTGCTTCAAGGTCTTACAAAACACTATTTTATGTAATTTGCCATTTTTTAAACAAGAATTTTTGTGGTGGTTGGGAATGTCTACATTTTCTCACAAAACACGAAAATGGAAGGTAACCAGGATAATCTTGCATGTAATCCCCCTGAATACGTGAGATTGAAAATTTTAGTACGCAATGAAACATTTAAATTCGATTATAACAGAAACGGTTGCTCGAAGCGACATCTACAAGGTATACCTTTTTTGAAGAAAACATATCAGGGAATAAGAATTTCTGACTAGGAATTCGATGTACCCAGGCAGATAAAAGTTACAGAGCTTTAAATGTAGACAAAAGACTGCTGGTGGCACCATCAAAATTATGATCAAAACTGGATTCCTCATTATAGAAAATCTCTAGGCACCAATTTTCATGCAAATCCTGTTATTATTAAGATAGATATTTAAAAAAGAGTTAAAAAAAAATAATTACTTTGACACCTGCATTTCGGAAAGTATCAACTTTTGGACTAAGGTATATTGGGCTAGATCCTCACATTTTAGTCTCACGAATATGTCTTAGTATATATACAGACCTTTTAGAGACACCCTGTGTATGTAGGTTAGGAAGTAAAAACGATGTAAACGATTAAGATGGCCGGAGATCCATATACTTCTATAATTTTGCTACCGACAGCTACCTGATAAATGTTAATTTATTCTAAATAAATTATTTTAACAAAAATGCAACAATATAACTAACGATTACTTATTTTGAATGTGTAAACACCTTGCTAACCGTGTTTCCACAGAAAACCTAAAAAGCAGAGCTGCCTGAGGATCACCACTGGCCCATGGTACAAAAGATACTCATCGGAAGAAAAATCAAACAGGTCTCGACAGGAGAAGCTACATTATTTAATTTTGTTTATTTAAAATACCTTTCAGTTTTTTTGTCCTTATTTTAGTTGTACGTTAGTTTTAAGTGTAAATATATATTTAGAATTATAAACAATAGGCACGATATACGTCTGAAATCCTTAAAAGTATATTGCTCAGTGTGGACGAACCGGATAATAGTGATCAACACCAGTAACGATAAACAACTCCCCTTTTTATATAATTAAAAACCGATTGAGCTAGACTGAGGCAAATTAAAGTAACCTTTAATTAATGTAAGCAGCTTACAAGGTTGTATGTAATACTGTATTTTTCTGGATTATACGTTGTGGTGCCAATTTATATATATATATATATATATATATATATATATATATATATATATATACAGGGTCCGTATATTAATACATTTTTGGATTCTATCTCGAATTTTAAGGTAAGTTTGTTAAATAAACTAGATACGAAATTTCAGTCGTTTTAAAAAAAAAACATTTTTCTAAAAAAAATGACAGATGCGGTCTTAGTAGTAACTCGTTCATTGTTCTGTTCCTGTCAAACAATTTGAATAAAACTTTGAGGTGTTGTAGGCAAAGGTTTATTGCAGCAGTCTGCAAAAAATGACATTTGTATTTTTCATAAAAATAAAATTATGAATGTCTAAACTTGACTATCAAGAAATGCAAGTTACTCAAAAAAATCAAATAGAAACCCCTATTTTTTATTACTCAGATCGATTTAACGTCACGAATTAAGGTAGGTTTGTTTAAAACTTTATTTGCCTAAACGTAACAGTTTCATACTTATTATCAAAAAAGTCCCAATTTTAAACTTTGTGATAAAAATGAGCTACATACTTAAATCTAGTATTACTTGTTCGTGGTCACCATGGAAACCAAATAATTGAGAATTGAAATAAAGAAAAATATTTGAACAAGTTACTGCAAAAAATTATTTTAAAAATTGATAATTTTGTTATTCAAAAGTCATTTTTGCCAAATAGAAATTTTCTAAGTCATTTTTTTCAAATTCGATATACAACATAAGTGTAAAAATTTATTACTATATGAGTAAATCGAAAAAAACTACTTTTTACTGCGGAGGTAATACATACTTATCAGCGCATCATTACACGATAAGGATGCTTATTTATTTTGTTGTTCTTTTGTAGTCAATAATTTAATAAAATTGTTGACAGTTTGTGTTTTCCTTGATGAAATGGCTCGACTTATAGATTATTTGAATTTAATTTTAATTCACGGAGAATGTCATAGAGTTGTAAAACGAACAGTAAGAACATTTATCGAACGCTATCCTGAGCGCACCCGACCATCAGCAGATACAATAAGACGTGTGGTTCAAAATTTGGAACAGTTTGGCACATTGAAACACTCTGCGCCTTGCCAAAAAAACTGCTTTTGATAACGAACAGAATGAAGTTATAACTTTAGGATATTTCCGTGCCTATCCTTGTAATTCCGTAAACGACGCGAAAACAGATATTGGCTTAACACCAACAACTATCAGAAGAATTATTAAGAAACATAAGTTTAGACCATACTTTTTACAATTAGTTCAACATTTGAAAGAAGCGGATTTCTTGAAACGTATCGAATTTTGTGAAACAATTTTGCTCAAAATACAAGAAATTCCTAATTTTTTGACTAATATCATATGGACGGACGAATTTAATTTACGAAAAATGGCATATTTAATAGCCGAAACTCGCATTACTGGAATAACGAAAATAGCAATCCAATTCGCGAATGACATTTTCAGGAAATTTGGAATTTTAACGTATTTTGTGCTATTCGGAATAATGAAATCTTTGACGTGTATTTTTACAACGAAAATTTGAGAGGTTTAAAACAGTTGATTGTTGCGATTTATGATTACAAATTTAATTTCTAGGAGAAAATTATCTTGAGATATTAAACACTCGAATTCAACCCCGATTAAATCTAGAAAGGGAAAATTTATGGTACCAACAAGACGATGCGCCCCCTCACAACACCAACGCTGTTTCTCCATGAAACTTTATGAAATTTTTGAAGATCGCTGGTTTGCCAATAATGGTCCCTTTCCATGGCCACCTAGGTCACCTGATCTTACGGCAATGGATCTTTATCTTTGGGGTCGAATTAAAAATATTGTTTATGCTTCACCACTAACGCCTAAAGAAGATTGCATTGCAAGAGTGCAAAATGCCTTCAATTCGCTTTCTCCACAAGAAATTCAAAGGGCTACAAATGAAGCCGTTATAAGACGGGTTCAACAATGTCTTGCGTCTAACTGGCAACATTTTGAACATTTATTGTAAATTAATTTACATTTGATCACAAGCAAGAAATACTAAATAAGCGACTTTATCGTGTAAGAATGCACTGATAAGTATGTAGTTACTACCTCCGCAGTAAAAAGTAGTTTTTTTCGATTTACTCATAAAGTATCAAATTTTTACACTTATGTTGTATATCGAATTCGAAAAAAATGAATGAAAATTTCTATTTGGCAAAAATGACTTTTGAATCACAAAATTATCAATTTTTATAATTTTTTGCAGTAACTTTTTCAAATATTTTTCTTTACTTCAATTCTCAATTATTTGGTTTCCATGGTGACTACGAACAAGGAATACTAGATTTAAGTATGTACCTCATTTTTATCACAAATTTTAAAATTGGGACTTTTTTGATAACAAGCATGAAACTGTTACGTTTAGGCAAATAAAGTTTTAAACAAACTTACCTTAATCTTTGACGTTAAATTGACCTGAGTAATAAAAAATAGGGGTTTCCATTTGATTTTTTTGAGTAACTTGCATTTTTTGATAGTCAAGTTTAGACATTCATAAATTTTATTTTTATGAAAAATACAAATGTCATTTTTTGCAGACTGCTGCAATAAACCTTTGCCTACAACACCTCAATGTTTTATTCATTAAGGCTGGCCACCGGCCATATTTCAGAAACTAGTGGACATAAAAAGTGGAGAAAAAAAATTCATTATAAAAGTCGCCACGAGAAAATCCTGGAAATTATTTTTAAGTTCCGTAATTCATCGCAAGGGGGCGCAATTGAAAATTAAAAAATAAAATTATAAATTTCTCCGAAAATTCCCACATTAAGGCATACCTTTGGTAACATCGTTAGAAAGCTTAGACAATTCTGCATCATTTTGGTCTAAGGCTCATTGGCGTACCGACCTTAATAAGAGTGGGGGAAGCTATTGAATGTGTAATCATTTAAATCGCTGTTATTTTTAAACGACTTATCCGATTGTAGTATACCTAGGCTTGTTTAGAAGAAAAAGGTAAGTACTTTTAACTGTCGCATCCATTGGTACGCGATAGCTCATAATAAAATTGTTAGAGGGCGCAATTTGTAATAATACCAGTTTTTTGATTTTATTCAGAAAATTAAATCATACGGTATAATTATGACATCATAAGCGGAAAGTAGCTTAAATTTGTAACAAAAACGTAAATAACGCAATTTGATATCTTTATTTGTTCCAGAGTTATGGCGAAAAGAAGACTTTTAACCGTTTAATTTAATAATTGATTGTTGCTATGGTTTCTTAAGGTGTATAGGTTGGATTAGTAATGAGGAATCTGCATTTATCATAGTCTGTGCCTCCTTCACACTCTGTCTAGGCTAGTCCAAACTAAGCAAATTGCAAAATTTGGAGCGTGTTTAGAAGCCAACGGGCCATAACAACGATATCAAAGTAATGATTGATTTTTGTTTAAGAAACTTTTAATAGAATGGTAAAAATCATGAACAACTGTTAAAAACAAGTGAAAAGCTATAAATGTTCAAATTGACGGCCGTTTTGTAAAATACAACTATTAATTCTTCTTCTCGTACTGGAAACAGCTGTTTCGATTTCGTCTCGTGGAATCGAATTTATTGCAATTTCAATTCGGTGAATCATGTCCTCTCGGGTGGTTGGTCTCGTTTCGTAAACAATATCTTTTATTCTTCCCCACAAGTAGAAATCTAATACAGTTAAATCCGGGGATCTAGGTGGCCACGAAACAAACTACCCTTCCCATCCAGCGATTTGGGTATCTAACATTTAAGAAATCACGGACTCTTCGGGAATAGTATGAAGGACATCCATCATGTTGATACCACAGGATGCTCTCACGTCAAGGGAATGTCTTCTAAAAGATTGGGCAAGTCATTTTGTAAAAAGTTTAAATAAGATTCACCATTTAGGTGTCCATGAAAAACAAATGGTCCGATAATTCTGTCACCTAAAACACCACACCACAAATTTACACTCCATCTGTTTTGGTGATCAACTTCGCGCATCCAGTGAGGATTTGTTTGCGACCAATAATGCATATTGTGCAAATTAACTCTGCCGCAGCTAGTAAAAGTAGCCTCATCGGTCCATAAAACTTTGGAAAGGAATCGAAGATTTTCACTACACATGTCTCTCAGCCAATAGCAATAGTCGAGCCGCCTGTCAAAATCAGTGTCTGATAAAGTCTGGTGTAAAACTAAATGATAAGGATGCAGCTTAAAATCCTTAAAATTCTGAACACAGAAGCAACACTTACACCTAGTTCTGTGGAAATCTCCTGATGCTTACGTGAGGCTCCGATTCTACGTACGCAAGAACATTAATACTATTGTCTTCATTTCTTATGCGACGTCTTCTGACAGGAAGTGGAATACGTCGTATATTTCCTGTTTGTCTTAAAGTGTTGCCATTCGCCGAAACACTTTTCTAGTGTAGTGCCTTCGATCAGGATATCTGATAGCGTATTGTCGTTCCGCAATAGCTGCATTTTGAAAACATTCATAATACACGGCAAGCATGTCGTAAGCCTCGGCATTGGTATACGACATTTTTGAAGGATAGCACTAATTTCTGATAAGGTACAATGAAACCCAAAACTAATGAAGGAAAAAATTTTTACAACACAACATCAATCAAAATTAAGTAAGTTGACAACTATTTCAATTTATCCATGGAAACGAGCCGACTTTGTTCCGCAGCAAATTAGATTATCATTTTAAAACACACCACATTAGAATTATGCCTTAGAAGTTTTATATGATGTTATAAACGTACAGAAGAAGAATTAATAGTTGTTTTTTACAAAACAGCCGTCAATTTGAACATTTATAGATTTTCACTAGTTTTTTAACAGTTGTTCATGATTTTGTACCATTCTATTGAAAAGTTTCTTAAACAAAAATCAATCATTACTTTGATATCGTTGTTATGGCCCGTTGGCCTCTAAACACGCTCCAAATTTTGCAATTTGCTTAGTTTGGACTAGCCTAGATAGAGTGTGAAGGGAGGCACAGACTATGATAAATGCAGATTCCTCATTACTAATCCAACCTATAACCTTAAGAAACCATAGCAACAATCAATTATTAAATTAAACGGTTAAAAAGTTTTCTTTTCGCCATAACTCTGGAACAAATAAAGATATCAAATTGCGTTATTTACGTTTTTGTTACAAATTTAAGCTACTTTCCGCTTATGATGTCATAATTATACCGTATGATTTAATTTTTCTGAATAAAATCAAAAAACTGGTATTATTACAAATTGCGCCCTCTAACAATTTTATTATGAGCTATCGCGTACCAATGGATGCGACAGTTAAAAGTACTTACCTTTTCTTCTAAACAAGCCTAGGTATACTACAATCGGATAAGTCGTTTAAAAATAACAGCGATTTAAATGATTACACATTCAATAGCTTCCCCACTCTTATTAAGGTCGGTACGCCAATGAGCCTTAGACCAAAATGATGCAGAATTGTCTAAGCTTTCTAACGATGTTACCGAAGGTATGCCTTAATGTGGGAATTTTCGGAGAAATTTATAATTTTATTTTTAATTTTCAGCTAGTTTCTGAAATATGGCCGGTGGCCAGCCTTAATGAAACACCCTGTATATATATATATATATATATATATATATATATATATATATATATATATATATATATATATATTCAATAAAATTCATTTTAGTTTATCTCGTGTAATCCAATAAATAAATCGTCGTTTTGAATACTTCTTCGTTTTCTTTTTCAAGAATTAACTATTTGGCATTAATGAGTTATATCTAGTCTAATTTTTGATGTGTCGATGCGCGTTTTACTGAGTGTGATGGGTCCGTTGTACTAGATGCAGTATGGGTTTTGAATTCCATTTGTAATTGGTTGGTCGTCGGAATTCTCGCCAGTCTTAATTCCTTGTAAAGGTGTATCCCGTTCTGTTATGATAATCTTCCAAATAAGTAATATTCTTAAAGTATCGTCCCTCTTGTTAAGTGCCAAAGGTCTCTTCTCAATTTTTTAATCTCTATAATTTTGTTCTTATAAGCATATTCCACATACTTTTTCAATTTTTAAGCGAAATACATATTTTGCTACTGTAGCTTCCCCAGTTACCCTATGTTTAAAAGTGTAATTTGAACTTATTCGCAATAATGCAAATCTAAGAACAAATCTATCACTAAGTGATGTATCTTGACTTTACTGGTAATAATACTACTACTACTCAAATTAATTGCTTGCCTTACATCGACTTTCCGGCCAATAATTAAAACATTTGAATTCATTTACAGGTCTGATATTTAATTACTCGCAAACCTCAAATCTGATCATGTGGGACAGGTAATTTAGAATTAACGAGCTTTGCGAAATGATGATTCAACCCGTTCATTCACTAAGTTGGGAAAGAACCACCAAGCAAACCCACTTTATTCGTAAAAAGCAATTGCACACATTAATAAATCAAATAACCAAAAAAAGCAATCAAAGGGTTCAATATATAACAAGACACCACTAGATCAGGTTAAAGTGCGTACAAAATTATAACATTAAGAAAAAAATAAATAGCAATTTGACTACACATAAACACAATTGTGTCATAAATAAATCAGAATAAAATTGTAATACCAAACATGTGGCCCGATGTAACCAATCATGCTGGTCCTTAACTAAATAAGAAAATGAAATAATAAGGCAGATTACGGTACACATAAAATATAACAAACAATAACATTGAAAGGGTAGTAATAAGGTAACAGCATTGCAGTTTACCTAGACTTAGACAAGAACAGAAAATAGACAATGAATTTACACATACACAATTTTGTGGATAATAAAAGCACAAAAATACACAGGTACAATTACAATAAATTACATATAAAGAAAAATTAGTTCGTAGACAAACGATTCTAAATAAGCCGTCTGAATCAAAAAATAATTCCTTACATTCCGACTAAAATGTGGAGGGGCACCATCTAGCTGTAACCACATTTTGTTTCTAACATATAAAGAAACTTCATCTAGAAAACTCGAAAATTCTTGTTCTAAAAACCGTAAAAATTTTACGCCGTTCAAGTTTCTGTCTAAAAAATATAGACCAATCACAGGGTCTCCTA
Source organism: Vesta saturnalis (assembly GCA_036346205.1). Lineage (NCBI taxonomy): Eukaryota > Metazoa > Arthropoda > Insecta > Coleoptera > Lampyridae > Vesta > Vesta saturnalis. The sequence goes on from JARFJB010002209.1 coordinate 2,148,680, forward strand.
CAATTCCCCCAAATATATTGAGGCTCCACCGATTTTGGGGGTTGTCGGTTTACTGAGCCGTTATTGTGGAAAGATGATTCGTCGGTAAATAAAACAGATTTAAAGAACCTATCTTCGTCCACAACTTTTAAGACTCCGTACACTGAAATACAACCTCCCTTGAGAGTCTCGTCCAGATAAATTCTGATAAAGTTTAATGTGATGAGGATGGTACTTATGTTTTTCAAAATTCTCCAAACATTTGCTTGACTAATTCCAGTTTGTCTAGAAATTTCTCTTGAACTCACATTTGCATTATCAACCACCATCCTAGCACTGAGAGCACAGTGTCCTCATTATTTACAACATACTTTGCTTTAGTCTCTCTCTTGTAAGATACACTATCAGTTTCACAAAGAAGTTTGTAACAGTTCTTCAAAATCTCTTTTGTGTGAATGTGGTCAATTGAGATAACTTTCTGCGTATACCCTTGACGCTAACGAACAATTTCTGAAACGTTTCTAAAACAATGAAAGGGTTCCATATATAACAAGACACCATTAGATCAGGTTAAAGTGCGTACAAAATTATAACATTAAGAAAAAAATAAATAGCAATTTGACTACACATAGACACAATTGTGTCATAAATAAATCAGAATAAACCTGTAATACGTGTTCCTCGAATCGAACTCGTTCGATTCGAGTAACACGAAGCCGAACAAATCAGTTGGAGAAGGAGAAAATTTGAAAATGGCAAATGAGACTTTGACGAAACGTCATTTTTGTACTGGCAGGAGTCAGAAACATCACCAGCAGAAGCGAGACAACGCCCGGATAAACAACAGTGTTTCACACTACACTCGCGGAAACCTAAAATCAACCATATATATATATATATATATATATATATATATATATATATATATATATATATTTATAGACAATTTTTCTTTAAAACTTGTGTAAATAAACGTAAAATTAATTCAACGTTTCGGGAACGTCCTTTGTTCCCTTTGTCAAGAATTTATTTGACAATTACAGAAATTGAAATAAGGTAACTATTTTTAACAAGTACAAAATATGAAACAAGGTAACTAATTTAATTTTAATCTGGACGAGTGTGTTTGACTTCGGGTAGTTGGTCTAGTATGTGATGTAGAAGGTGCAGAAGTGGGGACGCCTGGAATAGTTGCAGCATAAGTGTTTGAAATTGCTGGAAGATTTGGAGTTGGTTGAAATGTAGAATCAACTTGTTTAATGATATTCTTCCAAATTTGTGGCATTCTAGAAGTGTCATCTCGTTTATTGAGGGCGTTTGGTCTTCTTTCAATTTCAACTGCTTCTCTAATAATTCTTGCTTGTAAGGTATATAGAGGTGCAATTAAACGGATATTGTTGGTATTAATTTGGTGTCCTGTATCTAAATGATGTGTAGCTAAAGACGATGAAGGATTGTGCTGTTTAATTGCTAGTTGGTGTTCATCGGCTCTCGCATATAATATTCTGTTAGTTTGTCCTATATAAGTTCTTCGACAGTTGTTGCACGGTATCTCATACACTCCTTGGCTTTCATTAGGAACTTTGTCTTTGGGGTTTCTTAAAAGTTGGGACAAAGTTGAATGTGGTTTGAATACCGGTCTGAAGTCGTTTTGGGAAATTTCTTTGCTATTCTGTCTGTAATTCCTTTATATAAGGTAGAATAACAGGAATCTTTCGTTCATTGTTTGACAAGCTATTATTTCTTGGTCTTCTTATTTCGTTGGTAATTTTCAATATTTCTTGATCTTTGTATCCATTTTGAACTAGTATTTTATTAATAGTCTTCATCTCTTCCGTTCTAGAATTTTGGTCAGATAAGTGGTAAGAGCGGTATATCAAGGATTTCATAACGCTACGTAATTGACCAGGATGGTGATGAGAGAGAGTTCAAGTATCTATTCGTATGTGTTGGTTTTCGATAAACTTTGTGTGTAAATTTACCATTAGGAAGTCTTGTTATTAGGGTGTCCAAAAAAGGGAGTGAATTATTTTCTTCAACTTCCATAGTAAATTTAATGTTGTCGTGAATGTTGTTAATATGTCCTAGAAAATGGTTCAAGTTTCCTTTTCCATGGGGCCAAACTACAAATGTGTCGTCAACATAACGAAACCAACATTTAGGTTTTAAATCTGCAGAATTTAAAGCAATGGTTTCAAAATGTTCCATATATACATTCGCAAAAGCTGGAGAGAGTGGCGAACCCATAGGTGTTCCTTGAATTTGCTTGTAGAATTGTCCTTTGTATGTAAAATAGGTTGAGTGCATGCAGTGGTTTATCAATTTGAGTATGTCTTGGTTTATTGAGTGTTTTTCTTCTAGAATTTTCATCGTGTCTTCAATAGGTATTTTGGTGAAAAGTGATGTTATGTCGAAGCTAACTAAAATGTCATTTGGAGCCAAGGGTACAATTTTGAGTTTGTGTAGAAAATCATAAGAGCTTTGATGTAGGATACAGCATTTTCACAAATCGGTTGAATAACTTTGGCTAGATAACGAGCAAGGTCATGAGTCGGAGAATTGAATGCACTGACGATAGGGCGTAATGGCCAGTTTTCCTTATGTATTTTTGGGAGTCCGTATATTTTGGGGATTCTTGAACTCTTCTCTCTTGGAATTAGTTTCTGTTTTGTTTCTTTGTCTAATTTTGTAGAATTAATGATAGATTTTGTTGTTTTTTCTATGTAAGTGGTAGGATTGCACTGATTTTTCTTATATTCTGAAGAAGTTAGCAGTTCAGACATCTTATGGTGATAGTCTTGAGAGTTGACAATGACAGTAGCGTTTCCTTTGTCAGCAGGTAGTATTAATATTTGGTCGTCATTTTTCATTTGGTTTAACATTTGGAGGTCTTGTTTTAAAATTAAATTAGTTACCTTGTTTCATATTTTGTACTTGTTAAAAATAGTTACCTTATTTCAATTTCTGTAATTGTCAAATAAATTCTTGACAAAGGGAACAAAGGACGTTCCCGAAACGTTGAATTAATTTTTACGTTTATTTACACAAGTTTTAAAGAAAAATTGTCTTATTTAAACATGAATACTTGTGGAAATCTAAATAGAAACATATATATATATATATATATATATATATATATATATATATATATATATATATATATATAAAAAAAAAAAGGGTGTTTGGTACATCGATGCAAAGATTTAAAGGGTGATAGAATACGTGATTTTGAGCCGATTTAAGCAAACATACCCATATACCAAGTGTTGCCGTTTTGAGATAATGCCACTTTTAATATTTCTTGATTTTACCGTGTTTTTCTGCAAATATCGAAGTGTACAAGAGTAACAAGCCGTCTTATCGCAAATTTATACTAAGTTTTTTTATTCCTTATTAAGTGATTGTTCATATTATTTTATCAGAAAAGCCTAATATGTCTTTGGTTCTTGCCTAGAACTTCTTAAACATGAAAGTTTTAATTTGTAAAAAAGCAATCACTAAAATTCAAACGTGGATTTAGTCTAAAATCTTTAGTTAATTTTTTTTCCAATTTCAGTAAAACTTCCTTGGGAAATGGTCTTTAAGATAGCATGAATAGATTTACAAAAAAATTTTTACAAACTGGAAAAATTGAATTTAATTACCAAAGTACCCCCTAGGCGCATTCGCCAAAATGTAAAATAGCCCTTCATTATTTAGTTTAAATAGTTTAAAAAAAGCAGATTTTTAGAAATTTAGATTCTACATACAATTTTAGACACATTTTATGTATAATGGCCTATACCTAAGTCTAACCGTTTTTGACAAATTTCAAATTTATTGTCAAAAATGACGTTTTCAGGCCAAAACATAGGCAGAAATCTTTTCTAAACGAAGCCTTGATTAATTAGTTATGGTTGGTTTCCTTGGAAATGGGGACCTAGTCTAATGGGCTGTATTGACATTTTTGTAATACATTCATACAGGGTGATCAAAAATGGACAATAAAAAGTATAGTCAAGAAAACCTATAAAGTAATTTTTTTTAATGGAAACCCCCCATTTTTTTAATTATATCTTATTTAGCATTAAAAATAAGGGTGACTTTGTATAAGAGTGTATATTCCAAAAAAAATGACAATTTCACATTTTTTTATTGTAAAAAGGCTATACGGCTTTCAAGTTTTGTTGTTAGTTGGGGCATATAAAAATAATAGAGATCATCAGAAAAGTCATTATTTATTGTCAGTTGATAATTTGTGTGATGTATTAGTGTATTTTATAGAAAATTGATTTAAAACTTGAATTAAAATTGTATATAATGAATTTTTCGCAAGCCGAGATGGTTGATTTGACATAATTTGTTGAATTAAAAAAATATTGTCTTTACTATAAGTTCGTTTAAAAAAATAATTATTTACATGGGGTTCAATAAATTGTAGTATTTCGATCTAAAGTGCTCGATTTTTTTGTTTCGCCGCGCCCCGCCGTCACGGCCAACTAACAACAAAACTTGAAAGCCGTATAGCCTTTTTACAATAAAGAAATGTTAAATTGTCATTATTTCAAAAACTACAATTTTTTGGAATATACACTCTTATACAAAGTCGCCCTTATTTTTAATGCTAAATAAGATAGAATTAAAAAAATGGGGGGTTTCCATTAAAAAAAATGACTTTATAGGTTTTCTTGAATCTAATTTTTATTGTCCATTTTTGATCACCCTGTATGAATGTATTACAAAAATATCAATACAGCCCATTAGACTAGGTCCCCATTTCCAAGGAAACCGACCATAACTAATAAAGGCTTCGTTTAGAAAAGATTTACACCTATGTTTTGACCTGCAAACGTCATTTTTGACAAAAAAATTGAAATTTGTCAAAAACGGTTAGACTTAGGTATATTATACATAAAATGTGTCTAAAATTGTACATAGAACCTAAATATGTAATAATATATAGGGTTTTCTATTTAAAAAAAAAATTGAAATTACTTCTAAGCTTTTATGATCTACCCTGTATAATTAAAAATTTTTAGAATATGCACCAGGACATATCTTACAACTTTTGTATTTAATTTTTTTTGTATCTCTTTAAATAAAGGAGATATGGGACTTTGTCGCACTAATGCGCCAACCTGTACAGGGTGTCCCAACGATAGAGTAAAGTAAGTTTATGCTTAACTAGAATTATTTGTGTAAATATTGTATGGACCATGGGGTAGAGGTAAGAAGTGTGCATTTTTTTAAAATATTGGAAGTTATACAGGGTGTGCCAGAAAAGCAGGACGTGAAAAAGTATCATTTTTTAAATAGAACACCCCGTATTTGATTTTAGTTTTTAATTCTACGTGTCCATACAAACATATTTTGCCATACAAAAGATTGGCTGAAAGTTTTTAGTTCTTGAGATATTCGCGTTTAAAGATTATTATGGTCATTTTCGTGGGGTTGATGAATGGGCAATTGTTCCGTTATTTCACAATAAAAAAAATTGATATTTCGTGTGAAAAATGAGTGATATTATACTAACGTTTAGACCGAGTAGTATTTCTAATTTTCTCAACAGGGTGTTTGTTATAACCATTCAAATTTGAAAATTCTCAAATTAAAAAAAATCAGTTTTTTTTAATTGCACACCCATTTTATTTCATTTTATTCGGGATTAAAAAATCTATCATTTTTGTCAAATATATCCTATATCTATCTTTGATAGTTTTCGAGTAATTTCGATTTTTTCACACTAGCTACTTTATTTTCGATAACATTGCATTGCATGGATCTTGGTAGCCATGGAAAATAATTATTGCGTTACTAAGATACAAAGGTTTCCTACTTGTCAAAATAAACACATATTAAATTTGTCGTTTTCGCATTTAACTTGTTATCAATTCTTGTATCAATTATGGATTATTCGACAAATGAATTAATTGATATGATATACGTGTTGGGCGAGGCTGAAAAACCCTTTATTGGCACAACGAATCTACAAAATGAAATATCCTGAACGTCGAATACCTACTACTGTTGGCTTGGAAAATTTGATGGATAGATTTGATTCTAGCGGTAGTGTTAAATACTTCAAACGTAAAGTTGTTAATAAAAGGGCAGCTAATGAAGAAAAAGAACTTGAAATATTATTAAATATTCAAGAAAATCCCCAAGTGAGTTCTAGAACATTAGCGACGATATGTGATACCTCCAAATCAAAGGTGTATTCAGCAAGAAGGCCGTCTATTTGAGCATTTACTAAGACGCAATGTTGAATAATTATTGAATTACTGTTTCTCATTAATAAAAACTGTTAATATTCTCGCTTAGGTGGTTTGTTTTATTTCGTCGCAATTGTTTTCTATGGCTACCACGATCCACAATAATGTTATAGTATCGTATGTAACGTAGCTAGTGAGAAAAATCGAAATTACTCGAAAACTATCAAAGATAGATATAGGATATATTTGACAAAATGATAGATTTTTAATCCCGAATAAAATGAAATAAAAATATATAGGTGTGCAATTAAAAAACTGATTTTTTAATTTGAGAATTTTCAAATTTGAATGGTTATAACAAACACCCTGTTGAGAAAATTAGAAATACTACTCGGTCTAAACGTTAGTATAATATCACTCATTTTCACACGAAATATCAATTTTTTATTGTGAAATAACGGAACAATTGCCCATTCATCAACCCCACGAAAATGACCATAATAATCTTTAAACGCGAATATCTCAAGAACTAAAACTTTCAGCCAATCTTTTGTATGGTAAAATATGTTTGTATGGACACGTAGAATTAAAACTAAAATCAAATACGGGTGTTCTATTTAAAAAATTATACTTTTCACGTCCTGCTTTTCTGGAACACCCTGTATAACTTCCAATATTTTAAAAAATGCACACTTCTTACCTCTACCCCATGGTCCATACAATATTTACACAAATAATTCTAGTTAAGCATAAACTTACTTTACTCTATCGTTGGGACACCCTGTATATGTATATATATATATATATATATATATATATATATATATATATATATATATATGTATAGTGTGCGGCATTAATGCGTCGAAGTACGATATATCCGTTATTAAAGAAGACATTAAAAACGTTATTTGCAAAAATTATAGGCAACTTTAAACTTCAAACACATTATAAAATTATTTTTGTATTTACAGGGTGTTACATATCACCAGGGTGAACCAAACATACTTTTTTTTTAATGGGACACCCTATTTATTATTTCAAATTTCGATTATGCTCATCTCCCCCATCCTTCCAATATAGGGTTTCATTGCGTTATACATGGCATTTCAAAAGTTATGGTCAATTGTACACGAAAATCATTCTCATTACAACGTCCTGTATAACTTAGACAGAACAATCTAACAATAATTTTTCCAAGGCATAACTTTTTGATATTGGTGCGGTGTTACGAGAAAGAGCTATTTCTTTATTATTGCACCAATTGAATATAGAACGAGCCAAAACTCGAACACACGATTTTGTCAATTTTTTCTAATGAATCACCCTGTATTTTAATTTATAAAGTGAAAATTCACTTTACGTTCTTTCATTTTTACTATACCTAAAATCGTTAATTTCTGAGATATTTTAAATTTAATAACAGAAAGATATTTTTTTTTTAATTTCTATTATAAGTTAGCCGTGATTAATTTTATAACAATTATTATTAATAATCGATGTTTTTCGAATTTTTTATAATAATTTGTCACAATTTTATTTGTTCACGGCTAACTTGCTATAATAGAAATTTAAAAAAATATCTCTTTCTGTTATTGAATTGAAAATATCTCAGAAATTAACGATTTTAGCTATAGGGAGTGCTATTGAATCTCGAGTTGTCATGAAATAGCGGGACTAGTTTAGTAGAATGATATACGTTAAAACAATATGGCGCGAGAAGGGTTGTCGGGTTGGGGGACGTGGGAGACGCATCACGCTCGTGCAACAGAACCAAACTACATTTGTAATGACAGTCGAGCCTTCTGGCGATCCTTAATAATAATAAATTTATTCGCTCTTTAAACTATTTCGTTCTCAAAGCAATAATAATAATTTCGCACTTTGTTATTTTTCGACGAACTAAAACCTTACTTGATCAGTCAGCTTATCTCCTGATTGATTGATTGATTTTTTCTTTTAGCATTAGTTTGTTAAATGGAATATGATTAACATAAAATTCAAATAAATTATTATTTTGCGTCCATTTCCTCGTTTTTCTGTGACATGGCTACTGCGATATAGCAAAAAAGAAAAAAAATAGAAAATCGCCAATTCTGTAAAAACGGCTAAAGGTAGACCCATATGTTGTCTCGAAAATCAAAAATTTACCCGCATAAAATCTGTATCTCAAAAATTATTCTTTTCACAAGTTCTTAGTGAGTTTTTCATGCTCTATCAAATGGTGAAAACCGCATGTCACAACCTATTTTACATTGAGAGATATTAGTCATTTTTCAGAAAGATTGTAAGGGTGTTTGCACTTCATCTCATTCAATCATCAGCTAACGTTACTATTACTTACAACACTGTAGGAATTCTAAATTCTAATTCTGTAAACCTTATCGCACTCGTTAGAAATAAGATAAATACTAAGGACTTGCGTTTGATTACTTGAAAAACAGTTTATAATGTTTTCTAAAACACTGATAGGCCTCACCGTTTCTCCTTCGAAGTCTTCAAAGCGATCTGCTATATTCGATACACTGATCCAAATACGCTTGCCTATTTGAGATGGTATGATGGCCCTGAATGGCATGAGAAAGCAAAAACCTGTGCAAAAGGTTCTACAAGAATCTGACCTTAATTTTCTATTAAAAGTATTCGCAAAAATTCCCAAATATAAAGCATTATTTGATGTTTTACAAAGAAAAAGTGTGAACATGGATTGTGTTCTAAAATGTTAGTAAATTCCGCGAATACTTTCAATAAAGGGTACGGAAAACGATCACCAGAGGAAATTGAGCATAGGATAGAAAGAACTGAAAACGTCAACAAGTTTTGTGTCGCATAAACGCACTCTAACACGCAATATTGTTTGGTAATTACTTCCACCTCCAACAAATGGGAAGTACTGTGTGTGTGTGCGTGTGTGCGTGTGTGCGTGTGTGCGTGTGTGCGTGTGTGCGTGTGTGCGTGTGCGTGTGTGCGCGTGCGCGCGTGTGTGCGTGCGTGCGTGCGTGCGTGTGCGTGTGCGTGTTGGTGTGTGCGTGCGTGCGTGGTGCGTGTGTGCTGTGTGCGTGTGTGCGTGTGCGTGTGTGCGTGTGCGTGTGTGTGTGTCGTGTGTCCGTGTGTATGTGTGAGTGGTACGTGCGCGTGCGCGCGTGAACGTGTGTCGTGTGCGCGTGTGTGCGTGTGCGCGTGTGCGTGTGCGCTGTGTGCGTGTGCTGTGTGTGGCATGTGTGCGTGTGTGCTGTGTGCGTGTATGCGTGTGTGCGTGTATGCGTGTGCGCGTGTGCACGTGTGCGTGTGCGCGTGTGCGTGTGCATGTGTGCTGTGTGCGTGTGTGCATGTGTGCGTGTGTGCGTGTGCGCGTGTGTGCGTGTGTGCGTGTTTTGGTGTATACGTGTGCACGTGCGTGTGTGCGTGTGCGTGTGTGCGTGTGCGTGTGTGCGTGTGTGCGTGTGCGTGTGCGTGTGTCGTGTGCGTGTGTCCGTGTGTGAGTGGGTACGTGCGCGCGTGCGCCCGTGCACGTGTGTTCGTGTGCGCGTGTGTGCGTGTGTGCGTGTGTGCGTGTCTTGGCCTGCGTCTGCCTCTTCGTCTGCGTCTGCGTTTGCGTCTGCGTCTGCGTCTGCGTCTGCGTCTGCGACTGTCTGCGTCTGCGTCTGCGTCTGCGTCTGCGTCTGCGTCTGCGTCTGCGTCTGCGTCTGCGTCTGCGTCTGCGTCTGCGTCTGCGTCTGCGTCTGCGTCTGCGTCTGCGTCTGCGTCTGCGTCTGCGTCTGTGTCTGCGTCTGCGTCTGCGTCTGCGTCTGGGTCTGCGTCTGCGTCTGCGTGTATGTGTGTCTGTGTGTGTGTGCCACTGCGAAAGGTGTCGCAACAAACTAAATTGTGAAATGGGACATGTCACAATTGTCAATTGCACAAGAGGGATAGCAAAACATAGTGAAAAATAAATATGAAAGATTATACAAGTAAAAGGCTAAATGTAGGTAATGTTAATGTGCATAAAGAAAAACTACTTCCGCTACTTGCCATTTAACTTACAAATGCTATTCTCCAACACTGGCCGCTTTATACCCAAATGCAGATAAACCGGATACACCTGAAAGCAGCCTTTGGTATCAACAGGACGGTCCTTATTACACTCTTCCTGTTTGCACTTACTTGAATATCGTTTTTCGCAACGATGGATAGGATGACGTGGGGTCATAGAGTGGCCACCTCGTTTCCCGGATCTCACACTCCTTCGAACGTTTTTTTCGAGAAAAGCATAGTTTGCAAGATATTTCCGTTGTTCCAGACTTATCGATGGAATTTGTTCAATTTTCCTTTATGTCAAAATAATTTAAACAAAACAGATTAGATTATGAGGTCGAATATTGTAAAACGTTGAAAGTACAACACTAAAATGTATTGTTACTAGTAATCGACCAACTTAACTGCTGTCTTGCAATGAATAACATAAAATAATAAAACATTACATAATTAATGCAAAATAACCTTCTATTTTTATTCCGGTTCATTTAAACCTAATGATGTAAGTTGTGAGTTATCAGTATGAGTTTTACCGATGTAACGAGTTGCAATTCTTTACATCAAGAATTACGATATAATCCATTTTTAAATCCTCCCACGTTATTGGGAAAACAGTATAAGATTTCTTTAAGTCAGAGCCCCACTGTTTTCGCCAGCCCAGGATAAAAATTTATGAGATACGCTAGTCACACGATAGTCGCCCATAACGCGACTGTAAAATTTCGAAAGACACAGCAGAAGTGGAGTTTGTTTCGCAGCCTTAGTTGCTCCGGATCCCCTCTCGTTGCGCTAGCTGACCTTCCTTGAGCAACTTTAGGATCCTTAGTTGAGATGTTTGCGACTTTTTTCCACACTATATATATATATATATATATATATATATATATATATATATATATATATATATATATATACAGTTTGAAAGTCCTGGCGCCTGTGTTCGCTGACACATTCGACACGTGACGGCGCACCCCTGACACCATATGATTGTATATGAAACGTAGCGGTAAACACTCCTGGTGAGGGCAATGCATATTTTAAATGTAATATCATATTACTAACAGGCGCGCTATTCAGCTAACACTGCCTTTATTATTTCTACACTCATTACATTACATACGATTAAATAAATGGGGCAATAGCCCAATAATTACTTATTCAAATTTATTGACAATAACAATTACTATTCTAAAACCATAAATGGTTCTGATTAGAACATTAAACGCTTAATAACAATTGTCATATTGCGTTCTCCTGCTGAATATATAATCAAAGCAAGATTTATTGTAAAACAGTACACGTAAACTAAAGCGTAATCTGAAAAACAAATACATTAAGAAGGTTGTTTGTTATACTCGTAACAAAATATAAATCGTTTCATAATTGAAATTTTCATTTTTTATTGAAGACTAGCATTAATCAAACAAGTCAATACATTTTTCAATTTGTTGTATTAGAATAATTTCCAAACGTTTCATATTTACGTCCGACATCTTAAATCATGAGTGAAGTAAAGTTAATTTGTGTAGTAACCTAATATGGTTTTAATCTGTTGTTAAAAGGAATTAGTATTGTAATTGATGACTTGTTTCATAAAATTAAAATAAATTAGGTTACAAATTACACAACTTTGTATCAGTTAATTATGAAAGTAACAGTAGGTCAAACCAAGTACTTTTTTTTATACACTAAATAAAAAAATTGAAAACATACTTTTATACTACATATTGAATAAAATGTCTGTGGTTTCTTCGAAATACATTCGATGAATGAAAAAAGATACGATAATGTAACGTATATATGTAGCGCTACCACTCTTTATATCTAAAAGCCTGTGATTTTGTAAGTGATTTTGTGGGTCGATTAAAATGTATCGTTTTTATAATCTTAAAAGTGCGTCCTTCACTAGGAAAATGTAAACTTTCACCATTATTACACGTAAATAAGATACTTAGCTTTTTATGCTTTTTAAATGGTGGCATTTTTATATTTATATTTTACATAAATCTGCACGTCTCGCTAACAATTACCATTTTCGTCTACAGTAATGGTAATCCTTGAAGAATTGTTTGATATTTAGAATAAATTGGTCAAATAGAAAAATATAAAAACATAAATATAGGCCTGCTGTTAATTAACATTTGATAAACGTATAAAGCCAACTATCTCATCTTTATGGTGACAAACCAGAACACACTCTAACGGCCGAAGCCTCCTCTAATGGCCGAAGCCTAACAGTGAAAAATGTCATAATCAAAGACCAAATTTTATTAAATTATGATGTAAGCGAAAGATTGTGAAAAACTTTAATTTCAAATTGATAAAAGTATTCATACACAGAAACTTGACATCTCAATTAAGGATCTAGGCAAATCAAACAAAAAAAATTTTTTGTTAATAATTGTAATTTTTATTTTACAGAGAAGAAACAATGTTGAACGCTTCATATGATTTTTAATTTTAATTTTAATTTCAACTACATATCATAAATTACATTATAGTGCAGTGGTAACTTAACATAATTGGTAAAGCGTTTACTTTAAGGAAAAGCAGAAAAAAACCTATGCATACCAAAAGCTAACATTAAAGTTAAGACGTATCATTGTGCTTCGGCTTGCTTACAAGACGCTAAAACCTATTTAAACGAAGATTATCTACTTGTCTATTGGAGTTATTAGGAAGTTTATATATTTCAATAGGTTCACGTTGTAACCGAATATAATAATGAGTTTATCTTGACAATGTTTCCATATTATCAAATTGAATGTCATGATTTAAATTATTAAAAGTATACCATATTTCTCTGGTTGGACTAGTCTGCAAAATCTCATATGTTTTTTACATCTTGTACCTAAGCTACGTTTTTTGGTTTCAATGTATACTTTTCCACAAGAACAAAATAACTTGTACACTCCGGAAGATGATATTGAACTTGAAACATCTTTAAGTGGCCTTATATGTTCTTTAATTTTTCTTGCAGGTTTATAAACAGTCCTAATGCCATGATTAATGCTGAGTTTTTCAATTCTATCTGTAACACTAGTTATAAAAGAGAGAAAGCAGTACCAACATTAAGCACTAGTTTTTCTTTATGCTTATATCTAGCAGGTGTAACAATATCATTAATATCTTTGGTGATCTTGTTAAATATTTATATCTTTCAAAAAATCAGGATTACAAATTCGTTTTTCGTGATCAACTAAAGATTTAATTCCATCAATTTTTTGATGTGAATGATGGTATGATAATTTAGGAAGGTACGTAATCGGTTTGTATTGGATTTCGGCAAACCTTAAACAATAGTGAATTATTAGTTTTAGATATAAGTATGTCCAGAATTGGTAAACTTCCATTAGTTTCCTTCTCCATTGTAAACTGGATGCTTGTAAGAACACAAGGTTTTTTAGGTGCATTTTGTAACCAATTATATGCTAGTTACCACCATAATAATTTTTGTCGTGGATTAGCTTTAGAATGCCTTGATTTTTAATCTCAAAATCGTTAATAATTTGTCACTTTATGGCATGCGTGCTGTAATGTTGTGCCATAGTCGTCTTGACGACGAAATACAAACAAAGAAATTAAACAAATTATTTATTTATAGTAATACTACAGTTAGAATATGATCTGTAATTAATGTAATATTAAAGAATTATTGTTTACTGATGTTAATATTAATGGTGCAATTGGAATTTCCGGTATTTTCAAGAAGGCTTTGGCTTGAACTGCTTGAAGATGTTGATTTTTCTCGGTTACTCATTTGTTGTACGCTACTAGATCCTAAGGTTTTTGCAATTTTTTTCTTGTTTTCGATGGAGTCTGCCACGTACCCTTCAGCAACAGCATCGTTTTTTCCAATCCCCATGCCGCTTTAAAGTTCTAATGTTAGCTCCACAGTCTGCCAAGATTGTGGCAGAAGTTCAACGAAATAAATATCCTGTGTATTGATCGGCGTTGGGAACATTTAAATACTTGGCAATCTGTCGAGGAATCTGACCAAATGTGTTAATGCCAATAGGATTATGGGTACATTTATACCCAGTGTACAATAAAAAAAACTTTTCAATCTTCACATGCTTTGGTCTTGAACTCATGTACTTCTTAATGGGGTCAATATAATTTACTCTACTGTCATCGTTTTGATATGGCAAAACCCTGAGTTTATGTGTTTTGGTATCTCTAATATAAACCACAAAGACAGATTTCGGTGTTTACAATGTTCTGCCGAACAATTTACAAATTGTTGTTGGCTTCAGCCAACTCACTGCTTAAACGTTCCACTTTTAACACTCCCAAATTTTCGGTGGGTATATATATTTAACAAAATGTTCAGCAACCACCTTACGCTTTTGATTTTAAATTCTCGCAGGTCTGTCAGAATATTACGCAACCATCTCAGGCTCTTCGACATAAATTCATTTAATGTTGATCGGCATTGTGTAAGTGGAGCTGTAAGGTCCTCCTCCTCCCGATACCGTTCTATGAGTGATAAATTTTTCCCGCATATTGAATGGATCGAATTGGAGGTGGTAAGGACTCTGATGGTGTTGATAGTGGCTCTGGTACGGGAACTGGTTTAATACTACAAAAATCTGAATGTATTGAGAAAACAGCATATTATGCTAATTACAAGTGCCTTGATATTTTGATTGAAATATTGTTAGAACAAAACATCAACTATAAGGTTCAACCATGGGAAAATGAAGAACATCATGAAATTTTCAACTGGATATAAGAAAACATTCATAAAGGTAAAATAAATACAAATTCCTGATTAGGATGGATCTGTGGACCAGTTTCAGGAATATCGCCATCAAGTAATTTAAATGATTATAGAAGTACTTTATGTTTACTATGTAAGTTAATGAAATTTTAGTAAAACATTTTTATGTAATATTTAGTGAACTGAAATAAAATACAATTATTTTTCTATGTGTGTTTATTTCATCTAACAGCTACATCCTTTAATACAAACTATGTAACTAATATAAGTAATTTATTTCAAAAATTACAAGTTAAATGTCTAGTTATAAAACAATATCGTCTTTATTGATCCATGATCTTTCATCCAACCTCCACCACTTTACGAATAACTTATTATTCCTTTCTATTAGATACACATCGGGATACTTAGTTTTCTGTAATTCATGTTCACAAAACCCTCCCAGTACAGGTTTTCCTTTCATGTCTTCCAACATGTACGTAGTGAGGTTAGTAATGCGAACTTTCGCAATCTTAAATAGTTCACTAGACCAATTGGGTGTGTATCCCTTGCCAAAAATCTTTCGTGAAGGTTTATGCAATTCGTTGACGAGTTGTAAGTTGCACAAGGTACTAATTTATCCACAATTTCTGAATTTTTGCTCCAACACTAGATAAGTGTAGAGAAAAATCAACATATCCTTTACTTATAGCATCATCATTTTCTTCCGGATCCGCTAACTGGGTCAAACGGTTTCCATCCAAATTGAACCTTGTTGATAAATAGTATTGCTTAGTGGTGACATCTTGAGGAACTGTGGGACTGGCAACATTTCTGAGTCTCCTGTTCTCGATATCAAATTGATTATCATCAATCAGTTTAAACTGAGGGGTTAATTCCTTGAATAGATACTGGATATGCGAACGTCCAAATTTGTCAAGGGTCATTTTAGTTATGATATATCGACATCAATGCATTGTAATTTATACTGTTTAAAAACGGATGTTTTGGTTTTGGTTTTTCAATCTATCCATACTCATACAGTTCTTCCACAATTGATATTGTCATTTACGATACCTGTGTTCCCGTCAATTTTTCTGCCCACAATACCTCTAGATGACCAATTAGTTCATGTACATCATTTCAATATTTATATTCAATCGGCCTGTTTGTTAATTCCTTAAAAAACATAGCTCCACCTCTCTTGGTTGTAGGTGATGATGATAGCAAGGGTTTGATTATTTGTGTATGCTTTTTGCTGCGGCTTCCTAGAATTTTTACACTTACGTCATAATCTCGCCTTGCAATATTCAATATTAGTAGGTTCTAAAATACTTCTATAATCTTTTCTAACGTTTGAATATACTATATTTAAATTGGGTTCATTCATAATAAGCAGATCATATAAACCTGGAGTCCCTTTACACGTGACACCTTTAATAATCATATCGTTTCCTTTAATTGTAACGGGAGTATTACCAATTGTCCATTTGCCAGTTTTGGTATTATAGTGGACTCCATAAGTATGATCAATAGCACTTTCAGGATCCCTCATAATACGTTCAACGTATATACGAGGTAATTCATTGTACTGCTCGAGAAATTCTTCTGAGATGGGTTCATTACGGGTAGTAGAATCATCTGTGACACTAAGAGGTTGTTCTTCTTCCTCAGTATTAATCTCTCCTACAATAGGTCTATCTAATAAATATGGTGTACGAAGACCTGGAGGAGGATTTGTTTGAAAAAACGGACGTTGAGCTAGTGGGCTAGTGGCACCCTTTCTTGAATCACATAATGGAGTGAAGCCTGGAGTGAGTTGAACTTGAGCTAGCGGCCTAGTGGGGGTAGTAGCATGCTTTCTTGTAAATATGAGTAGGGGTGGTTTTTTGGGTTTAACGTCAATGGGCTCCTTTTTAGGTGTTTTTTTATCTGAATCGATTTGATTTACTATTTTAGTTAGAGCTCCTATTAGGGGCTTATAAGTACTTTCAAATGTTCTTTCATTATCAATGCGAGCAGTTTTAATACTGTTATACTTCTGCTGTACTGTTTTACGAGCCTGAATAATTTTTTTCTACTACTTTCAAATGTTCTTTCATTATCAGTGCGACCAGTTTTAATACTGTTATACTTCTGCTGTATCATTTTATGAGCCTGAATAATTTTTTTCTTTAATATCATTTCCTTGTTATCCATTGTAGCAAAACGGGTTTGCTGAAAAGATACCGGTTCATCTCGAACAGATAGATGTTTACACTAAACAGATAGCTGTTAATACCTAAACAGACCAGTACCTACTAAACTACTGTAAGCAGTTTAAGGTATTATATATTCATCAAATATTTTCCGATAGCGACCATTATTAACTTCAACATCCTTGTTTATGACCATGAAGCCAAACGGATCTACCTAGCATGTCCCGAAATAATTTCATACTTATGGTGGGATTTACGATCCTCATACATATGTTTTAAGTTTAATTCATCTTGCTCAAATAATGTAATTAGATTCGCATTGTCACGAATTAACTGCTTTGGAATTTTATTGTAAGTTTGACTCAAATAGAAGTTAATATCGTTATGCCTACTCATAGAAAAATATGCCCTTATGTTATTTTGCTTTTCACAAGGGATATCATCGAAGATAAAAGTAGAGTTTGATTTTGCACAATTAGGCTCAATCGCATATTGATTATCACTGAAGGTGAATTAACCTGTATCCCTCATCGGAACTAAGATTTCCTGTATAGGTTTGTACATGTTTTGACTTAGAGTATACGTATACATATTTAAATTTCAAACCATTTTTCTCGGTAAGCAGACTGATCATTGCGTTTGTTTTGCCGCAATTGGAGGGGCCACATATAATACCACGTATACTATTAGGAAATAAATCGCCATGCTTTGAAGTGATATACTTTTCATCAGCCATGACTTTAGGAGTTTTTGTTTCTGGGCAACTGCTTTCATCGTTAATGGATGAAATAAAACTAAACGCATAATTACAACATTTTTATTTATATATACAAGACTATATTACAATAACTATATTTTTTTCAGTTCCCCAGTGGGTGGGCTGTACTGCATAATAGCGTCATGGAGAATAAGACCATAGACAACGATTCCATTATCGAAAGGTGTTAGAGATTCCATTTACAATTTGATGTCTACTGTTGAGTTTTCTAAGGACCCATTTTGTTTAGAACAGTCCATTACAAATACTGGTCATGATTTGAATTCTGAATAGTTCAATAATGCGTCTTTATCGTCTTCACCATAGTGATCACATCGGAATTTCAAAAAATTGCGATAGGCAGGTATGTATTGGTTAGCACTGAAGTTCAAATGCAATGATTCGAATGGATAATACTCAGAATTCAGATGTTAATGTGATCAAAATTTCCGGCTCTTGCCGACTTTGTGTACCTTTTACCCTGTTGGAATGCAACAATTATCCAACCTGGTTTTTCCAGTTGCGTTGATGTTTTTATTGGCCATATATCTGAGGTTGCCTGTTTTAAAGAAAGTAATTCATATAACTCTCATTGACGAAATGGAACAGTAATAATAGAATTTTTATTGATTCCTTGAAACAAGTTATGTTTCGCAGCATCGCTAAGTGTTAAGTGTGGTACTTTCCATTGAATTTTATTTAAGGTTATTGTCGCATCAACATCACTTAGTAGCAGTTTGTATAAATCGACTCTTGGCGCATATTCACGATGACTTGACGATAATCCTCCATTATTCCAAGTATGTGGTTCAATGGTATGCATACTGTAGAAGATTTTTCTCCATTTTGCTCATCCAATTCTACTTGTAATGTGAAAATGTAAACTTTCACCATTATCACACATAATAAAAGACTTATATTTTTTGGGTTTTTTAATGGTGTATTTTAAATTATACAATCTAAACGTTTCGATAACACTTACAGTTATGTTAGTCAGTGGTAATAAGCATTAAAATTGTTAAAGATGTTGTACACAATTTTGTCAAAGTTGAAAAATTAAAACATAAACATCAGCCTGCCATCAACATAACAATTTGAGAAACGTATAAAGCCAACTATAGAATGAAATTTTAGTAAAGAATAACTAGTTCATTAGAAATTAAATATTGTTAAACTGTCTTAAAGATGACAAATCAGAACACTCTCTAACGGCGAAAGCTAACAATGAAAAATGTCAGCCAAAAAACACATTTAACAAAATTTAATCAAGTTATGATGT
Source organism: Vesta saturnalis (assembly GCA_036346205.1). Taxonomy (NCBI): domain Eukaryota; kingdom Metazoa; phylum Arthropoda; class Insecta; order Coleoptera; family Lampyridae; genus Vesta; species Vesta saturnalis. The sequence goes on from JARFJB010002209.1 coordinate 2,167,800, forward strand.
AAGTGTAAAGTGGTGAAAAACTTCAATATCAAAATGATGAAAGCATTCACAACTATAAACATGACATCAAATCAAATAATCTAGTTAAATCATAAATCTTTATCAAGAAGTGCAAGTGTTATTAACAATGAAAAGCATAATGCAGAACGTTTTTTGTAATTTTTTTAATTTTAATCTTAATTTCAACTACCTATTTTATTTGATGTCATGTTTATATTTGTCAATTCTTCTATCACTTTGAAATTGAAGTTTTTCGCAACTTTACACTTACATCATAATTTGATTAAATTTTGTTAAATGTGTTTTTCATTTTTCATTGTTAGCTTTCGCCATTAGAGAGTGTTCTGATTTGTCATCTTTAAGACAGTTTAGCAATATTTAATTTTTAATGACCTATTTATTCGTTACTAAAATTTAATTCTATTGTTGGCTTTATACGTGTCTCAAACTGTTGTGTTGATAGCAGGTTGATGTTTATGTTCTAATTTTTCACCTTTGGCAAAATTGTTTACATCTTTAGCAAGTTTAACACATATTACTACTGGCGAAGACAACTGTAAGTGTTATCGAAACGTTTAGACAGTATAATTTAAAATACATCATTAAAAAACCCAAAAAAGATAAGTATTCTACTTGTAATGGTTCTTCATTCTTTGGTGACCACCCCAAATGGCTTAGTGTTTTGCTCTTGCTTGTCGTATAAGAAATATATCCCTTAAGTGTAGAGATTATGTCTGGATTTCTGCAAACGTCCACTCTTTGACCACCTAACTCATAACGAATTTCTTCGAAAAGAAAGTTGGGAAAATTATTGGTTAAGTGGTATGATTTTCTTTCATCTTCTTTTTGAGCTCAAGCTTACCTTCTATGTACAGAAAACTATCATACGTAGCCGTAATTATATCTTGGCTTTGAATTAAGATGCGTATTTCTTCAAAAGGTCCATATTTAGAAGATCCATATGGAGGATAATTGTGAATATTTAATTTAATTATAGTATAATCAAAATGTACGTTTTGAAACACGTTTAATGATTCGGCCATTGTCGGTGAGGACTTTTAAACCAATTGACGTTAAAAAGTATTTCTCTGCAGATTTAACCGCAATGAAGGTTGATGACTAATTAATGGCTTACTGTAGGGATGATGTCTTTAATATAAATTTTTGAAAGATGGAATTGGTCCTTGATATATTCTCAAACCCATGTTCTTTTAGTTCTAAGCTTACTGTGAATGGTTCATTTTCACTAAAGTCCATTAGTTCACCCTTTTGATTAGTCAAATTAATTGTTATATTACTAATTATGTCGTGTTCAAGTATTTGTATGTCTAACGCAGACGTATGTAAACTATTTGGTTCTAATATTTTAGACTCAAACCCTAGCATGCGGCCAATGGTATTTTCTTTAGTAAAATCGATCTCACTGTTTATCTCACATTTAAGTGTATAGTGGTTTGCTCTAATGCTATTCTTTTTTGTGGGTATCTTAGATTTTAGATAATCGCTAATTTCATCTAACTCATATGCAGCGTGTGGAATATTAATCACTTGTAAATGAGATGGATTTATTCTAAAATAAAATCTATAGTTGCCTATATAAATGTTTCTAATGCTGTTGCAACCGTGAAATCCAACCAATCCAATAACGTATTTCTTCCTCAAATCTAGCTCTATCGGTGAATAGAAGATGTAGCTAGCTGTGTTACCAACACCTTCTAAAGTGAATATTATTGACATAACTGAGAAAATTTGATGTTGTATTGATTATTTACATAAAAATTGCAGGCATAGATCCGCAAATAAGTGTATTAAATTCTTGATCTTGGTTGTAATTATAATAAATTTTACATCCCCGAAAGTAGTTAACCACTTCGATTGGCGGTTGAAGATTACCGAAACTCTCGTAATACCATACTTTTTTACCACGCTTTTTGTGGCAAACCCAATGTGTACCTGGTTCGCTTTGGCTAAGTTAATAATTGCAGATTCATTTTTCCATGGTGATTTAGCCATGTTTCTCTCATAAAAATATCCCTAAATTAGGGTACATGTTTGACGTATTTCTTTAAAACAATAAACGGTTTTTAAGTATAACGCACCACCACCAGATTTGTATGGTTTTAGATAAAGTGCACCGCCTTTCTTATTCATGGAGCCTATAGCGATCGATTCCATCATACGATTATGCCGTGATATTTCTTCTTGCAATTTTTTGACATTTTTAGCTTCATTGACTGCTTCAGCAATTCCTGATACACCGCCAGCTAATGCACCGATTGCTGATAATCCAGCGAATAACGGAACAAGAAATGGTAAAAACCCTCATTGTTTAGGTATGGGAATTACTCTAGGAACTTTAATGTTTTTCTTTCCTCCTATACTTTTTACCACTCGTTTTGCCGTTGAAAGGGCTGACTTTATTGTTTGTGAAATTTCTGTAGGGTTTAATTTTTTAGCTATTGTTTTTCGTAAATGCAATAAATTTCTACCAGTGCATAACAATTTCTTCTTGTCAAATTAGATCGACGTTTACACCCCATTCCTAATTTTCTCTTTGCTTTCATGGTGGTACTGACTGCTAAAGCTGCAGCTCGTTCACATAACGTTGCGTCTGATGATTTAAAGCGTTCTCAAGCTTTTTTTTAGTAAATTTTATCTGATTTATGTCTACTTTCTAAATCTCGGTAATGTCTGTGACTGATACCGTGAAGTTTGCACTGAGCATCTAATTGATTAATACCGGGGTCACCGTGTGCGAGTCGTTTCTCTAATTTTGTACCAGGACCACAATACTAGTAACCAGGTAAATTCAATTCAAACGGAAGTTTATTGATTAGAGTATTCATTAAACCACCACCTTCACTCTTTCGCTTCTTACCTAACATTGTTTAACTAGATGGATAAAGCAGGGTATTTATACCGAAATTGAGATCACAAAAAACAAATCATAGTTATTAATATTTCTTTTAGTAAATGCTATACATTAGATAAGCAGGACGATAATGCAATATTTCCATTAAGCATACAGTGTTGTGTGAATTAATATTATACTTAGCATTTATAACATTTTGAATGTCTTTATAAATGTTATCGTCACTAGCATGGAATTCTTTCTCACGAAAACGACGGTAGTCCACGACTTGTTGTATGAACTTTTCATAGAAACACATCAGATTGTATGATTCAAGAAATTCCAATCTATAGCTTATTATATCCTTTGAATTGAATAGTTCTTCTACATTATGGGCATTGAATGTGCAAGAACAGCAGGTGTAGTTTTCTATCATAACAGTTTTCAAAATTGTCATATCCTTTAATCAATTTCCAATTATAACAAATACCAAGATTGCTAGATAGAGATTCATAATGCTGATCATAGATTATATCCTCGTTTACATTTGACCAATCAATTTTGTTTTCAATTTATTGGGATCAGAAAAATTGTAATTCTATATATGAATGCCATCTTAGAAGCTCATTCCATTCCTTCATATCCAACAATACATTATTGTCTTGATCACAGTTGCCACACCCATACGCACTGCTGGTGCAAGATTGAGGTGTGTACTGTATCAAATTTCCATATGTTTTGTATGGTGAGTATCGTTCGATAGTTTATAATAAGTACAATCGATTAAATATTCATTAGCTGCTTGTTTATACACTTCATCCTTATGTTGAAATGATAATGATGACCAGTCAGTGTTAGGAGAATAATAACCTTCATCATGTTTCTCTTCATTTTTATTTTTATTTCTACTACCATCACTATTTTGATAGCACTAACAACAAAATGTTATGTTATTATCCATATTGTTACTACAACCATTCGAGGCATCCATACATAACGGTGAACTTCTGAGTTTGGGTCGTTCCAGAAATGATTTTATTGCTACTTGCATTATAACGATTTTACTTGCTCGCAATTTCACTATGACTAAACACTGTTTAAGAAATGATTTCAGTTAACGCATGCGTAAGTTACATATGGTGGGGTACTACTGTTAAAAACAATATGTTATGTTTGTTGTTTTCTCAGTTGCACCCAAACTACCTACGAACACATCGTTCGTATTTAGTAGCGTTTTAAATTCTTCAATTCGTGTTTCTTCCTTAACATACTCATAAAAGCGTTGAGGTAAAACACATTTAAAATCACCCGTTTCCATCACTATACGTTCACCATACTTAGTATTAATTATATCTATATTCCTTACTTTATAGTTTCTTCGATATCTCGAGCTCATTTTTTAAGGGTTTGCAATAGGTTCTTTGGTTTAATCCTACCTATTCCATGTTTATAAGTTGCTAACTGACTGATCTCAACACGGACAGCTCGCTGCAGTTTATATAAGAAAAATGTGTCCTTGAGGACATACTGCAACTTGTTAACTATTCACCTTGACCTACTTTTAGTTTAGACTATTGACCTTGACTCAATTTAGTCATTTGACCTTGATCTACTTATTGGAATATACAACAACCCGGCACTCTACTTGTTTCCACATATTTTCATATTTCTAAGAAATGTAATATGATACCCCCTGCGCGGTTAATAATCTCTTTTGACTTGCAAACTACTTGTTTGCTCGAAAACGCTATTTTTAGATTTCTAAGAATTGTAATATGATGACTTTTAGTTTATTGACATATTGACCTTAACTCAATTTAGTTATTTCTTGATTTCTAAGAAATGTACCGTGGTCAATGATCTTTGACCTTGAAAATTTTATTTTTAGATTTCTAAGAATATGATGATCTTGCAATTTCTATTTTTAGCTTTACATTTTTCGCTCCAAAAATTTCAATTTCCCGCCCAAAGTTTGACCTTGAAAGAGCTCCAAAAGCTTTCAGTTCTCACCACCAGAGGTCGAGTGACCTTGAAGTGGTCCAGAACCGCTCCTATATATCCTTGTGATAGTGGTAATTGCAAATTGATTAAAGCTATTGGAAGGAAAGCCCAATGTTATAATATATGCTCACTTAAATACTAGTTATTGAACTTGTAATTATTTATCTATTGACCAAAAACGCATGTTTTGGATAAGTGCATATTGTTATCTATTAAATTGTAATGTAATATTCGATCAATTTGTTGTGATTAGCCACAAACTAGTTTCTGTTATGTTGTTAAAATTAATGTTTTGTAATAGCTTTTAGAACACGACAACATACCTTTTACAATGTCAGTTAAAGGGAATTTCTTTACATGAAGTAAATTTTATTTCATTAAAACAAATTATAAATCATCAGTATTATAGTTTCAGTACTTTTTTTACACTAACCTATGGCTAGAGTTCTCCACTAATCGTACAAAGAACTTTAAAACTAAGAAATGTCTAGTTGCAATTTTTACATGTACGTTCACTCACAAACGCAATTTTAATATAATATTCAATAAGATATAGAAATTATAAGTGTCATTTTGCACCCCTCCCAGCGACCGCAAAATGCAATTTTGCATCAGTTGTCGTGGGCTGCGCACGCAAAATATCTCGCTGTCCGCTCAATTACTTTTAGCGGTATGATAGATGCCACCTTTGTGCGAATTTTCCAGCAACGTTGTATACAAATAAATGTAGAGGTTTGTGGTCCGGTTCGTCGCTCTCGCCTACCATACATTCCTGCAGCTTTTCCTAGTCTGTGCGTTCGTTATAACGTAATCTATTATTGATTCTCCCCTACCTCCTATGTACGTGTACTCCTCCCTTTCTCTTGCTTCCCTATTACCATTCATTATTTCCCACACCTTTCATTGCACACTTTCAGCAGTTTAACACTATGTCCTTTGTCGGTCTTTTCCCTGTCCCTTTCTTTTCTGGCATTCTCCCCTCTTCTCCTATCCTCGCGTTATGGTCCACTCCTATTATTATCATGCCCCCCCCCCGCTCTCTTCTATCATCTCTTCTAAGTTTTTCTTTGCCTCCCTCATTCTTCTGCTATATATCGTCATTATGTTTATTTTTGTTTTTACCTACTGTATATTCCTTTCTACAATTCCTTTTCTCTGTTGTACTTTCTCTTTTTCTTCCTTTTTCGACCATTTTATTCGAATTTCTGTTATTGTTATTATTCCTCGCCTTGCCCTCCCATTTCAATTACCTTCTTCCGCGTGCTACACCGCCCATGAGAATTCCTCTGGCAACAACCCTTTCCACCAATCACCTGACCGCCCGCCCGCCCCGCGCCCGCCCGCCCGGCCGCCCGCCCACCCGCCCGCCCGCCCGCACGCCCGCCCGCCCACCCGCCCGCCCCCGCCGCCCGCCCGCCCGCCGCCCGGAAATTCGAAATAATGTCGTAAAATTGATGGTATGTCATCTCAGTTGGTATGCCATCTTAGACAGATCTTTCCTGAATAATCAAGTATTTTGAATACATATATTTACAATGCTTAGCTTTTTTTTTAATAGTGTATATTTGTATTTATGTTATACAAATCAAACGTTTCGATACCATTTACAGTTATATTCTCAAAGATTGCATTACTACTGACGAGGATAACTGTAAGTGCTATCGAAACGTTTAGATTTGTATAACATAACAAATATACACCGTTAAAAACCCAAAAAGCTAACTATTTTAAATATTTAGAATACATTTTAAAGTATTATAGCGATGTTGATTCCATAAAAGAGTAGATACATTTTACCATCTAGACCATAAAATGTAGCATTAGTAAAGATATTTTAGTGTATAAAATAGTTTTTCAACCGCACGCACAATATAAAGAGATTTTGCTGCTGGCTTCTGTATGTTTCACTTTATGCTTTCGCTTGTACGATAAAATGATGGCAAATTAATTTTGCATCTGTCGACTACATACTAGAGACTTTTAAAACGTTGTATGGTTGTGCGTGAGTATATTCATGTACAGGTACAAAAGTTGAACTTTTTTAATAATAAAAATATTGCTTTATTCTAAAAATTTGTTTTGTTTCAGAAATGCAGTGACACGAGAGTTTCAGACAAGCGTGTATTTTATACGTTTGCAAGAACATTACCTCCTTCTAGCAAAGTATCAAAAAGTGTTGTGGCTTTACTGAGATCATTTAGATGGCAGAAATTTGTTGTTGTTTCTGGCTCTCATCCGGCCTCCGGAAGTGAAGTACGCGAAGCTATTGAAGTAAGTTTATGAACTCAAACACGTTTATAAGATTGAAATATTATTGATCTTATTTATAGAAACTACTGCATACAAATTTGATTAGGTATATACATATATATATATATATATATATATATATATATATATATATATATATATATATATATATATATATATATATATATATATACGTGCAACATTAACTTGTCAAAGTAATTCGTTCTTATTTGTTTGACGTAGTACAGAAGTTAAAATGTTTTGTGTTTTTTCACTACAGGAGTTATCTTCCGTACATGGCCTTACTGTCACAGACACGAAACTGTATTCAGATTACATCCCAAGACATATAGGTCAAATGGATGCCATTGTAGCTGACACATTTAAAAGGACAAGAGGTAAAAAATCTTTTTGCGTTTTGTACTTCACTGCTTTGCATGTATTACAAGAAATTTAACCAAAGCTGTGTGCTAAGAGATTGAAAATGAGTTAGAGTATGTAGTAATATAAACAACATTCTACGTTCAACAGTTTGTAAGGAAAGTTTTTTATGTGGGCTTTACGGCTGTAAATGGCAAACCAGCAAGGAAGTTATAATTACAGTCAGTATGTGAAGGCGTAGCTCTATAAGTAAGTGTAACTCGTTAACACTGCATGTTTACAATGAAAATTCAACTCTACCTTTTTGTAAACACCGTATTTGTATAATTAAAAATGTTAGACTGTTTAAAGTTTAAACGAAATAAGTAAACCAGTAAACGCAAATAACCTACAGGATGTGAAAGTAATTAATTCTACCTTTTGATATGAAAACGTGGGTAGCACCAAAAACTGTGGTTGTACTAATACTATTACTCACAATTGTGTTTGTTATTACTTTCTAAAATATTCGCCCCTTTACTCAATATTGTTTATTGTATTCTAGAGGTCTAACAATTAACCTAAAATGTTTCTCTTGAACAACATTAGAGACATTCCAAAGACGCAAAACGTAGCTATTTGAGGTCACCAAAAACCTACCTTTGTGCAACACGCAATTTGGCCTGCGTTTGCACGGCAGTCAAAATCTAAATACAAAAAATGAAGGTTTACTTATGAGCATCGTTTCATTATTATTTGTTTGCGTTTGCTTAGTTATTTTCATCATTTTTGCAATTTCCTGTGCGATTTTTGGGCACTTTGTTTGAGTGAGGCCATCCACCCCAAAGTACTTTCCTTTTTATGACAATTTCTTGTACACATTTGTCTAGAATTTCCACTATTTGTTTACAATTTTTTGGTGTATTGTTTTTTCGACACTTGTGGGACCATTTTCACGACTATCGAGGGAAAGCGGAGTTGATAACCCAGTTCTCTAGCAAAAAACAGATCGTGGGTTCAAATCCCATTAGAGGAATTCTTTTTCTGTATGTATTTTTAAATTTTAATTTACATACTATTTATTATTAATTTTATTAAATAGATAAATAAAAAGTTTACCTCAAATAGGATTTGAACCTACGACATATACAAATATTTCTATTCTATATTGTTCAAATAAAATATTTCTATATATGTATATGTATATGTATATACATATATATATATATATATATATATATATATATATATATATATATATATATATATATATATATATATATATACACACACACTGTGTCCAAGATAAGGATTCTCGCTATGGGATCTCGGAAATGATAATATATACAACTCTGGTTAAATGGGAAAAAAGTTGAGTGATTAGGGGCTAAGGCCTGCTTTAAATAGGTTTAAATAGGGCACCAATAAAAATGCAAGTTTAATAACAAGAAAATATCGAAAAGCACATGAACAAAACTTAAAGACCTGTTATAACAAATGTTCAATGTAATGTTCAATCACCTAAATAAGTTTATCCATTATTTCGTTAAACGATCTTCTAACTTTAAACAATATGTTTGGCTGATTGTCAATAAAGTTAACGGAATTTATAATTTGCTGCCATAATACCTGACGAGTATCTATTGTTTGGGACTATACTAGTGATTTCGTATGCTCTAAATAGAAATCTAAGGGATTATCTTCGGGAGTTCTAGGCGGCCACGGAAATTCTCTACCTCTGCCAATCCAACAATAGCGATAGTTCCGCACTATTAAAGGATAATGAGGTGCATGAACCACATGTCTCTTGTTCGAATAAGTGGCAATTCCTCTAGATAATCGAAAAGTGTAGTTTGTAAAAACTGTAAATACGAGTTACCATTCAAATTTGCTGGTGATTCATAAGGACCCAACAAACTATCTCCAAATATACCGCACCATACATTAATCTTAGATTCGTGTTGAATATGTGATTTTCGGAATAGATGGGGATTTTCAATATCCCAATTGTGACTAGTTCTCTAGTTGAAAATTCCTCTACGTGTAAATGTGGCCTCGTTAGTAAAAAGAATTTTTTCAATAAAACTACGATTTTCATTTTTTTTATTTATCATCCACTGAGAAAAATTCTTTCGTGAAGGATAATCTCCAGGCAATAAATTCTGAACCGGTGTAAAGTGGTACGGTCGTAAATTTTCTTTTTTCAGTATTTGAAAAACTTAAGAGTGGCTTACTCCACTCATTGTTGCTAAACGTCGAGTGCTTAGTTCAGGATTATCAGAAAACTCTCAGTAAAATATCATCCTCCTGATCCACAATTAATATTGTAGGTCGTCCCACACCACTGTTACGCCTAAATTGTCCAGTTTCCCCTAACTAGAGATATTACTGAAGGTCTGGCGATTGGGTTGAACTCTGTTTGGGTACATTTCCTGATAGAAGCAGCAAGACAGGAATAATTTTCGTTTACATAAACACAGAACATATCTCGCATTTCAAGATTAGTAAACTTGTTGCGGCGTGGCATTTTCACTTAATCGACTTTTTAAATTTTACAGCGATCACAATCTTAAGTGACAGTAACAACTAGCAATGACAGCATCTATTACATCGAAACAATTTTTCATGTATCCATGATTTTATCAAGATTCGCCGAGAAATTTCGAATTTCTAAATTATTTGTTAGTAGCCAACATTTTGAATGGGGTATAGATTCTCGTAATGGGATGTAATAACGCAGTAACGATGGGGGAAATTTTTCGATTGTAACGTTTTCTTTTGTTGTTTACGTAATTTAAAGGTTTACAATTTTTTTCTTGTATTTTCTAAAAGGGAAATCTGATTTACATTTTGGTATTGATATTTAGGGACGCCCTCTTATTGGAGTTTGAAAGGAAACATTCGTTAGTGTATTTGTAAATAGGGATAGTTTTGTAGAAATAAATTTCGTATTTTAATTTGGTTAAATCAAGTTGGGATTACGTCATATAAAAATTTAATGAAAAGAACGTATTCAGATATTATATTGTAAGGTGAATCTTTTGCTTCTAGTTAGCCGCTAGATAGGCAACGTTCCGATTAATAAGGGTTTGAATTTCTCAGATAAGATTTCGAGTAGGAACAGTCTTGCTCACAAGCAATCTCTCCCGACGTTTTTCAAATTTAGGCTTCGTGTATGCGTGGAGGTATATATTTAAGTTTCTTGGGTAAATTAGAGTGGAGGTAGTTGGAAAACCAATGTGGTCCAAAGTAAAGTTTTTATGTTAACAGTAGTAGTACAGGCGTAGAAGCGTGTAGTTTAGGGTGGCGTAGTTATCGCGAAAGGAGGTTGACCAAGGCTCGTGCAGACCGAATTTTCGAAAAATGTGTTTTTCCTAAGCTAAAATCCAAAAGGGATCATATAAGTGTTCAACCTTCACGACACCTATATATTGTTGTGTGTAGTGAATCCTTAAGGCTAGTTATCCAGAACAGCGCTGAATGTCAAGTACCTAGTGCTCTCGCTTTCCTCTGGAGAAGATTTCTCTTGTTTTGCGGAAATATGCAGCGTTCGTTTCAAAATGGCAAACATTAAGTTCACAGTGCGCCACTACTGCTAAACAAACAAGACCTTTTTTTGTAATTTAATTAAAGTCATAAGAATTAATCAGAACTTGTACATTATAGTTGTGTGAAGATAATAAGCAACCGATGTAAATAATTTCGCTTGAGCAGTATAGTTAAAGAAATTAAAACCAGGTGAACGAATTATGTGTCAATGTAAAGATTTGCGTACACGATCCATTGAGAATCGAACAACAACGCGGAGCAGAAGGCAGCCGTTACCAGCTGTATGATCACAAGCGTCCCTAGCATCAATCATCGTCGAGGTTAGCGTCCGTACCAAATTCTGTGTAACTAAAGGAGTTTCTTCAATGAAAGGTAACTTATATGTTTTTTTAATATGGTGATTGACAAAATGTAAGTAAATATTTTGGTGTATCTTATTATGATGATATTTAGGTATAAAAATGAAAGCACGAACGCACTGTTTAATTTTTTTTTAGAGATCGATTTTCGATTATTTTATCGTTTAAATTATATGGACAGTGCTTTCATCCCGAGAATCGTCCAAATTTATTTGGAGCGTTTATTAATCTTATTCAAACTGAAGAACGTCTATATCGAAATTACTATAGGTTTATTAGAAGGCAGTTTGCAAATCCTAGATAGAATCGACGCCAAATTCAGATAAGCTCTTTGACGTTTATTTCGTAACCAACATTGTTTCCGATTTCTTTGTTTCGGTATTATTATTATTTACTTTATGTACATTATATTTATTTACGTTATTAGACTTGAGTTTTTTTCTTATGTGAATCTACGATTACACAGCATCTGATGATAAGCAATTTTCTTATTTATTCTTTAATTTGCTCATTAAATTAACGTATTTATATCAAGCTTAGTTTGAATGAAACATTCACGGCCGAAAGTTTTCAAGGGATTATTTAATTATGACGTACATTTGGAGGACGATGGATATTGCTTTCTTTTTCTTGTTTTTCTTATGAATTGAGCATAATTCAACGTAGTTTGAGGAATTGGATTTCAAAGGATTATGTACACAGTTAAAACGTTTTTTTTTCGTTATTAATATATTACTATATTTTTGTTTTGCGAGGTGAAATTATTTTACACATTGAGAATTTGGATTAACGTAACGTGATAAAAGGTTAGTGTTTATTTGGGTATTTTGAGCGAGTTGTGAATTATCATAATTAGGCATTTTATCCTCTATTGTAACATTTCAATCATCCTGGCGCCCATTTCAACCCTTATTTTGATTTATGAATGGTATGCTATCTTATTGTGCTCAAAATTAATTAACATTTGACTCACACCCGACCGCTGGCTAGTCATCCTGGCGCCCATTTCAACCCTTATTTTGATTTATGAATGGTATGCTATCTTATTGTGCTCAAAATTAATTAACATTTGACTCACACCCGACCGCTGGCTAGTCGGCAAAAGCCAAGTGTATCTGTAATCTCGTTTTACTGCCAGTTTATACCGTAACAAATTAAGTCAGACCAGATACAATTACACAAAACCTAAGCTTATTTTCCATATGTCGCGTAGTACGCACTTTAAGTAAATTTAGAGATTAGTTTATTTGTTTTAAAGTGTTTTCAAATTATTTTAATATTACTTTTAACCAAGCAAAAATTTCGCCCTTACAAATTTAGAATTTGTCAAGGATTGATGCCGGGCGATGAAAACAGATGCAGAGGATTTTGTGAATGCTACACGAAGCAATGCCAGACTGATGAACATTTTCCTTACAAAATAATTTGGTGTGACGAAAGCATGATCACCAATAATGGTATATTTAATAAAACAAGCACGTATTATTGGTCAAATGAAAACCCACTTCAAGTTAAAGAAGCGAGGCACCAAGTTCGTTTTGGTTTTAACATGTGGGCAAAAATATTTGGCACCAAAATACTAGGACCTTTCTTTTATAACAATTCGTTAACATCCGAACGTTATTTGAATTTACTTGAAAATGACACAGAAAATACGTTAGACTATTTACCAATTGCAAATGTTGTAAATTGTTGGTTGCAGCAAAATGGGGCTCCAGTACATAATTAGAGAGTGGTACGTAAGTACTTGTCAGTAGAATATGGGCACTACTTGCACTTTTTTACGTCACAAACCCCACCCACTGGGGCACCCTCCCCTCCACTTTTTGTACTCACCTACGTGGGAGGCGTATATTTGGAGGATGGGGTCGACTTCTTTTTGTGGGCCTTTTTCAACCCTTTAGCGGAGTTGAGCCCCTAATTAAGGTCCTTTTGGAAGTATTATACCCCTTGGAGGATAGGCAATTCCACGTACATGCAGTGTTACGATTGGAGGGATTATAACTAGGCCATGCCCCACCTCTTAACCGATTGGTTGTGCGTGCATCGCCTCTCTGACTTCTGATTGGTCCTTAGCCCACCACTCGACCTCTGTGCTCTGATCAGAGGACTAAGTCTGTGCATTCTGATTGGTTATGGCTGGGAAATTTGAATTTGTATTCTTATAAGGGGCCTTAATGCTAACTTGTAAGACATGTGTAGGATCTAGCTCTCTGAACTTCCTCCTATTTCGATTATAGAACACTTATTTTTATTTCAATTATCATAATTAAAATCGTGTGTGGATTATAATTACGGCCCTGTGTTACGATAATTTAGTTTTGGTTAGTTTGCAACAACATAAACTGTTTGAGATGATTCTGAAGGTATGGTTACCAACACTTTCGTAGAAACACGACACTAACTTTATTTATAACTTCTGATTGGTCCTTAGCCCACCACTCAAACGCTGTGCTCTGATTGGAGGACTAATCTGCATTCTGAATGGCTATGGCGGGGAAATTTGAATTTGTATTCTAATCAGGGGCTCTAATGCTAACTTGTGAGACATAAGTAGGATTTAGCGCTCTGGACTTCCCCCTCCTTCGATTATAGAACAGTTATTTTTATTTTATTTTAATTATCATAATGAAAATCCCTGGGTGGATTATAATTAAATTTTTTACGGTCATTCAAATTAATCTCATGTACAACAACAACGAAACAGGAATTTTATTTATACCAATAACGTATAACAAGTGATTTTTATAATTCCATTTTCTACTTGAATATTTAATTTGTTGTTTATCAAGATAAAGGTAACATATACATTTGATTTTAAATACGTTGTTAGATTCTATAATGATAAAATTGTTTTATAGAACGCAATTATTATTAAATAGTTACACAATCTCATTAATATGAAGCGGAAAAGTAGTAATCACCCATTGACATCGCGTTAAATTTTGCTGTTGCAAAAATACATTAAAGTCTAAATCAAATATTACGTGAAATAATAACCATATGTTGAACTAATATATTTTTTATACTTTTTTCATATAAACTGGGTATTGCTTTACCATCATTAACTAATTTAGAATGTAATATTCAAACCTGATTACTGCAACTCGTATTTAGCATACATATTGTACTTACAAATTTACATTCAAAATAAAACAAACGATGGTAACATGCTTTAAAAAAATGATTTTCACTTTGATCGTGTAAAAGCCAGACTTCATCAGTTTTTTATATTGTGTACAAAAAAAATATCATCTTGGTGTTATAAATAAACAACAGTCTTCAAACTGTGTTTTTATATTGTGTATACATACAAATTGCTTTAAATAAGCGAGTACCTTGTTTCACAATGTGATTTTTGTAATAGGATTTATTATAAAGGGGTTGCATAATTATCCTCTGTCATAAAAATTGTATTCTAATAAAGAACAAAGACATGTAAAGATGATGATGACAAGTGCTTTTCATAATAAAAAGATTTATTTTAATTTAACTTAATCTGTTCACAAGTATCATATAGGTAAAATTTCGCGACGCGAGGCTTTCGGCGAATACTGTTTCAGCGATCCCCACACCAACCCTCCCCGAACATAACCGAGATTGTAAGACAGGTGTAGGTCGTCGCAACTTGTTTTCGGGTCTTCGCCACTTGTGATCGCAACTTATACGTGGGTCTTCGTGTATTGTCGTGGTACCCTTGGCGAAAAATTTGAATGTGTGTTATAATAAGGGACCTAATGGTAACATGTAAGACAGGTGTAGGGTTGAACAACTTGCTCTCGGGGCTTTGCCCCATGTGGAGGCCCCATTGGCGGAAAATTTGAATTTGTATTTGTGTTTAAGTCTCTGCAGGTTATGACTGGAAATATGAAGGGTATAATGCTAACTTGTAAGACAGGGCTTAGAAACTTACTTTCAAGGCCCTTACTCCTAGACCAAAAATTTGAATTTGTTTGTGGCGCTATCTATGAGGGGAAATTAGAACTTGTATTCTGATAAGGGGCCTATTGATAACTTATAACAAAAACATAGGAACCTGTGTTAGGGCCTGCGCCCTCCTTCGCAGCCCCTGGTTGGGAAATTTGAATTTTTGTCGTCATCTAGTTGTGTATGGACTAATGATTACTTTCTGTAATAAAGATGGCACCATTTAGCGTTATATTTTCTAGAACTAATCAGAGTTTTGTTTGTGGCACCATCTAGTGGTATATTTTTAAACTACGGAATGTTTTTTGTAATAGATTTTACCTATATGATACATGTGATCAGATTAAATTAAATTAAAATAAATCTTTTTATTATGAAAAGCACTTGTCATCATAATATTTACATGCCTTTGTTCTTTATTAGAATACAATTGTTATGACAGAGTATAATTATGCAACCTCTTTATTAATCCTATTACAAAAATCACATTGTAAAACTAGAAAATGTTAATTGATGGCTTAGTTAATTAGGTACTCGTTTATTTTAAGCAATTTGTACGTATATCCAATATAAAAACACAGTTTGAAGACTGTTATTTATTTATAACACCAAGGTGATGTTTTGTTTGTACACAATATAAAAAACTGATGAAGTCTGGCTTTTACACTGTAGTATTTAACCCCAATTGGTGTTTGTTTAAGGTTAGAGTGGTATTAATATTTATTCTTACATGTTTTAGAAAGATTATTTATTGCACACATTAACAATGATGTACTTAACGACAAGATCGTTTCAGTACTACTCTTACAGGTACCTATAGTATCTGTTTAGTATATGTTTACAATCTGTTCTAGTTTTACCTAGTTACTTCTATTTATAATAGTGAAAAGTGTATTGATAAGAATGCATGACTTTACAATTCCTTTAGTACATTGGTCTATTTATATTGTAATAATTGTTATTGCGTATTTGCATACTAAGTAATTTAACTAGTTTAACTTTTAAATGTGTTTTACTTATTCTATTGAAATGGAATGAAATTGAATGTTTCGTAATTGCATCACACCTTCCCCTTTTAGGAGAATGATCCTTGCTATGGCCACTTGCGAGGGCATTCTCGAATAAAGGAAAAGATTTGATTTGAATTAAGAAGATTACGTAGTTAAATACATAAAATGATTACAAGTACATGTCTAAGGTATAAAATAACTAACTAACTACAAGTATCCATCCCTTTTTAAAGAGAATAGGACATTATTAAGGTACATTATCTATCTCTACTCACACTCTTAAAACTATACTTATGTTCTAACATACTACTTTGATATATATTTTCATGCTCGATTTTTGTGTACTGTCAACTGTCTTCCGTCTACATTTTTAATTGCACAATTCGGTTCTTGAACACTAACCACTGAATACGGACCCTGGTACCAAGGATCAAATTTGTGTCGTTCCTCATTGGTTAGTATAACAAGATCATCTGGTTTCAAATTTTGTCGACAAGCATTGGCATTATGAGCAGTCGCACGGTCTATTTTAGCCTTTTCTAAGTGCTCTTTCGCTCGATTATGAGCGTATTGCAACCTACACCGTAATTCCTTATCATAAGCGTCTATATTGTAAAGAGGGTCTACACGTGATCCGTTTAGTGACTCTGGTTGTTTTAATTTGATTTTATTAATTTGACATTTGTGACATTTTTTAACAAAAAGCGCTACGTCACGAGACATTTGTTTCCAAAAATAACAGGACCGTTTTTGACCGCAATGACCTCCTAGTAGTGGATTATCGTGAAATTGTTCTATAAGTTTCAATTTCTCATTTTATTTGTTATAAGTTTTCTTTTATTACATAAAACAATAGTTGTTTTTCTAAGGCACCTTTCTCCTACATCCTTAAATGTATTAATAGAGTATTTTTAATATATTCTAAATTAGTTAATGATGGGAAAGCAATAGCCAGTTTATATGCAACAACATAAGTAGAAAAGTGTTTAGTGAGGCTACGTATAGATACGTTGTGTAAAAAAATTTCAGTTCAATATATGATTATTATTAGAACAGTCTAAATAATACGAATCTGAAGGTATGTGTATTATTTTTAATATATATTTTACTTGATATTGCTGACAAAAATGTCGATAAGGATTTTTAAATGTATTATTACTATTATAGGATGACGTCAGAAAATTAGATCTACAATAGCGGGTACGTATTCGTGGCCTTTAAACTTGTAGTTATTAATTTGCATATAATAATAAACCATTAAAACCTTTTGTCTTTTATTTCCATTATATCAATTTGATATTTTTAAAACATGTTAATTTAATTTAATTTATGTATATATATATATATATATATATATATATATATATATATATATATATATATATATATATATATATATCTCGTTTCTATAAAACAATTTTGTATGTATGTACTTGAACATGCAAATAAATCAGACATAATCTTTCGAATCTATAGGTGGTGACTGTTTAAAAGAGAATCTGCCTTTATAAAAGCACCATTGCATTAGGGTAGAAATTATTTATTATTTTATGTAATATTTAATTTAGACTTTAATGTATTTTTGCAACAGCAAAATTTAACACGATGTCACTGGGTGATTGCTACTTTTCCGCTTCATATTAATGAGATTGTATAACTATCTAATAATAATTGCATTCTATAAAACAATTTTATCATTATAAAATTTAACAGCGTATTTAAAATCAAATGTATATGTTAGCTTTATCTTGATAAACAACAAATTAAATATTCAAGTAGAAAATGTAATTATAAAAATCACTTGATATACGTTATTGGTATCAATAAAATTCCTGTGTCGTTGTTGTTGTACATGAGATTAATTTGAATGACAGTAAAATATTTAATTATAACCCACCGAGGATTTTCATTATGATAATTAAAATAAAATAAAAATAAGTGTTCTATAATCGAAGGAGGGGGAAGTCCAGAGAGCTAAATCCTACTTATGTCTTACAAGTTAGCATTAGAGCCCCTGATTAGAATACAAATTCAAATTTCCCCGCCATAGCCATTCAGAATGCAGAGACTTAGTCCTCCAATCAGAGCACAGCGTCTGAGTGGTGGGCTAAGGACCAATCAGAAGTTATAAATAAAGTTAGTGTCCTGTTTCTACGAAAGTGTTGGTAACCATACTTCCAGAATCAGCTCAAACAGTTTATGTTGTTGCAAACTAACCAAAACTAAATTATCGTAATTCAAGGCCGTAACAAAGAAATAAAAAGTGCATTAAATTACTCCAAAACGAAATTAAGATCTATCGCCACTTGCAATACGTCAATGAATTTTGGATTCAAATATCTTCCAAAATACGTTATAAAAACCAGGGTTGTATTTAAAAATCAGGTTAATGGTTTTTAGCCTGAAATGTTGGAAAATTATTAAGTGTGATATGTCGTAAGAATTTAGAATTAAAATTAGAGTTTACTAAAAATAAAACAAATTTTTGGACTATTTAAAAATGAAGTTGATGATAGTTGCGAAAAACGAAATGTCGGATTGAAGAAACAGAAAAGTAGAAATGAGAATGTAAAATCTATTTTGTTATAACTATTAGATAGAGTCAGAAAATAATAAAAACTAATTCCGAATTTTCGGTTTTTCCAAATATTTTAGGAAGTATTTGAATTTCCCAAATTTTAAAACGTCATTTTGTAAGGTTCGGCGCAAGTGTTTCCTTATTTGAACATCTTTGTAACTCTAACGGTTTACAAGATCATTCTTATCCGGGACACAGGTACATATATATATATATATATATATATATATATATATATATATATATATATATATATATATATATATATATATATATATAACAGGGTGTCTAGAATCTACCCACATCTTTGCTGTTATAAGAGATACAAAGTCGTTTAAATTAGCAAAGTTGGGCAGAATTACATAATAATTCAAATACTGATAAGATAATTCAACATTGTTGCCAACTTTCGAAGATATCTGAAAATAGCTAATAATCGTCCAAATCTTCAATCGGTCATATCTTTTTAATATTCAAAATATGAAAAGTTATAAGAGAGACTTTCGGTAGCATTTTTTCGCGAAAAATGGGAAAATGTGAATAAAAATTTTTTTTAGTAATTATTTTTCGAACTACAACCCAAGCATACATTTTCTTAAATGGCAACTATAGGTGGTTATGGACTCATTCGATGGCTTATTTTTTTCTGATTTCAAAATGTATAGCTTTGTATGTTTAGTATTATTAGTTAACTCACAATTTTTTGAAACAAATGCGATGTTTGCCGTGTTGTGCTGTGAAAATTAAAACAAATCTCTGCATTGATTGACTGTCACATAGTAGATATTGTATTATTTGTTGTAACCAGTTTTGTTCGTACTTAAATAGTGAATATTAATTTATTAATGGCTTATTCTTCTGAAGAAAGAAACGATATGCTTTTTTGCTATTAACAGAGATGCTAATTCTGCTTCAGAATTATATCTTCAAACTTATATGAAAAGAAGACCACCCGATGTGAGATTGTTTGCCAAACTCGAATCGAATTTAAATAAATATGGGGCTTTTACTAAACCTCAAAATTTTAAAAGTAATGTTAACACAGAAACAGAAGAATTTAAACCTACTACATCTCTTCGTGAAATTGCGAACGAGTGCAATACTTTAAAAGATGAAGCCCACGTTATTTTGAAACCAAATAATTTTAAGCCACATCATTTTCATATAGAAAATACATTGTATGTTCAAGATTACGTTTTGCTACATGGTTGATTGATGTCGAGCAAACAATCAATTCTCGAAAACCATTCTTTTACCGATGAAGCAAAATTTACAAACAACGACATCTTCAATAGAAAAATCATATCCAATGGTCCCAAGAAAATCCTCATATTATTGTTGAGAGGAGAGATCAAAAAAATCTCTTTCTGTTATTAAATTGAAAATACCTCAGAAACTAACGATTTTAGCTATAAGGAGTGCTTAATAAAAATGAAAGAACATAAAGTGTATTTTCACTTTTTAAGTTAAAAATACAAGATGATTCATTTGAAAAAATTGACAAAATCATGTGTCCCAGTCTTGGCTCGCTCTGTATTCAATTGGTGCAATAATAAAGAAACAGTACTTTCTCGTAATACTGTACCAATGTCAAAAAGTTACGCCTGGAAAAAAATATTGTTAGGTTGTTCTGTCTAGGGTATACAGGACGTTGAAATGAGAATGATTTTTGTGTACAATTGACCATAACTTTTGAAATACCCTGTATAACGTAATGAAACCCTATGTTGGTAGTATGGGGGAGATGAGCTTAATCTAAATTTGAGATAATATAGGCAACAAAAGAAAGTAGACAAGGAGTTTTCACGTACAAAATTGTTTAGTGACTACTAAAGCACAAAATATACGTCAAATCACAATAAATTACATATAAAGAGAAATTAGTTCACGGACAAACAGTTCTACTTAACAAGTTGGCACAAAAAAAACTCATTAAAACAAAGCTTGATAAGGGTAAGTTGTAAATAGATCATAATATCGTGACCGACATATAAGTTTGCGGCGTTAGAAAAATACAGAGCCCCTTTGTCAGGTTACTACACATTCATCTATATAACAATAAAAGCAATAAAAATAAAATTCGAGGTGTTTAATGGTTATCTGGACCTGGAGTGAGTACCCACTGGACAATTGCTTTTTACAATTAATAACCCAGCGGTATCATGTACCCGTTCACCAGCCCACCTCTACACAAATATAAATATAAACAACAAATAACAATGCTAATTCACATAAATGCAAGGGTGAGGGAGCCGTGTACTGTCTTTTATTTTAGCAGATTTCAGCTTAATGTGTCCGCGTGCGAATAAGATACCTTTACAATGAAATGGTCTATTTCTAATAGGTCAAATAGACTTGTAAAATTATCTGCTGCCAGCCTTAATTTATATAAAAGTACCTACTTACACTTGAATTCCTTTAATTGATCACAGACACAAATCGTTAACATAAGCGGTTTAACTTTAACAAGGGTGACTGTTATTTGTAGATTAATATTTGAAAACACATTACAACTAACACCGAAAGAAAAGACAAATTAGTGTTGGCTAATTCAAAAGAAAATGTATCGCCCGAAATATTTTAAAGACAAGCTGTTTACAATGGGAGTTTCTAATTAAAACAAATCAAAGCGTCCGGCTCAATCAAAGTTTAAACAGCAATTGCCTTCCCCTCTGGTTTCCACTAACCATCTCTACTCCCCAAAATCTTCCCTCGTCTTTGAAAAGTGACGGAACAGTTTCATATTAATTATTGCACATCTTAATATTAAAAGTATAGATTCGTCCGCAACAAACCCTAAATTTAGGTCTCGAGCTTCCAAGTACCAAGCAAAGACGTCTTTGGTTGCAGTGTGTATTTATAATAGTGAAAAGTGTGTTGATAAGAATGCATGACTTTACAATTCCTTTAGTACATTGGTCATTTATATTGTAATAATTGTTATTGCATATTTGCATACTAAGTAATTTAACTAGTTTAACTTTTAAATGTGTTTTGCTTATTCTATTGAAATAGAATGAAATTGAATGTTTCGTAATTGCATCACAACACGATCAAAGTGAAAATCATTTTCTTTTAAGCATGTTTTCGTCGGTTGTTTTATCTTGAATATAAATTTATCAGTACAATATAAATGCTAAATACGAGTTACAGTAATCAGGTTTGTGTATTATATTCTAAATTAGTTAATGATGGGAAAGCAATAGCCAGTTTATATGCAACAACATAAGTAGAAAAAGTGTTTAGTGAGGCTACGTATAGATACGTTGTGTAAAAAAAATTTCAGTTCAATATATGATTATTATTAGAACAGTCTAAATAATACGAATCTGAAGGTATGTGTATTATTTTTAATATATATTTTACTTGATATTGCTGACAAAAATGTCGATAAGGATTTTTAAATGTATTATTACTATTATAGGATGACGTCAGAAAATTAGATCTACAATAGCGGGTACGTATTCGTGGCCTTTAAACTTGTAGTTATTAATTTGCATATAATAATAAACCATTAAAACCTTTTGTCTTTTATTTCCATTATATCAATTTGATATTTTTAAAACATGTTAATTTAATTTAATTCTATGTAGTATATATATATATATATATATATATATATATATATACTTTTCGTTTCTATAAAACAATTTTGTATGTATGTACTTGAACATGCAAATAAATCAGACATAATCTTTCGAATCTATAGGTGGTGACTGTTTAAAAGAGAATCTGCCTTTATAAAAGCACCATTGCATTAGGGTAGAAATTATTTATTATTTTATGTAATATTTAATTTAGACTTTAATGTATTTTTGCAACAGCAAAATTTAACACGATGTCACTGGGTGATTGCTACTTTTCCGCTTCATATTAATGAGATTGTATAACTATTTAATAATAATTGCATTCTATAAAACAATTTTATCATTATAAAATTTAACAGCGTATTTAAAATCAAATGTATATGTTAGCTTTATCTTGATAAACAACAAATTAAATATTCAAGTAGAAAATGTAATTATAAAATCACTTGATATACGTTATTGGTATCAATAAAATTCCTGTGTCGTTGTTGTTGTACATGAGATTAATTTGAATGACAGTAAAATATTTAATTATAACCCACCGAGGATTTTCATTATGATAAATAAAATAAAAATAAGTGTTCTATAATCGAAGGAGGGGGAAGTCCAGAGAGCTAAATCCTACTTATGTCTTACAAGTTAGCATTAGAGCCCCTGATTAGAATACAAATTCAAATTTCCCCGCCATAGCCATTCAGAATGCAGAGACTTAGTCCTCCAATCAGAGCACAGCGTCTGAGTGGTGGGCTAAGGACCAATCAGAAGTTATAAATAAAGTTAGTGTCCTGTTTCTACGAAAGTGTTGGTAACCATACTTCCAGAATCAGCTCAAACAGTTTATGTTGTTGCAAACTAACCAAAACTAAATTATCGTAACTCAAGGCCGTAACAAAGAAATGAAAAAGTGCATTAAATTACTCCAAAACGAAATTAAGATCTATCGCCACTTGCAATACGTCAATGAATTTTGGATTCAAATATCTTCCAAAATACGTTATAAAAAAACCAGGGTTGTATTTAAAAAAATCAGGTTAATGGTTTTTTAGCCTGAAATGTTGGAAAATTATTAAGTGTGATATGTCGTAAGAATTTAGAATTAAAATTAGAGTTTACTAAAAATAAAACAAATTTTTTGGACTATTTAAAAAATGAAGTTGATGATAGTTGCGAAAAAACGAAATGTCGGATTGAAGAAACAGAAAAAGTAGAAATGAGAATGTAAAATCTATTTTGTTATAACTATTAGATAGAGTCAGAAAATAATAAAAACTAATTCCCGAATTTTCGGTTTTTCCAAATATTTTAGGAAGTATTTGGAATTTCCCAAATTTTAAAACGTCATTTTGTAAGGTTCGGCGCAAGTGTTTCCTTATTTGAACATCTTTGTAACTCTAACGGTTTACAAGATCATTCTTATCCGGGACACGGTATATATATATATATATATATATATATATATATATATATATATATATATATATATATATATATATATATATATATATATACAGGGTGTCTAGAATCTACCCACATCTTTGCTGTTATAAGAGATACAAAGTCGTTTAAATTAGCAAAGTTGGGCAGAATTACATAATAATTCAAATACTGATAAGATAATTCAACATTGTTGCCAACTTTCGAAGATATCTGAAAATAGCTAATAATCGTCCAAATCTTCAATCGGTCATATCTTTTTTAATATTCAAAATATGAAAAAGTTATAAGAGAGACTTTCGGTAGCATTTTTTCGCGAAAAATGGGAAAATGTGAATAAAAATTTTTTTTAGTAATTATTTTTCGAACTACAACCCAAGCATACATTTTCTTAAATGGCAACTATAGGTGGTTATGGACTCATTCGATGGCTTATTTTTTTCTGATTTCAAAAATGTATAGCTTTGTATGTTTAGTATTATTAGTTAACTCACAATTTTTTTGAAACAAATGCGATGTTTGCCGTGTTGTGCTGTGAAAATTAAAAACAAATCTCTGCATTGATTGACTGTCACATAGTAGATATTGTATTATTTGTTGTAACCAGTTTTTGTTCGTACTTAAATAGTGAATATTAATTTATTAATGGCTTATTCTTCTGAAGAAAGAAACGATATGCTTTTTTGCTATTAACAGAGATGCTAATTCTGCTTCAGAATTATATCTTCAAACTTATATGAAAAGAAGACCACCCGATGTGAGATTGTTTGCCAAACTCGAATCGAATTTAAATAAATATGGGGCTTTTACTAAACCTCAAAATTTTAAAAGTAATGTTAACACAGAAACAGAAGAATTTAAACCTACTACATCTCTTCGTGAAATTGCGAACGAGTGCAATACTTTAAAAGATGAAGCCCACGTTATTTTGAAACCAAATAATTTTAAGCCACATCATTTTCATATAGAAAATACATTGTATGTTCAAGATTACGTTTTGCTACATGGTTGATTGATGTCGAGCAAACAATCAATTCTCGAAAACCATTCTTTTTACCGATGAAGCAAAATTTACAAACAACGACATCTTCAATAGAAAAAATCATATCCAATGGTCCCAAGAAAATCCTCATATTATTGTTGAGAGGAGAGATCAAAAAAATCTCTTTCTGTTATTAAATTGAAAATACCTCAGAAACTAACGATTTTAGCTATAAGGAGTGCTTAATAAAAATGAAAGAACATAAAGTGTATTTTCACTTTTTAAGTTAAAAATACAAGATGATTCATTTGAAAAAATTGACAAAATCATGTGTCCCAGTCTTGGCTCGCTCTGTATTCAATTGGTGCAATAATAAAGAAACAGTACTTTCTCGTAATACTGTACCAATGTCAAAAAGTTACGCCTGGAAAAAAATATTGTTAGGTTGTTCTGTCTAGGGTATACAGGACGTTGAAATGAGAATGATTTTTGTGTACAATTGACCATAACTTTTGAAATACCCTGTATAACGTAATGAAACCCTATGTTGGTAGTATGGGGGAGATGAGCTTAATCTAAATTTGAGATAATATAGGCAACAAAAGAAAGTAGACAAGGAGTTTTCACGTACAAAATTGTTTAGTGACTACTAAAGCACAAAATATACGTCAAATCACAATAAATTACATATAAAGAGAAATTAGTTCACGGACAAACAGTTCTACTTAACAAGTTGGCACAAAAAAAACTCATTAAAACAAAGCTTGATAAGGGTAAGTTGTAAATAGATCATAATATCGTGACCGACATATAAGTTTGCGGCGTTAGAAAAATACAGAGCCCCTTTGTCAGGTTACTACACATTCATCTATATAACAATAAAAAGCAATAAAAATAAAATTCGAGGTGTTTAATGGTTATCTGGACCCGGGAGTGAGTACCCACTGGACAATTGCTTTTTACAATTAATAACCCAGCGGTATCATGTACCCGTTCACCAGCCCACCTCTACACAAATATAAATATAAACAACAAATAACAATGCTAATTCACATAAATGCAAGGGTGAGGGAGCCGTGTACTGTCTTTTATTTTAGCAGATTTCAGCTTAATGTGTCCGCGTGCGAATAAGATACCTTTACAATGAAATGGTCTATTTCTAATAGGTCAAATAGACTTGTAAAATTATCTGCTGCCAGCCTTAATTTATATAAAAGTACCTACTTACACTTGAATTCCTTTAATTGATCACAGACACAAATCGTTAACATAAGCGGTTTAACTTTAACAAGGGTGACTGTTATTTGTAGATTAATATTTGAAAAACACATTACAACTAACACCCGAAAGAAAAGACAAATTAGTGTTGGCTAATTCAAAAGAAAATGTATCGCCCGAAATATTTTAAAGACAAGCTGTTTACAATGGGAGTTTCTAATTAAAACAAATCAAAGCGTCCGGCTCAATCAAAGTTTAAACAGCAATTGCCTTCCCCTCTGGTTTCCACTAACCATCTCTACTCCCCAAAATCTTCCCTCGTCTTTGAAAAGTGACGGAACAGTTTCATATTAATTATTGCACATCTTAATATTAAAAGTATAGATTCGTCCGCAACAAACCCTAAATTTAGGTCTCGAGCTTCCAAGTACCAAGCAAAGACGTCTTTGGTTGCAGTGTGTACCGTTAGTAATGAATTACTAACTAGTGACATTTTTACATCAAGCGCGCGCATAGAGATTTTCAACAATTTGTCAAACCAGTTTCGGTAGAACACCTATTTCTCTACCCTAATATACGTTTCCTTTTTCTGTTCAACCTGCACTCAAATATCAATTACAAACATTTCCACATTTATGAAAATGTAAACTTTCACCATTATCATACATAATAAAATAATTATCTTTTTTGGTTTTTTTAATGTGTAACGTCCCCTAGGTACCATATCTTGAAAAGAGTAATTTGAACTTATTTGCAATAATGCAAATTCAAGAACCAAACAATCGCTAAGTGATTTATCTCGGCTTGACTGATTATAGTGTACATAAACAACATTATTAAGTGTGTAAAAAAGTGCACAGTTCAACTGTTTGCTGATGACACATTACTATATATTACTGGTCATAATCTACAGATGATCAATGATTCTTTAAATTCTGACTCAGAAAACATATATCAATGGATATGTTGCAATAACTTAAAATTAAATGAAAGCAAAACTAAACTTATGTTGCTAGGATCAAAATATCTACAAAATGAAATAAACACATTTGTACACACTGTCAATATTAGGGGAAATCATATGCAAAATTTAAAATGCATCAAATATCTGGGAGTTCAGATTGACAACAATCTAAATTTCTTACAACATGCAGTATACATGTCAAAAAACTCTCAAAAAAGGTTGGCTTTTTTTAATCGAATAAGCAAAAATATGAGCGTACAAACAAAGTTAGTCATCTATAAGACCATAATCGATCCACATTTTTGTCATTGCCCAACTACATTGTTCATGCTAAACTCCAGTGCTATAAGAGGGTTGCAAATGAAACAAAATAAAGCAATGCGCATTGTGTTATCATTTAATATGTATACATCAATACATTTTATGCTAAATGCATTGGATTTATTAGATGTTAAACATAGGATTAATTTAGGTACACTGTTATTCATATTTGAATTGAAACACAATTTAATTAAATTAAGCACAAACATACCCATCTCATATGTACATGACAAACACAACTATAATACTAGATCGGGAAACAACTTTTACATACAAATGGTTAATACAATGTTTCAAGAATACCAAATTTTTTATAGAGGATTAAAGATGTTTAACGATCTACCTAATGAAATAAAAACAGCAGATACATTAAATATGTTTCATATGAAATACATTCAATATCTAAAACATGATCAATAAGTAAAGTAGCTATGTACAATTATATTATAATCTAATCTAATTTAATTTAATGATTTTTCTGTTATCAATTATTCTATGTAGTTAAATTCAACTATTAATAAACCTTTAACATAATGTCACTAGTACTCAAATTAATTGCCTACCTTACTTTGACTTTCCGGGTAATAATTAAAACATTAGCATTTATTTACAAGCCTGATATTTAATTACTCGCAAACCACAAACCTGACCAAACGAAGTGGCCGTCTAGTCTTAGGTACGTTATGCTATGTAAATGAGATAGTCTGGATAAGATACGTGTTGTATCATGCGAGGAGGAAAACAATGAAACTACTTAAATTAAAATCAACGAACTTAACGCACCGGTGGTTTAACCCGTTAATCTACTATTGTGGGAAAGAACGACCAATAAAACCCACTTTATTCATAAATAAGCATTTGCACAAGTACATTAATAAATCAAATAACACAAAAAAAAACAATGAAAGGGTTAAATATATAACAAAACACCATTAAATCAGGTTAAGTAGCGTACAAAATTATAACATTAAGATAAAATGAATAAAAAGCAGTTTAGTTACACAGAAACACAATAATAAAGAAAACACATATAGTCACACTCACAATTGGGTCATAAATAATCAAAATAAAAACCATATTAAAAATCGTAACACCAAACATGTGGCCCTTTTAAGAACCAATCATGCCATTCTTTAAGTAAATAAGCACATAAAATAATAAATCAAATCACGGGACATATAAAATACAACAACAGTAAAATTGCACAGGTAATAAGGTAAATGCGAGGATCAAAAGAAAACAGGCAAAGAATTTAAAAATTACCCAATTGCTTAGTGACAACATACAACAAAATACATAAGTCAGATTGTAGTAAAGAACATACAAAAGAGAAATCAGCTCGTAGGCAAATAATTCAACTTCAACAAACTGAAATAAAAATTCATTAAAACAAAGCCTTACAAGGGAACTTTATAAATAGATCACTAACATCGTGACCGATATATAAGTTTGAGTGCGTTAGAAACATACCGTGCCTCTCTCTCTCCGGTTACACATCCACCCGTACAATAAATAAAAACAATAAAAACAAAATTCGAGGTGTTTAATGGTCTGGCTTGGGAGTGTGCACCAACGGGCAATTGCCTTTCACAATTAATAACCCGCGGCATCCTTTACCCATTGACCAGCCACCTTTACACCATTATAAATATAATCAACAATGCTCATTCGCACAAATACCAAAGGGAGACGGCCATGTACTGTCCTTTTATTTTAGCAGATTTCAGCTCAATGAGGCCGCGTACGAATAAGATACCTTTACAAGACAATGTTTGTTATTTAATATGTTATCTAGGCTGGTAAAACTATTTGCTGCGAGCTTTCAGTTATATAAAAATACATACTTATACTAGAATAAATATTCCCTTAATTGATCACAGGCACAAATCGTTCATAGACGCGGTTTAACCCCGAAAGAAAAAACAACTTAGTGTTGGCGAATTCAAAAGAAAAATGTACAAGAATATTTTAAAGACAAACTGTTTACAATAAAGGGATTTAATTAATCCAAAAATCGATCTCGCTCGATTGACAACTGCCCCCCTCCCGATCCAATCATAACTATATCTACTCCCGAGAAAGCATCCCCGTCTTTCAAAAGTAATAAAAAAACAAGAAACACTAACTTATGTTGGAATAGTTTCATAGTAATTATTGCACGACATCTTAATTTTAAAAATATGCATTCGTCTGTAACAAACTTATATTTAAAATTCCAATCACTTGCTACGCCCTCTCAGTAAAGCATTTTTAAGCGTGCACCTGCCACTCACCCCCTAACATGTGTTTACATACATATTAGTTACAAACAATCCTACATTCCTTAGATAAAGATATATAAATAAAAATAGTTTGAAAACATTAGTAAATTACGACGTATTATCAAGATATTAAAAATCTGCTAATTATCTTTTCTATCGTGGTAACAATGGCGATTTGACAAACGTTTATTACAATAATAAAATAATAAAATTTTCGCGGTCCGCTACCTACAAATGGTATATTTTAAATTATACAATCTAACACTTACAATTATCTTCGTCAGTAGTAGTATCTATTAAAATTGTTTAAGATGTTGAAAAAAATGTTTGCCAAAGTTGAAAAATTAAAACATAAACATCAGTTTGGGAAACGTATAAAGCCAACTATAAAATTAAATTTTAGTAAAGAATAACTGGGCCATTAAAAATTGAATATTGTTGAAGAACACCCTCTAACGGCGAATGTTAAGAATATGTAAGCCAAAAAACATATTTAACAAAATTTAATCAAATTATGATGTAAGTGTAAAGTTGTGAAAAACTTCAATTTGAAAATGATAGAAGCATTCACAAATATAAACATGACATCAAATGAAATAATTCAGTTAAATCTAACAATAATTGCAAGTGTTATTAAGAATGAAAAGCATAATGCAGAAGTTTTTTGTAGTTTTTTAATTTTAATCTTAATTTCAACTACTTATGTTAAATTATAGTGCTGTGGAAATTTAACATGTAATTGGGAAAGCATTTGCTTCACGGTCTAGTAAAAACAGCAAAAAACATAGACATACCAAACGTCAAAATTAAAATCAAAAATCAAGACGTACCATTATGACTTTTTTAAATTATAAGATGCCAAAACCTATTTAAACGGAGATTTCCTTCTTGTCTATTAAAATTATTAGGGTGTTTATATATCTCAATAGCTTCACGTTGTAAACGAACATAATAATGAGTTTGTCTTGATAATATTTCCATATTGCAAAATTGAATGTCATGATTTAGATTATTTAAGGCATGGTCAGCCACCGCAGAGTTCTTTGGTTGACGTAGCCTACAAAATCTCATATGTTCTTTACGCCTTGTATCAAAGCTATGTTTTGTGGTTCCAATGTATACTTTTCCACATGAACAAGATAACTTATACACTCCGGAAGATGATAATGGGTTTCAAACATCTTTAGATGATCTTAAATGTCCTTTAATTTTTCTTGTACCATATAGTTTTGGTGAAATAGCTTCAGAGTTAGTTAGTTTCTTTTTTATTTTTTCAGAAATAGATTAAATTTGATTAAATTTTGTTAAATTCGTTTTTTGGCTGACATTTTTCATTGTTAGTCTCGCCGTTAGAGGGTGTTTTGATTTGTCACCTTTAAGACAGTTTAACAATATTTAATTTTTAATGCCCTAGTTATTTTTACTAAAATTTAATTCTATAGTTGGCTATATACGTTTCCCAAACTGTTATATTAATAGCAGGCTGATATTTAGGGGAAACTGGGGACACTTGATCCCCCCTTAATATTTATCATAAATTGTTTTTAATTTAAGTTGTTCTGACACCGTAATGGTGTTACTTGTTAATAAATATCTATAACGTTATATGTGTAACCGATTGACAATCTTTATGCATAAACGTAGCAGTTATTATAAATAACATATTTTCCGGAAAACGTACCAACTGTTCCCTATTGGGGGAGATTTGATCCCTCGAAAGGATCATGTCTCCCCTTACTAGAGTAAAGCACACTTTATCATAAAATAAAGAAAACAATGTATTGTACGAAATTTATATATATAAAAAAATAGTATTTCCAAACAAAAAATTGCACTAAATAGTTTTTATTAGTTGTCTATAGTAGGTATAGAACTAAAAATAAAATTAAAATTCTTGAAAACAATAATGAAATTCATAAAAAAATTCTTTTACTGAATATTGAAATGTTTCAATGACTAAATTCAAACGCTCCTACTCGTCTGGACGACGACTTAAATCTAGGAGAATCAAGCTTTTTAATGATCGTCTTTGTCAGGCCATTTAAAACGTGTTTCATTAATTTTTTTGGCAAATCTTATTTGGTAACTGGTTATCGTTGATTTTGTAACCTGTCCCACATACTTCCGCACCATTTTTTTCTCGGAAACAACATTTACAATAACCCAGTCTCCAACATCTAGATTCTGATAATCAACCCCTTCATATTCGGATTCCCTAGAACAGTTAACACTTTCACTGTCAGACATAACGAAATCAGATTCTGGTAATGGTGGTAATAATTCTTCATCTTCCGATGAAGTGGAGTCCCTTAGTTGTTTAATCATTCTCTTCACTCGCTTTGGTTTAGCATGCATTTCTTTTTCTTTCTTTTCTTGTCTCAATTTATTGTCGTTTTCAATTTCCAATTTTTCTGGGGTGTCTGTCAAAATCTTAGTACTTCCGTTCTTTCTTCCTTTGCGGAAGTTTTTTCTGGGCTCCGCTTTAGGATATGGTCTTACAACTTCTGGGCTTCTAAAAGGGAAAATCGGCATAACTGAGGACGTAGAAGGTGCGGCTAAATCATTTATCTGTGGATCGGACTTAACTGAGGATGTAGAGGGCTCAGGATTGGAATTAGGGGTTGTAGAAGGTAAGGGTAACTTTTTTAATGATGCAATGGAATTGGTTAAAGAGATAGTGTAGAATTTCTTAACAGACACAGTAAATGAGGTTGGTTTTGGAGTAGTTAGTGGAGAGGTGTAAGTCGTCTTTTCTGCGTGTATAAAGCCTTCAGTAAGTTCAGAAACACTTGTACCAGTTTCAGCAGAAATCGTTGCTGGTGAAGTATTATTAACGTTTATATCAACATCTACGTCATTAGCAGGAATGTCTCGGTCTGTAACATATGACGATAAAAACTCATCAGTAAAAATATTCGAATCAAATGGTGAAATCCCGGTCACACGGAAACCATTTAGAATGTTTTGTGGTGTCATCGCTTTGGGAAAAGCCTTTCATAAACAACCAGCTAGGTCATAAATTGTCAGTGGTCGTCCAGGATGTGATCTCATCCAATCGTCGCAGGTTGTATTGTAGTAGGTTTTAATGGTCCAAATAATGCCCTGTCAAGGGGTTGTAGCTTGTGGGACGTGTGGGGAGGAATAGTCAGAAAATGGATACCATTATCTTCTGCGTAGTTAAGCGATTCTATAGATATGTGACTGTCATGGTTGTCAAAGATACATTCTGGTTGAACATTGTGGGAACTTCGGAATGATTTAAAGATAACTGTTAAACATAGGCGCAATCATCCATCTCCTAGATTTGTAGTTATGTCCCTGGGGCATTATGAATCATTCTGGTTTGAATTTGTGAAAACCATATACGGGGAATATGATTTCCAATAGCATTTATACCTGTAAACAGTAACCAACTGTCCACGTTCACCAGAAGTTACTTTTGAAACTTGTTTTTCTTCGTGCAGGCAATAACTTTTTGGTTTATGAACTGTTGTTATTCTAAAGCCGATATTCCAAATTTGTTC
Organism: Vesta saturnalis; assembly: GCA_036346205.1. NCBI lineage: Eukaryota > Metazoa > Arthropoda > Insecta > Coleoptera > Lampyridae > Vesta > Vesta saturnalis. The sequence goes on from JARFJB010002209.1 coordinate 2,200,976, forward strand.
AGGCTCAAATGAAAAGATCCTGTAAATTACGTAAGATCTTAGAGACATTATGTTTATTGAAACTTGTAGCACGTCCAAGACTAGTTTCTGAATACGTAGAGAGGCACTTGTGCCTTTTCATAAAACCGTATAACCAATCATAAGTAGCTTCACTTTTTGTTGCCATTTTTATTATTTTGTGAAGCATATTCGTATGCCAATTCTCGTACACTCATAGGAGTTAGTCCATGGTGAAGTTTGCTAGCTTTTTTAAATACTGAACCAATATAAGCTTTGTTCATCCATAAAAACTTGGGACTGTCTGTAATTTGGTTCATAATTAATTTCTTCTGCTTGTTCTGTCTGCTTTTTGCGTATCGTTTTAGAGTCATTACATGAACATTAAAGTTTTTTTGCTGTACCTCTTATAGATTCCTCTCAACACAGCTTGTACCGCTTTTTAATATGTCCGTATCAATTGGTTTTCTTCCTAGACCCTTCTTTTGTTTTGTATACGCGTGGCAATGTAATTTGAAACAATATTTTCATTGTATTTCAGATAATTTATATAAAGAGGCTTGATCCCCGGATCATGTCTTCCACATGTATATGGAACAAGTTAATATCACACATATTATAAAATGTGCTTTTACAACTTGATTATCTTACCTAAATTTAGCAATTAATAAAAACCGTACGCCTAAATAAATGAACTTTCAAATACGTATTTATTTAAGTATCTTTAAGAATTAAAATACTTAAAATCAAATTAAAAAACTACAAAACACATTAAAAGCAACAAACACTTTTAGTTACCACGTACATTCAGCGTTTCTGAAGGAACAGACCGTTATGTCTCGAGTGTATACGAAGAAGCTAGATTTGACAAAGCAAACGCAAAGTCTCTGCGTTAAAGTGATTTTAATTCGGTGGATCATGTCTCCCATAAGGATCCAGTGTCCCCAGTTTCTATGTTTTTGTTTTTCAACTTTGACAAAATTGTTTTCAACATCTTTAACAATTTTAATAGATATTACTACTGACGAAGATAACTGTAAGTGTTATCGAAACGTTTAGATTGTATAAATTAAAACACACCATTAAAAAAACAAAAAAAGGTAAGTATTTTATTCTCACATTTCTTACCTAAAAATGCATTAAAAAATATATCACGATATTAAAAATCCACTAAGTATCTTTTCTATCGCAGCAACAATGGCGATTTGACAAACGTTTATTACAATAATAAAATTTTGGCGGTCCGCTACCTACAACTTGTTTAACATTTTGTTGAAAACTGTTTAACTTAGCTTTATTGCGTTGAGATCATTGTTGTTATTTGAATTGTACGTATTTTAAGTTGTTTTTATTACCATTACTTCGTGGGTTGTTTTTTTTTATTTTGTTTAATTATCTAGTAGTTATAATTAATCAATAAGTGTATCTATGGAAAGACAAACTTTTACAAACGAGGAAAAGTTCGGTTCATTTACAAAACCTGTTCTATCCCGTCAAAAACAATCTGATGACGCTAATACCGTTTTACAAGCCGTTGTTGAAAACCATGAAATATCGACAAGACAGGTTCAACATCGTACTCGTATAGCTAATTCTGCAAGACAATTAATTTTAAATAAGAATAAGTTTCATCCATATAAATCTCAAGTGTGTCAGGGTCTTAGACCAGCTGATCAGGAGCGGCGGGTTTTTGCGAACTGTATACTAAAATGTGACGAAGATCTAAATTTTCCTTTTAAAATAATTTGGTCTGATGAAAGCATGATAACCAACAATGGAATTTTCAACCGACGTAACAAACATTATTGGGCAATACAAAATTCTTATTTAAAAAAAGAATCAAGACATCAACATAGATTTGGATTTAATATGTGGATGGGCATTTTGGGACGAATAATAATAGGAACTTTTATTTACCATAACAATTTAAATGCCGAACGATATCTGAGCTTGCTACGGAGTGATTTGGAATATGCCTTGTTAAGCACTTGTTAAGAACAAAATGTTGCCCCAGCACATAATTCAAAAAATGTACAGGACTATCTGCCATTGCGGTTTACAGGAAAATTGATTGGAACTTACAGTGCAAAAGTTTATCCATCCCGATCACCCGATTTCAGTCCGTTGGATTTTTTCTGTGGGGTTACCTGAAAAACCAAGTGTATGACGGGAGTTTTGAAAATGAAGAGCAGTTGTCAGTATCGGTAATGGCAGCACTTTTAATAAAATTTCGCCAGAAATGCTAGACCGTGTTTTAAATTCGTCAGTAAAGAGAGCTTACCTGGGCCTAGAAAATGACGGCAACCTATTTGAACAGTTACTGTAATTATTTAAGTTTAATTAAATAGGTTTAAAAGATTGGGGTTGTTAAATTCGTACATAAAAAGATATTATCAAATACTAATATTAATTCGATTTTTTTAACAATTAGCTTCAAATCTATAATCTATAATGGTTAACTTCGTAATAAACAATAGTATCGAATGCAGGATGTTTTGTTGGTTGCGGCTATATTCAAAAATAAAGTTGATGACGGTTTCACGAAACGTCGAATAAAAAATTTGAAAATGCCATTTAGTAGATTTCAATAAGTTACAATAAAGAAGTACCTTTGGTTTTTAAAAATATGTTAAAATAAATGAAGGAATTACGAAAAAGAAAAACCCAAAAGTCGCATTTTGTTTTAAATCTCGGAAACGATAAACAATAATGAACTTTTGCAAACTACATGTGAACACGCTCTAAATTATACAACTTTTCTCTAATTTAACCTTCTTCGTATCTCTTACCGTTTTCAAGATTCCCATGCTGTTAATCATTATCTTGGGCACGTTGTATATCCTTATTTCTAATTTCGTTACGTCAATATGGCCTGTTCGTACGTGTCCAGGATTACGGAAAAACGGTTAATTTTATTTCGAATTTGATTCCCCTAATTGATACCACACCAGCTAAAGATGTGCGTCTTCTTTTTGGTGTTTCATCTCGATTGGGTGACCTCTACTAGACTAAAGGTCAATGTAAAAAAATTGATCTTAAAGAAATTGTCAATACAAACGTTATTCGAAATTTTTTTTTCTGGAAAATCAAATATGTGTAATACCTGGCAGGGGCGCGGAGGAGCATGCGGCGCCTGTGTCAAAATTTTTGATGGCACCCCATTAATTAAAAACATTTGTATCAAAAACTAATATTATAAATATTTTGCATGCCTAGGTGATAAGAGCCCCAACAACTATAGGTTCGGACACTTTAATTTTAATTCTCTAGTAGCATTTTAAGTAATACGACATGAATAAAAAATAATGAATAATTAATTTGAAATACTATAATTTTTAGGCTTATGTTTAGGGACATTTAAATGACTGTTTTCTTATATTCTTAACGCATTGAAATAAAAAACACACAAAGATTGAAATAGTCTGTGTAAACTTTTTATTTAAAATACAAAATTACAAACACAAGAAAACAGATAAACAACAATAATAAATGAAAATATAATATTTATAATATAAACATAATACATATTATACGGTAAATTAAATACAAACAATGTAAATAAGTCATTAAGTAAATTTTACTTTCCTAGCTTTTAGCAAAGAAAAAGTTTGGATAATATCATGAATATCAAGTTTATCCAGTATGTCAGACTCAATTGAAATTATTGCGAGATCTGATAATCTATTTTGCGCCATTGTGGAGCGTAAATAACTCTTTATGATTTTTAATTTCGAAAAAGACCGCTCCGCGAACGCAGACAAAGATAATGATAAAAGAATACGGAGTGCTACAGTAAAATTTGGAAAAACTCCTACTAAATCATTTGAATAAATATACTGAATTATTTGGGATATATCTTTTTTTGAATTCGTAATAAATACTTGACATTGTAAAATTTCTTCACGTAAATCATCTGCGTCAATATCGGACTGATTTTCATGAGTTAATTTCGCTTGTAATTTCTTGCAGCAAGATAATATGTATTCTTTATTTTGTAAATTATCTAATGAATATAAAAATTGGAATGAATCCATATGTTCTTTTAATAAAGGAAATCTGTCTTGTAACGAAATTAAAGTTTGATCTATTATACAGAAATAAAAATTTACTTTGAATGAATTTTCAGGATTTACTATAGGTTGATATTCATGTTCATAATCAAATTGAGTAGATTTTTTACGTCGTGTTAATGGCCTCGCACTGCGAAATTCGGTTTCTATGTCAAACTTTTCTGAAATTAATTTGGAACTTTCAACAATTTCTGCAAAACTACCATCAGATCGATAATTAGTTAAAAATGTATTTAGTTTGTTTAATGCATCCAAAGCAAGTTGCAAATTTGTAATTTGAGATTGAAGCATTTTACTCACAAAATTTACTTGATTTAAAATATCATACCACACTTTAACAGAGCAAATGTAAATGTAGAAATTTTTTCTCCCAGACATTTTGCTAGGTATTTAGATTGTTCGTCGACTCTTGTGTGGTCATTGCAAATTTCAAATAATGCATCAAAAACTTCTGGTAAATATTTATGGCATCAATTCTACTTGACCATCGATTAGTAGATGCTGAGAAAAATTTGTATAATTATTGTATTATATTAAAAAAATTTATTGTTTCATGGTTGATATTATCGGCATCATTTACAATTAGATTCAGGCTGTGATTCGCACAAGGAACATAAAGAGCTCGCGGGTTCAAATCTAAAATTCTTTTTTGTAGGCCACTATTTTTGCCGCGCATGTTAGAGCCATTATCATAGCCTTGGCCTCTTATATTATTTATGTCTAAATTTAATGTTTTTAATAGATCAATAAGAAATGTTGTTAATCCAGCCCCTGTAACATCTAAAGTTGGATAAAATGCTAAAAAAGGTTCAAGTATTTCAGTCGATCCTAATGCTAAATTGAAATGAAGGAATCGAATTATTACACTTATTTGCGCAATATGAAAAACATCCGGAGTGCAATCTAATATTATTGAAAAATATTTATTTTGTCGACATAAGTTTATAATATGATTTTTAATATTAAATGCCATTAAGGAAAGTATTTCATTTTGGATTTTGTCTCCTAGATATGTTGGCATTTTGTGAAAATCAGAATCGCTATTTATACGTCGTGTGTGTTCCGATATAATAGGATCAAACTTTTCTAGCATTTCAATACATTTTAAAAAATTACCATTGTTGCGATTGTAAAGATTATTGCTTTTGCCTCGAAGTGCTAAATTTTGTTTACATAAAAATTGAATTATATAAATTATTCGCTTTATTACTTCATACCATCGTTTACTTTCAATGTCTAATATTGTTTGCTGTAAATAATCAACAGTAGTTTTATTTTTGAACGATAGAAGCAACTCCATTTTTTGTAGTTAGTAAAGTGAGTGGAAGTTTTTTCATGGCCGTTCAGGTACATTGCTATATGATGCCAGTCACTAAATCCCTGAATAAATCTATTTTGCTGAGAAGGTTCGAAAAGTTTACAACAAAAGAAATAAACATTATTTTTCGTAATTGAGTAAATCAAGCAATTTCTATTACATTCTTCACCATTTTTTAAGTTTCTCTTATAATAACTTTCAGAAAATTTTCGACCCAACAAATCGCGCGGAAAATTAAAGTTTTTTATTTGTTTAGGACCCGTTTTTATAATAGCTTGCCTAGATATGTGAGATATTGGTTCCGGCCAAAGCCCTGGGTCATCAAATGCACATTTATTTTTTGTATCTGTACCTGTCTCTTCAGTATAGTCCCCAGATCCAAAAACAGGGGTAATTTCTTCAACGATTTGATTATCTTCACTGGGAGTTGGTCCTGGCTGACTTTGTATTTTGAATTCATCTACACTGCAACCGTGTACTGATTACTGAATTGAATCTGGCGGATAATCTTGGTCAGTTCTGGTTGTTTGTTTCGTAAAATACTGTGTTAATCTTGAAGCATTTTTCTCTTGTTCTTCTTGGCGTCTTTTTTTATTAATTAAATTTTGATGCCCGGAGAGTTTCTTTTTCTTTCTTTCTTGAGACATCTAAATAAAAATATTCAATAAATTATAAATGTAATTATTCTATTACCAAAAGTCTTGTTTGCGTTATTTGCTTTAGTTTTGCTTTAATTATAGGAAAGTATGAAGTATAATTTCGCTTTTATTACTTTTTTTTTCTAGATTTTGCAAACATGATCGCTACCCCTATTGGGAAATGCGTATTATTATGTATGTATGTTTATTTTAAATGCAAAATAGCTTACCTTTAATCTTTAATGTTCTTGATATTCTTAAATTCACATTCACTCACAAATATTTTAAAAATACAAGGTACATAAATTCTACACTAGTGCAGTACTGCTTGCTGAAGGAGAATGAAGCAAATAATATGTTTGTTCAAACATAGACGATTTCAAGTAATGCATGTTTTAACAAGACTAAACCAGTTAGAACGCTTGCGCTTCATTTTGTAAATTCGTGCGTGGACAAATTTCCGCCGCCGCGTCGCCCGCGCGCTCCCTCCCCCGCGGCTTTTTTATCCATCGGCGATTTAATATGAAGAGTCCACTGTATACATGATATTAACACGACTATACGAACTATTCATGTTAGAACAAGAATAATTACTGAGATCATAAATAAGTTATAATAAAATAAGGCGATATTGAATTATTTTAATCGCAACCTATAACGAATTTTGAATTTATATACATTTTTAAGGCCTCCTGGCGCCTATGTTCGCTGACACATTCGACACGTGGCCCCTGATACCTGGACTTTAACACATGGCTTATTTTTTAACGTCACCGTCAAAAGTTAACGTCTGTAGCTGCTGTTACGGGATAAACGCTTTAATCGTTTCAAATATGATTTAGCTAGTCCCTAGCCTGTGAATTAGTACATCTCTTCTTCTGTCTTCAAATGACACCGTTCAAAATCATTTTGCTAGCAGACTTGAAATATTCATTCTATTGTCACTGATATGTCGTTACGAAATGAGGTTAAAGTAACTGACGTCAAACACGACGTATAGCAAACTACGTTATGTCGCATACAATATTATGTCGTTTGAGAAAATTTATTAATTACTGTAATAGTCGTAATAAAAAACAGATACACGGACAATTAACCAAATTTATGCGTGGATTTCTTCGAAAATGGTTATTTTACTAATAAAACGTGTAACCGGAAAAACAGACGAAAACAAAATAGAAAGAGGAGTATGATTTAATAATTTAGTCGCGAGGGATAAAATTAGATTTACACGGTTGGCAGCTACTTACAGCTTATTACAAATCGAATGTTTACAAAAGTTTTCAGTAGACAAGCATAACTTTGTAATTAAATACTGTTCAACCGGGATTTAGTAGGAGAGTTCGATAAGAAAAAAGTTTTTACGGTTAAGTAATTAAAGTGGGATTTTATTTAAATGCAATATTGGTTATAACTCACAGTATAAAAGCGCAGCAACGGTTAGATAATTCAAGTATAAGCCCTTTAAATGTATTCTGTTTCGATTCATTTTCAAAGTGACGACAGCAAGCACTGAAGTAAACAGTTTCATTTAAAACACGCGCATCCCGGATATTTTAAAACTAAAATCCTCAAGATTTCCCCGTCCACCCTTATATACAATTTACTGAAAACCAGTTTAAGGACAGAAAATATAGTATATTAAGTATCTAGAACAGTAAAGACAATTATTGTATGAGTTCGATAGTCCTAGATGTTCGAGATGCTTATGACGTTTTTTGCGCGACTAAATTTATTAAAAAGATTTAAATATGTACTTAAAAAATAACGATATGTATATTAGTCTCGTTATATCAAGTTGTTTTAATGTAAAAATTTGTATTTCCTTGCTATAATAATATGTAAATAACTGCAGCCATTACACTTTCTTTTTGGTGAAAATAACATTGAAAATTAAAATGAATATTTTAAGTGAATCTGAAAAATTTCTTGCACATAAGGTAGTAGATTACATATTAAAGGAAAGATACATTAGTAAATTATTATATTTTTTATAGGTAGGAATGATATAAGGAATATCTGGTTCATGTAGACGAGAAGAGTTATATAATATAAAAATAGAAGGCTTTGAGGAACGTGACGGATTAATCATTCTAAAAATACCCCAAACGAAGACAAATATTCAGCGATCATTTGTTGTTATTAACAAGGCACATAATATGGTTAACTATTTGGACAAATATTACAAATATAAAAATCTCCGTCCAAAAAATTCAAAATCATTTCATTTCTTTTTAAATTATCGAAATGGGAAATGCACTGATCGGGTTATTGGAAAGGGTACATTAGTTGTAGCGAGAAGGAAACTCATCCACAAGAGTCGCACGAGGTTGTAGTAGATGGTACTGAAATTTTTTCGTCATCTGTTTTCCAAAATAAGCTTCCAGTGACAATTGGAAATTGTGATAATTGTACTTTCAATATTTTTTGCGCCACTATGTTCTATCTGGTTGTTTACCTCGTCCGTTTCCACGACAGTAAGTTTTGTTTACTAGTTACTAAGAATAAGTACGACCGTAAGTATTTTAGTGTTCTAGAACGGTAAGTAAATTTATTCAATTTTAAATAACATTTTTTTTTATAATTTACCTATTAACATAAATATTGAAAGTACAATTATTACAGTTTCCAATTGTCGCCGGAAGCTTATTTTGGAAAACAGACGCCGATGAAAAAATTTCAGCACCATCTACTGGAGCCTTGTGCGACTCCGAATCAGCGTTAAAATTAGCATTGTCCAAATTTTCACAAATAAAATTTTCATTGTTTTCTTTACACGTTGAGGTTGTTGGTTGAAAAACCTCTTTATTTTTGTCACAGAAGGGAATGTGTTTCGCAAATTTAATTTTGTTTCCAATAGTATCTTCAGTGTGGCCTTCAGCTGTACTAAGACTTCTACCCTCAGTGCCTCTTCAGTCTTTTTCTTCACCTTTGTTGGCTAATAATGTAGCAGAACTTCGACGAAATGAGTGACCCGTGTAACCAGCAGGATTATTTAATTTTAAAAATTCAGCAATTTTACAAGGCCAAGTACCAATTGTACCCTTTCCAATAACCTGACTAGTGCATTTCCCATTTCGATAATTTAAAAAGAAATGAAATGATTTTGCATTTATGGACGCAGATTTTTATATTTGTAATATATGTCCAAATAGTTAACTTTACTATGCGCAATGTTAATAACAACAAATGATCGCTGAATATTTGTCTTCGTTTGGGATATTTTTACAATGATTAATGCATCACGTTCCTCAAAGCCTTCCATTTTTATGTTATTTAACTCTTCTCGTCTACATGCACCAGCATATAAAAAATATAATAATTTACTAATGTATTTTTACTATAATATGTAATCTACTACCCTGTGCGCAAGAAATTTTTCGTTTGCAGCTTTAAGTAAAAACTTGGTAAAGTTTATTTCAGTAAAAGCACTGGACTTTTTTGGTTGATGTCCAACATTATTTTTCTTTGAGAAAGCAACTAATGTAAAAATAGTCGATTTTAACATCCAGTATTCAGCCCACACACTTTCTGGAGCTTGTAGTTTTTCATTTCTCCTGACAAAGTACGCCAAGACAGATTTTTCACAAATACTGATACTTTTCTGCGTGCACCAATTTTTTAAAGTTTTGTATGTTTTTTCGTAGCGTTCCCTAGATTTTTCAGGAATGACAGCCGTACGTCCAACTATCCAACCTTCTTCAACATCAATTTCATTTTCAGATTCACTTGAAATATTCATTTTAGTTTTCAATGTTATTTTCACAAAAACTGTAATGGCTCCAGTTATGTACAGGGTGACCAACTAAGAATGCGAGGTACTATATCTGGGAAACTATCCATCGTAGAGGCTTGCGCAAAAAAAAGTTTACTAAAACGGTCAATACAAAAACCTGGAAAATATTTTCAAGTTTCTGAAATGGCCGCTAGGGGGCGTAACTGTAATTTTGATTCCAAAAAAGTGATGTTTTTGTGAATTCTGCTATATTAAGCTAATAAAAAAATAACTGATCTTTGAAGTCGAGAATAATCTGAACTTTTTTTGTTTGGCATTTTTGGACGTATCTATAAAAATAAAGTGGTGGGGGGGTATTCAAAGGTTTCCTTAAATAACCCCCTGTATCTTCGAACCGGCTAAGCCGATTTTAACAAACTTTGGCGCGTTTTAATGAGCTATTCTTGGGCTACAGAAGTTATAATATTTGAAGTTTTGTTAGTTTTACATGTCGTCGCTAGAGGGCTTTGTTCGACATTCCGACAGAAACGGTTAATTTTCACAAAAAAATTAAATACATTCGTATGACTTTTTTTTCATGAACTAATAGCTAAATGATGCCTCAACTAAAACCACATCTCGATATCTTGTTCCTAACCTAAAATATCGGGCAAAGAAAATTTTATACGGAAATCTCCTAATTTTTTTTCTTTTAACTATATTTTTCTGGAATTGCTTCTATTATGTAAGTTGTTGCCTAAAAAGGATCGATTTAAAGGAGGTAGGTTTTTAATGCCCCCGTAAATGCTTGAAATGCTGACCATCACGCTCTATGCCTCTCATGACTAGGCAATACTGCAGATTCAATTTCGGCTCTCGGTATGTTACGTATTGCGTTACGAATCCGGTTTTTCATATCTTCTCTATTAGTAGGTTGAGTCCTAAACACGATGTTCTTTAAGCGCCCCCATAAATAAAAATCGAGGCAAGTTAAGTCTGGCGATCGCGAAGGCCATGGAAACAGACTTCCTCTTCCAATCCACCGCTGTTGAAATACTGCATTAACATGCTCTCGCACATTAATAGCAAAACGTGCTGGGAAACCATCCAACTGCAAAAACAATTTTTGCCTTGTTTCCAGAGGCACATCTTCCAATAACAACTGTAATTGATTGGCCAAAAAGTCAAGAAATACATTGTCATTTTGGGGTTGCTCGAAAAAATATGGCGCAGAAATTCTGCCTCCCAGTATGCCACACCATACATTTAAACTCCAACGTCCTTGGCGCTGAACTTCGCGCAACCAATGGGGATTTTCTGCAGACCAATAATGCATACTGTGCAGATTGACTCTCCCGTCACTACTGAAGGTGGTTTCATCGGTCCAAAGGCTTTGAAATAAAAATTCTCTATTTTCGCGAATCATGCCTAACATCCAATGGCAATAGTCTAACCTTCGTTCAAAATCTTCCTCTTTCAAGGCCTGATGCAAAACGACATGATATGGGTGCATTCTTAAAGTAATTGAAAAAAGTTTAAACGAATACCTATATATTTTGATGGCCATTGGAACATACCTGTGGTCCTTCAAAATACTTTGAACTGTTGTCCGTGATATGCCCAACTAAGTGGATAATGCTCTTGTGCTAACATGATGATTTCCTTCAATATAGCCCAGTACACAGTTAATATTTTCTTGTGTTCTTCCAATTCATTGAAACGTAGGCCGAAAACTACCATTTACTTGTACGCTCGCCAATAATCGGGGAAATACTCTTACATCGCAAGGACGCCGATTTGGATATCGAGCCGCGTAAACTCTTTTAGCTAATGCGGCATTCTGAAGACATTCAAAACAAACCTCAAGCATTCATTATTCGAAAAACGCATTTTGAAAGCACAAAAATTGCTCAAAGTAACGCGAAAGTATTGACAACTATTGACAATTTGAGGATTATGTATGTTTTGTTTAGGTATCTGTTTCCATTGCCTGCTTCTATTAATTGTATTTCTCGTATATGTCCTTAGTGAATATGCATTTAAACAAACAAAAAATAGGCCTTTCGTATAACTTTTAGCACTGCTTACTTGCCCGTAGTAATTTCAAAAAGGGTGAATTTATACTGGTGTATAAATTTACAAACATTTAAAATCCCAATTTCTAGTAATTTCAAAAAGGGTGATTTTATTCTGGTGAATAAATTTGCAAACATTTAAAACCGAAATTTCTAGGTAACCTATTCAGAGCCGAAATTGAGGCTGCAGTTTTGCACCCATAAGAGGCCTCAGCAATCCATAGAGCGTGATGGTCAGCATTTCGAGCACTTACGGGGGCATTAAAAACCTTTATCCTTTAAATCGGTCCTTTGTAGGGCCACAGCTTGCATAATAGAAACAATTCCAGAAAAATATAGTAAAAAAAAAATTTTAAGGGATTTTGGTATAAAGTTTTCTTTGGCCGATATTTTAGGTTAGGAACAAGATATCGAGATTTGGTTTTCGCGAGCTTGTTTAGGCATCATTTATCTATTAGTTCATGAACAAAAAGTCATAACAATGTGTTTAATTTTTTAGCGAAAATTAACCGTTTCTGTCGGAATGTCGAACACAGACCTCTAGCGACTACACGTGAAACTAACAAAACTTCAAATATAATAACATTTGTAGCCCAAGAATAGCTCATTTCAACGCGTCCAAGTTTGTTAAAATCGGCTTAGCCGTTTCGAAGATACACGAGATTATTTAAGGAAACCTTTGAATACCACCCACCACTTTATTTTTATAGATACGTCAAAAAGGGCCAAATAAAAAAAGTTCAGATTATTCCAGGATTTTGTATTGTTCGTTTTAGTAATAACTTTTTTTTGCGCAAACCTCTACGATGGATAGTTTCCCAGATACAGTACCTCGCATTCTTAGTTGTCCACCCTGTACAAATTGTTATAGCAACGAAATACACATTGTTACATTAAGACGACTTGATGTAACGAGACTAATATACATACGTACATATTGTTATTTATTAAGTAAATATTTAAATCTTTTTAATAAATTTAGTCGCGCAAAAAACGTCATAAGCATCTCGAACATTAAAGACTACCGATCTCAGACAATAATTGTCTTTGATCGGTAAAATGTCCTTGCTGTTCTAGATACCTAATATACTATATGTTAATAGGTAAATTATAAAAGTAGTTATCATTTAAAATTGAATAAATTTACTTACCGTTCTAGAACGCTAAAGTACTTACCGTCGTACTTATTCTTAGCAACTAGTAAACACAACTTACTGTTGTGGAAAAGAAGATGTAAATAACCAGATAGAGCATAGCCACGCAAAAATTATTAGTACGTTATGGTTCGTTGCTTAGGAAAGTCACTACTTTTAAATAAGCATCCTACAACCATGATCTTGTAGTGCAATTGTTTAGTTTACCTCGTGGTAGATGAGCCACCTAAATTAACGCACTTATGTGAGCTTTTACACCACTTTACATGTTGAGCTTCGGTCTTCAAATTAGTACCTTAGTGATTTATTTTCACTAGCTTAATGGTAGTGCCTATCTATTCTTATTTGTTACAAAGAATGGCTAGCTTAACAAATAAATATTTTTGTTTTAGTATTATAACATGGTTGTAAAGGTTCGTATAAATCGGTAGAATAATTTACAGAATAGATGGAATTGGTAATGGGGAACAATAACGTTGTTGACATAGAAATAAGCTCTTTTAGTCACGACGTGAACTATGTGTACATACAAATTTGTACGTTTCAATAGCAATACCAGCTACCGTTGCCAATAAATAAACCGTGAAACCTTGTATTTGCGTGTTTCCATTTTAGAAGATCCGAAGGCGAGATCCGTGTTTTACACGTCCAAACCGCACTAGGCATCATGTATGCTTACCGAAATAAGCGGGTTGCCAAGCCAGCTACAGTGGAAATGGGCGTGGTCGATATAAGGAGTAAAATGATCGAAAAGTAGTTTCAAGTACCTTACACTTACCATTAATCTACAATTCACAAAACTCAGTCCGGGAAAAATTGTCTCTATGCGCGACTACAATCTTAAATTTTGCTAAAATAAATAATCTTAGGCGGGATGTTGAATTAATCCTATCTGACTGTGGAAGACAGGATTGCAGCCTATTCAGTAACCATTCACCATTCGAATTCAATCACTCTTCAAAATAAATTGATCCAAAAGCTTAAAAAAATTCTGAAATGCACGGGTCCTCGTAAGCTTATTAAACACACCCTGTACAAGTGAAAATTCCCAAATCGTAAGACGTTAACTTGAATACCTTTTAAGTATCCCTGGTACATTCATTAATAGGTTTAAACTTTAATACTTCAAAACTGTAATTTACGCTGAATGCAAAAAAATAATAAATGCTTTGTTAGTAGTGTTCTGCATTAATATTTCAAAGCTAAAATGAAAATTTGTGATCGATCTAGCTCATTGCGCAATTTCCAACCGATCCTTAAATTCGAAAATATTCAAAGACTAACTTCACTTATAATAAGGTGTAACTAGTTAGGCACACAATTGACACAAATAAACGACAAAGTAAATTAAACAGTGGATGTAATTAGCATGATGTAAATATATACAACGACGTGGTTTAAAAAAACCACCATACACATGGATACGTTATGACTAAATTACCCAATTCATAACACTAAAAACAACAAAAGAACTAAAATTCCATTACCTTTTTTTTTTAGTGAACCGTAATTAACCCACAATAACAAAAAAATATATACTTAAAGGATAATCGTACTTTTCTTGGTTCAATAAAATTTAAATCTCATTCTTACGTATTAGATTAATTAATCCTTTTTCGGTGCGGTAGTTATAGTCCATATGTTCTTCTTTGGGCAACTCTTTTTAAATTCTTAGATGCGCTATGCACAAAATACAAGAGGTAGCCGTATTCGCCCTACGCACTCAGCTGAAGTACACACTAACGTAGTGTCTATGGTATGTTTACTCGCGTACCTGGTATTGGGGCTCTTTAGCCTAACATCACATCACCTTATATTGTGATGTTTGCCTTTCAAAACATTTACCACAATGAAAAATGGTTACTTCCAAATACACATTAAAGTTCTTATTCGCTTTATACAATCAATTTGGTATTACTAACGATTGTACACACTCAATGTCAATGATGATCACCGATATCTTAACTAAATTTTTATTTTAGTCATTTAAATGATTACCTTGAGTTTTCTTTATAATAGTATTAGGTCACGCGTCCCACACTTGAACACTAATGACAAAATATATGCTGTGTCAACTTCTAATCTGCCTAAGCACTTTTTATTTCATAAAGAAAATCACTAATGTTTTCCTTCAACTTACAATACATTAAATTATTTATTTCTGAATGTCTATACAACTTATCCCCTTATGAATTAATGCAGTCGCTATACATACTCTGCTAAACTATAATTTTCGCAAATAGACTCCCACACTAACCATTCTAATGGTTATACTGCGCGCGCGGTTATTACTCAAGCTCTACTTGAACTATCTGAAACCTCTAATCAACTAACTCCTCAAATTTGACACTCGCTTATATACCTTTTGGCCGCCATATTGCCAATACGTCATAATAAATTCGCGCTAAGATCAAAATTCACCTATCGCAACCGTGCATTTCGTACGTTTCTTTGCCGCGTCGAAGGTTACAACATGGAAAAAGACGCCAACAATGCGAAATAGAGGTAGCCATCTTGAACTACTTTGTAAATTCACTGAAAACTTTCCGAAGAAATCATCAATTGCAATTACATTCACACTGTAGATTAACCAGATTATCCCTCAACTTTTTATGAAAATCTCGCATGTGGGCGAATTGTATTTCCGCATGATTTATGGAAATAACTGACATTCTGTCAACTTCGTTCTTGAACATGAATTAAATTTTCCTATTGCGCCATATTACAAAAATATGCATACATATTCCTTACTGCACGTTAATAAAATATCAATATATCATAAACTCACTCACTCGTACGTCTACACCCATTTGTTTAGTCCAAATTCCTTTATACACAGTAGCAAAAAGACCGGTGCCGTATCAATCGAAATTTACTCAAAACGTTATTTCTCAACCAAATTTAACCCTTTCACCACGAAAAACTTTCTACACCAATAATCCTTCACACGATAACCAATGCCTCACTAAATATCAGTGGCGTATGGATTAAACCAACTTGAATTACGCATACACAAAAAAAATTCTTTTCATGCAAACTCACTTCAGCTTCATTCAAAACATGTTACATACGTTATCAAAATACTTAAGATACACGATGCGTCAAAATAACCTTACACGTGATCCAGATTCATTCCAACGTTAAAAAAGGATTCATATCCGAATAATACAGCGATGATACTTTCATGCTTCGGTCCGATTTTCGAATTCCCAATCGCAAATTAGTGTAGTTCTACTGATGCACTGTGTTATGCATTTATTTTGCGCACGTTGTACATTTTTGTATTTGTATTCATTAGAGGTACATTTTGATCTGTTAATGTTGTGGATAAGGAGGAAACCTCTTTCGAGTTTCAACTGGGTTACGAGGTAAATTATTTAATTGAGAGTTAAATAATCCGCCATTTGGGGGATTATTTACTAATAATTAAATATCATCTTCCCTACCTACCGAGATTCAACGATTTTCGTGCAAACAAAATCTAAGTTGCCTGAAAAACTATGTTGCAACACTGTATTAGTTTCACTTTAAAAATATAACCTACAATGTTCAAAAGTCAAGCGAGATTTCCATGGCCTACTCTAATGAAAATAGAATGGAGCAGAGTATACTACGCGCGATCAAAAATACTTGATACACCCGCTCTTATGAATCATGACGTTAGGAACCATTTGCCACACCGTATATCACAGTACACCATTGGTAAACAATAAACATAACCTCTAATAATTCCACTCTTTCGTCTGATTATTGTTTTTACCACGACTATTTCCCGTTTTTCACTTTTTACAACAGCCTTTTTCAAGACTACCCATCTTTATCAAATAATTACAAGGTAGGTAAATTATATTTTAAACAACAAATTAATGTTTTATAATTTCAGAGTGCAATATTGTGCCACATGCCTTTTTTTCTAGAGCAGATTAAGTTTCTTTTGCAACCTTATTTCCATAATGGGAATACAAACGAAAATAGAGCTTGGTTATATTCAATTCGCTTACGTATAGAAGAATTTCGAGAAGCGTATCCTGAAAATGATGCCGATTACGATATTATACGCCTCCATGTTTATCCTGTAATTGAGCGGTTTAATAAAATAGGAAGCGTTGCTTCTGGAAAATCACCTGGTAGCTCCACATTTGCTAATGAAGAGGTTGTAGATGTTCGTGCTCGTCTTAAAGTCCCCAAAAGCCACTGCGACAATGGTCGAAACAAACCAGCTTATCGTATGGAACATGTGACACAGTTGTCACTTATAATTGCACAAAATGGTTTGTATTTGACTGAGTAAACTTGTGTTTAATAAACATCTGTTGCCTAGCAATTAGACCAGAAAAACTGTCAACTAATAAAAATGCGACACCGAAAGTGGAGCATTTTTAGATTCACAGTTTTTCGAGTGAAATTGCTAAAGGAAACATTAGAATTCAAATAACACAAATTTACTCGGTATAAATACAAGCCTCGAGTGTAATTCGGCAGGAGAATTTAACGACCTGAAATTTACAGACATCCGTGTAGGTCAATGTTATTCAAACGCGAAAATGTGAGCTAACACACTGGATTTCCTTTTTTCGGGTTGTGCTTGTAGGATTTTACGTTTAGTTTTGCGTGGAGCGCGTGATGAATTAAACTGAACCTCGGAAAGGGTAAAATACTACATTAAATTCGTTATAATATTTACTTTGTAGCATTTTAACGGTGGCGTTCCACATTGTTTTAACTACCACTCATTTGTACTCTTCTCCGTTACCTTTTCAAATATTACATGCCCCATTTTGCAATATACAGGTAGTATTCAATTTATCGATGGAAGTAATTCGCTCAAATTTATATCCTCTCGCGTCGCAAAAAGTAGAAAATTGTGGCCAGGCTGATGATTGAGTCGCAACTGTGTTAGCATGCACACAGGAATTAACTCTTTGAATGATTTCATCGTTCGTAAATTCACCAAATCGACTCATTCTTAAAATAACAACGATACAGTCTATTATTGACAAATGCCAAACTATTTATATGGGAACGAATACTGCGATAATTGAATAGAAAATGAATAAGTGAAAAAACCACTAGTGCATTAGTCGTATATAATACATAGTTGTTGTGACAACTACGAGTGATCCTTACTGACAAAAATTACCAAAAGATTCCTACCACGAGTTGAATTCAGCAAGCCAATCCGAAGAAAATGCAGGAAAATTGAAGGTTTTGTTTTCGAAATGCAGTAATTGTGTTATAAATAATAATTATTGTTAATACAGTTTATTGTTGAATGTTTTTACCTTTATTCTCATCTGTATTATCGCTGTAAGAACTTGCTCCTTAACCCATTAGCGCCGGAACTTCTGAATTTTTAAACTTCAAATTTTTATTGTCATGTTACGGATCAAGACAGCTTAACAAGAAAATTATAAGAAACAAACCCCACTTTAACGGTTTATGAGATATTGGCCGTTGCCATATGGCAACACTAGGCGCTTACACTACCTAGTTTCGTCGGCGGCCAATATGAAACGTAATCTGTAAGTAGAATAACATAATGTATCACTAATAAGGTTAAACTACTAACTATTGATTTACACATGTGACGAGCACAGCGTCTTTTTTTCTTTGCTTCCGTATGTTGGACCAAATGATCAAATCTGTCAAATCGAATTTCATCCGATGTTCGACTATTGGCTGATGAAGATGGCGAAACTGATGGTTTTCCAGGTCGTCTCGACTGGGTACCATATTTTTTCAAATAAGTGTTAGCTACCTCTCTCTTAAAATCTAATTGGGACACCTTACTACTTCTTGATTTATTATACAAAACCCAACTGTTTTGGAGCATAATATCTATCACCCACGTCAAAATCGGCCAGTACCATTTCTTAGAACGAACCCCTATTCGTTAGCAACCAACATTTTGGTCCATCTGATCTGTTCCTCCCATAAATGAAGTGTACTTTCCAATTCATCTTGGCCTGGGTATTTGTACGTGTCGTTTCTGTTGTTGTGAAAATCGTTTAGCCTGAGTCACAGGTAACGTACCACATGAGGTGGAAAGCATGGTCACTACAGAATTGTCTATCCATCGTGCATATAACAGACTATCAGTCCCTTCAGTTGCTGTTTCCAGATATCCACGTTCTTTTTTCTTAAATAGTGCCTTACCCGCAATGGACATCATTTAGGAATACGGTTATCACGCATAGATCCAATACCATTATATCCACGAGATCTTAAAAATGAAAAGAGAGCTGATCCCGAAAATAGATTATCCACGTACAGGTTGTATCCTAATTTCCTTATTTCATCCGATAATTCGTCCAAGAGAACTAACAAAAGACTTGCTGTCTTCCCCAATAATGTTTCATAATCATTGTTTGATTTAGCATTTTTCTCTTGGTAGAGTTCAAAATTAATCAAATACCCATCCTTTGCGTTCAAACATTATTACACACATCCTGTAACCAAACATTATTTGTTTTCTCCTGATGACTGCTTGCAGCCGTGTCTTCCGTAGTATTTAACCTTGCTTTCATCATAAGCGACATGCTGTTCGGATACAAAGGTTGTAGCACAATTTTTTCTTAACATTTCCGTTATGGAACGTATCTTCCAGGATTTGTCATTTGGGTCCACTTTTGGATTATCGGCAAAGTACAAGAATCGTCAAATCTGTAAGAATCGATCTCTTCGCATAGATTGAGATAGGCACAGTTTTTCATGTCATCATTGTAATCACAGTAATGGCGTTTGGATGGTAAATTGTTATATCCACTTACAAATAAAATGGCAATAAGTACTTGAATCTCGTCAGGTGTGATGTTTGTGTCCGCACAATTGAGGAATAATGGGTAGCGGCACTAGCAGAAAATCCAATAAGGCAAGCTAGTGCAGAAGTGAAACCCATGTGGATTCCAATAATGCGCCAAGAGCTTAAGCGCAATACACCTGCGCAAGAAGTTACTGAATAACATGCACAATAAACTTCTGCGCAACCACGAAAAAGTTTAATATATATATATATATATATATATATATATATATATATATATATATATATATATATATATATATATATATATATATATATATATATATATATATATATATATATATATATATATATATATATGATTACTCCGTGGCTCAGCGGCAAGGTGTCAGACTAGTAAGTGAAAGGTACCAGGTTCGAATCTAAGAGTAGTCAAGTGCTGGGGAAAAATTATATATAACATATGGATTCGACTCAAGTGCGAAAACAGTCCTTCTCAGGACGAAGCCTGATGACGGAAGCAGAGTCCGCTTCCGAAACGTCGCGCTCAAAAAGCATAAACTGTGGAAATAGGCCGATCAACTCCACTAATAGAAAACAAATCATTGAAATCCATTCATTATAGGTGGGTTCTGTCATTTGTCATTTATAATGCCTCATGGCACTGAACTAATTCATTTTTTACTGAAATGAAAAACATTCACTCATGCCGATATATTTCTTCCCATTGCGCATAATCTTTTCCATTGTATTGCATAGTTTTATGCGAAGTGGAAAGACGTAAATCTAGTGTACCAGTACCTCATGAGGTCCTTTTCAATTACTTGGTATGATCAGATACTCTAGAACTCATGTTTACGTCGGATAGTGAAATATCCAAAGTTAGCGAACATTCACGTCTTCTCCTGTAGGTCGTGCATTTCTTGTAAGCATAGATGAATCCAAACGCGTTTCCCAGTTTCTGATGTTCTCTCCACGAATGAAAAATCGCAGAATGTAGACTAGTTCATGGTTTTGCAACCATAACTTTACTGCTCTACTCAAGGATGGCAGTTTTTGCATGTTTGACTTTAAAGCCTTCACACGATCTTAAACAATCCGAACCATGTTACTCTATCACATCGTGATCATGAAGAAAGCTGTTGTGGAGTGTAGAAATCACATCGTGGTGCATCGAGTTTGCTGTGTGGGGAATGAGATCGCGAAGCACGAGTGCTACTGACATAGACCTGTTTCCATAATTGCTCGACTCTCGAGCCCACTACCAATTGGAACGAGATTATGAAATATTACAGACAAAAAGAATATTCTTTGCAAAAGAACTATTTAGTTCACTCACCAATGCCAAATAGGGCATGGCCAAGTACAATCCGCCCAATCGGACAACCACGTTCTGAAGATATTTGACCTCGCTCAAAACACTCTTGTGATGCAATACAACGCACTGTTATTATTTTATTGAAAATACGGTACATAACATGTATAAATGAAAATCACTAACACAACTACAAGCGTAAACAGTAACAGTAAAACAAAGCACGGCCAGACAGCGCACACAGAAGCGGCACCAGCGTGATGTACGAGTAGATCATAGCGATGCAACAATGCAGTTGGCGGTCGTATCAACTTAACTTTGCGTTCATTTTCCATCCGTTTTAGTTACTGAACTACTCCTGAAATAACGTGAAAACGTTGTTATGGTTACAAACTAATGAGATTTTATTCGCATTGAAATTAATTGTTTCATTTATTCGAAACCAAATATTTCTAGTGAAACGAATTATAAAATTTCCCGGGTGTCAAAGTATCTAAATAACCCTTTGCTTAAATAACTAATGCAACGGACACAGTACAGAAGATTAATGAAAAGTCTTATATTACATATAATTTCCATAACTAGGATGAAAAACAAACTAATGGGAAAAATAAAAATCTATAATTTGGTTCGTATCTGCAAACACATAAGCTTTGTGTGATTAGATTTCTTTCGAATTCCATAAATATTTATATAGGGCGTAATATAAATGCAGCACTGGAAATTTCCACCAACTCTAATGTATTTTCGCGATCTCTATATTTCTTACACAATTCTGGGTACCGTATACTCAACAGACGTCGATATCAGACTAATGAGCACCTCCTTGTATTGTCAAACCAATTGAAAGAATTTCAGAGGATTTATTTTTATATACGGAACAAAAAAAATATGCATCACGAATAAATAGTAGATACATTTCTAGTAATTTATATACATTCTTAACTAATGAAGTATTTATCTGTTTCCACATGTACTAAAGATACTAAACTTATTGGTGGTGACGCGAGAAAGTAATCATACGAATTTCATTGTAAATTTCGCACATGATTTTATAGCAAATGTGTGAACACAAATGAAGACTATTTACGAAAGCACTTATTTTATTTACGTATTTTTAACTCCGTTTTATTCCTTCTATTTAATTTAGTTTTTAAACATTTTTTTTACGTTCATTCGAAAGACAAACTTTTGCATTATTTTTAGTATAGAAAGTTATCATTTAGTGCACTAGTACAATAAAAATGTAGACATTTCAGTAAAAATGAATTAGTTCAGTGCCATGAGGCATTATAAATGACAAATGACAGAACCCACCTATAATGAATGGATTTCAATGATTTGTTTTCTATTAGTGGAGTTGATCGGCCTATTTCCACAGTTTATGCTTTTTGAGCGCGACGTTTCGGAAGCGGACTCTGCTTCCGTCATCAGGCTTCGTCCTGAGAAGGACTGTTTTCGCACTTGAGTCGAATTCATATGTTATATATAATTTTTTCCCCAGCACTTGACTACTCTTAGATTCGAACCTGGTACCTTTCACTTACTAGTCTGACACCTTTGCCGCTGAGCCACGGGTAATCCAAATATATATATATATATATATATATATATATATATATATATATATATATATATATATATATATATTGGATTAATAACAGTGCGTTGTATTGCATCACAAGAGTGTTGTGAGCGAGGTCAAATAGTGTTTATTAAAGCTGTCGAATACTTAATGCTGAGAAACCATCTCTTCAGAACGTGGTTGTCCGATTCGGCGGATTTTACTTGGCCATGCCCTATTTGGCATGGGTGAGTGAACTAAATAGTTCTTTTGCAAAGAATATTCTTTTTATCTGGAATATTTCATAATCTTGTTCCAATTGGTAGTGGGCTCGAGAGTCGAGCAATTATGGTAACATGTGTATGTCAATAGCACTCGTATTTCGCGGTCTCATGCCCCACACAGCAAACTCGATGCACCATGATGTTCCAACACTGTACCACGTTTGACTCCGCCTTTAAGGAGAAGATTTCTACACTCCACAACAGCTTTCTTCATAATCACATTGTGATAGAGTGACAGGGTTAGGATTGTTTAAGATCGTGTGAAAGCTTTAAAGTCAAACATGCAAAAACTGCCATACTTGAGCAGAACACTAAAGTTGTGATTGCAAAACCATGAACTAGTCTACATTCTACGATTTTTCATTCGTGGAGAGAACATCAGAAACTGGGAAATGCGTTTGGAGTCATCTATGCTTACAAGAAATGCACGACCTACAGGAGAAGACGTGAATGTTCGCTAACTTTGGATATTTCACTATCCGACGTAAACATGAGTTCTAGAGTATCTGATCATACCAAGTAATTGAAAAGGACCTCATGAGGTACTGGTACACTACATTTACGTCTTTCCACTTCGCATAAAACTATGCAATACAATGGAAAAGATTATGCGCAATGGGAAGAAATATATCGGCATGAGTGAATGTTTTGACAAAAAATGGACAGTCATGTTAGGTATGCCGATATTCCAAGGTTGACTGTACGAACATTCTCCGCTTTATAACTCTCTATCAAGCAGACTGAGGTTGCAAACCATAAAAAAACGCTTTTGTACCGGTTCCTGCTCTCGTCAATCTCATTTTAACTTATATTTTTTTGGTTTTGAGGGTAAGATACATACTGTGCATAATTTATTTCATTTACTATTCCTATATTTATATAGCTATACCATATTTGGCTTATTGTCTCCTCTCTTTGGGCGTTAAAGAAAAAAATTAATTTACGTTTGTTGAGGAAATTGTCACTTAACTATTATTCCTATTACTCCCTGTTTCAAGCTTTACAGGCTGCGCCTATTTCGGTTCTTTCCTCACTAACCAGATTCTACCTTAAACTATTTTATCGATACCTCCAAAACACCCGTGCATCTGAGTGTTCTGCGTCTTCGGACCGTTTGATTGAGTTTTAGCCGAGCTCACTCATTTCTCCTGTTTTATGCAGTCTGGTGGTTAGACACGTGGCAAATTCTATCAGACCCTCATTCCCTGCTTCTCCCAATCGCGTGCAAGTGTAGAAGAGATTGTGGGTGTCGCAGAGAGTACAGACCATTTGGTCAACTATGCTCACAAATGTGTTCTAATTGTCACGGGTAAGACTGTAATAATGAAATGAGCTACGTTGCAATAGATGATCAAGATACACCAAATATACGGTAATTGCTGACGGCTTTGTTTCATTTTATTATTTTGATTGCTGTTACTGCACATAACTTGAAGTTTAAATTTTTTCCTTTTGTTTGAAAATTACGGCGAACCGAATTGAATACTTGTTATCTACCATGCAGTTTTAGATCCAACGTGCTCGCCTCTTGTATTTCACAATGCACGTTAAAAAAATTTTAGGAATTCCAAGTTTCCAGACCTGAAAATCGTGGAAGCGCAATGGAATCTGCGAGAAGTTTGTCAAGTTGATCCCCGGGGTTATAATACATCCGGAAGACTGTCTCTCTCCCAACAATTCTGGGGCGGAGGATTACGCCTATACTGTTGATTTAATAAAAAATTTTATAACAATTATTGTAGTCAACAACGAGGAGCATCTTGTAAAAATATTTTTGTATATACAGGGTGTCCCATTTTCGAGTACTACGCTAAACTTGTGTTTTTTTAATGGAATACCCTAAATATTTTTATGCATTTGAATTCTCTGTTAAATGCTGCGCAAAATGGTATTAGGTACTAAGGGTCTTCGATTAACGGTTCCTAACTTATTGACATTTCTATGTAAAAAAATTGGTTAATTAAGTAGGCTACTGTTCCGCCATCTTGAAAGATATCGGAGTGAAGTTTTGGGATTTGTTTTTCCAATCTGTTTAGTTTTAAGTTCTACATTTAGATTGCAGATTCTTTTCTTTGCATATACAGGGTGGTCCATTTTGCTCAAAGTTGTTTTTCTCTTTTTTTTTAAATGGCATACTCTATATTTTATTACAAATTTGAATATAATTTTTTACGGGCTTTCAATAGATACTACTTTTTACCGACCAGAAACGATTGTTTTGCCTATTGAATGTTCCATCGAGATAAGAAGTTGATTCGTCCGAGAAACAAATCCTGTTTTTAAATCTTGGATCATTTCTAATTTGGCCTAAAGTCCATTCACAGAGTGTCCTTCGTATTGGCTTGTCTTCTTCCAATAATTTCTGAAGAACTCGCATTTTATAAGTAAAAAATGTAGTCCTCCTCAAAATTCTGCCAATACTGGCCATTGAAACGTTAGCTACATCAGATATATCTCTCAGATTTGTTCTTCCATTGTCTCTGACTAAATTAATAACCGCTTTTTCAGGTCCACTTGCAGGTTTTTCTCTCTTCGGAATCCTATCATTCACAGAACCAGTTTCTTTGAATTCCTTGACCAAATTCTTTATTGTTTTATTTTAATTTTTGGATTATCGTCTTTAAACTTTCTAAAAGTTTCTGCCGCCGAAGAACACTTGCGTATAAAAAAATTATGGTAATTCGATTCTCTAAAGTTAATCTAGCCATTTTGCACAATTAATGGATAAAGCCACTAGTGCATTTTGTGAAAATTGCACTGCGACTTATACAATTCTTTATACATGAGTTCAATTGTCATAAAAAATTAATTTTGAATGACAAATTGCATGTAAAAATTAACAAAGTGTGTGTACATATATATATATATATATATATATATATATATATATATATATATATATATATATATATATATATATACAGGTGTCCCAATAGTACGTATTCGGTCGATAGCTCCTTAGCCATTAAACTTAGAAGATAAGTTTAAATACGAAAGTTGTCTATTTTTATAAGCTGCATAATCTAAAAAGTTTGGCTTCTGCAGGGTGTAATATAAAAGCGGTACAATATAGAACTTTTAATTTTTAAATAGAACACCCTATATATTATTTTATTTTTCGATTCTCCTTATAATTTGCATAAGAATTACTTACAAGCCAAATCTTACAGGTTTTGAGATATTTGCAAAGTTAACTAAAAACTGACATTTTTATGTAATAATAATAATAATAATCTTTATTGTGTTAAAAACGTGTTCACGCACATACACTCGTCGGTTTAAAAACAAAAATAACTATAAAATATAAAAATAGATCACAAAAAAAAAAAAAAAACATATAAGTATAATACTAACAAATTAACTAATTAACTAACATGACATAACACTAATTGACAAACTAATTTATTGCACTTTATTCCGGTCAATACATGCTTCAACAAATTCATCCACCGAGTAAAATGCATGGTGTATAAGAAAATTTTTTATACTTAGTTTAAATACAGTAATCGGTTGACATTTAAATTTATCCGGTACGCAATTGTACAGCTTTTGTGATTGGTATACAATACCTTTCTGAGATTTTGACAACCTACAAAAATTGACTCGAATATTTTCTTTTTTCCTCGTGTCATATTCATGTATTTCCGATTGCCGCAACGTTAAAGATATTTTTTTCTTTGCATAACATAACGCTTCCAAAATGTATAAACAGGGAAACGTAAGAATTTTCAAATTTACAAATTCATGGGGACACTCTTCATTAAATTGAAGATTAGCTAATACTCTAATGACCTTGCGTTGTAATTTAAATATTCTATGCCAATTTGAACTGCACCCCCACACTAGAATAGCGTAAAGAAGTGTACTTTGAACTAGAGCAAAATAAGATGATTTCATTATGTTTGTTGAAGCATTATTTTGTAATTTTCTAAACAAAAAGATGAATTTATTCATTTTTTTTGCAACAATATCACAGTACCTATCAAAATTTAAACGTGAGTCAATAACACAACCCAAAAAAGATATTTCTTTTGAAATTAAGTCCGTTTTGCCTATTCTCAATGACAGAGGCATGATTATTGTTTTTGCTGTATTTAATTTTAACTTATTACTTTTGCACCAACTAGATACAAATTCCACTCCTCCAGAGCTTTAGAAATAGCGATTTCGTAATTTGAGCTAGTTGAAATTATAGTGGCGTCATCCGCATACAGAATGCAATTAAGTTCCGCGGGCATTGACGCTGGCATGTCATTAACATATATTAAAAATAACAAAGGACCCAAGATAGACCTTTGTGGAACACCATTTTAATATGTAACTTCTCGGACAAGACGTTATTAAAGAGAACGCACTGATACCTATCACATAAAAAAGATGATATTAAAGAAGCGCTTAAAACGCTAAAGTTATAAATCAAGGTTAATTTGTTTATTAATATTTTGTGCGAAACACAGTCAAACGCCTTAGAAAAGTCCACAAAAGCCGCTACAACATGATTGCCCTTTTCAAAACTTTCTAAGGTATTACTTACAAACGTAGTTATTGCATCAGAGGTTCCTCTTCCTTTTCGAAAACCATATTGCTGTTTGTAGAAAACATTATTGCTTTCAAAGAAATTCACTGCTTGTTTGTATAGTACTTTTTCTATTATTTTACTAAATATAGGCAAAATCGAAATTGGTCGATAATTGTTTAAATCGTTTTTATCATTGCCCTTTTTGAAAAAAGGCAGCACAAGTCCCACTTTAATACATTTAGGAAAGATTCCAGTTTTAATAATAATGTTCACCAACTTTGTTAATGGTTTTATGAAGACACTTATGTTACACTTTACAAAATTGGCACTGAAACCGAACACATCTCTGGTACCGCCATTATTCAAGCTCTTAATGACATCACGTAGCTCCACCTGAGAAACACACTTAAAATTAAAGGTATGTAAATTAGTGTTATTAATGACAAACTTATTTGCTTGATTATTATTGTTTGGCATGTCAGATATAATTTCATCTATAATTTTAACAAAATAAACATTAAAATCATTAGAAGTTAAATCAGAGTTAATTTCTATATTTAAATGTCTGTGTGAATTTATAATAGACCACATTGTTTTTGTTGGATTATTAGAGTTTTTTATAAGGTTGTCATTAGCTTTAATCTTAGCTACTTTAATTTCCCTCTTGTAAACACTGGATAAGGCTTTTTTCCATTGCATGTAGGTTTTGGAAGCGGTATGTATTATACAAGTTACTAATCATAATCACTTTCTCTCTTAATTCTCTAAGGTCATCATTAAACCATTTTAATTGTATATCACGACGTTTCTCCGTAGTTTTGGCAATAGGAAAACAATTCAAAAACACATTAAGAATTACATCAAAAAAACTACCAAAACATTTGTCGCAGTCATCTAAACTGTTATTTAAAATGGTATCCCAATCATAGTCACATAATTCGTTAAAAAATAGTTGTAAACTTGCCCTAGTAATAGGACGATACATCTTAATTTCCTGATTACTGTTCATTATTTTAAAATTATTTATTTCAAGTTGTTGACCTAAATGATCTGATAAACCTGAATCAAATGTGATAGCACTAAACTCGGTAAATGAAAAATTAATAAACATATTATCCAAACAATTATTCTTGCGAGTAGCTGAATAAATTGTTTGCTCAAAACCATTGCTCTCTAAGAAGTCACATAATATACGAGATCTCTTGTCATCGCCAAAGTGTACATTAAAATCTCCTAATATAACAATATTATATTTCAGTAATTTGGCGAGTATCTGTTCTAATTGGGAACAAAAAACATTGAAATCACCAAGGGGAGGTCTGTATAAGCAAATAATTACCGTATTTGATTGTAACAGAACACAACAAAATTCAAGGTGTGTTCCTATAATTAAATTATTAACAACTGTTAGTGGTTTCACTGTGACGTCTGTAGTAATTCAAGTAGGCGTATCTCAGTTATTTTTAAAGACAATAAAATAATCTTTCGTATAGAATTTATTCATACATGAGCTTACTTTAATCTATTGTCAAAATTGGATTTCAATATATACGGTGATCACAAAAATTAATTCAATAACATAAATTTGAAAATGCTATATCTTCATTTTTTTAAATGGCACACCCTATATTTTTTTAATGCCTTGTATCCGTCTATTAATCGGCTTTCATTTCTAATAAATATATTCTATACCTATCTCTAATAGTTTCTGAGATATTTAAGTTTGTTCAATTTTTTTCGTTGATAACACTGAAGAAGAGTAAAATTAGTCGGTCAAAGCAAGCTATGAATACATGAGAAACTAAAAAACATTTTAACTGAAATACAAACACTTAAAATTATAATAAATGATCAATGTGACCACCATTTTGTTGCTGGCAAACATGAAGTCTTTGAATAAACGGATGATCACAAAAATTAATTCAACAACGTAAATTTGAAAATGCTATATCTTCCTTTTTTTAATTAGCACACCCTATATTTTTTAACGCCTTGTCTTCGTCTATTAATCGGTTTTAATTTTTATTAAATGTGTTCTATACCTATCTCTAACAGCTTCGGAGATATTTAAGTTTGTTCAATTTTTTTCGTTGATAACACTGATGAAGAGTAACATTAGTCGGTCAAAGCAAACTGTTGATACATAAGAAACTAAAAAATATTAACTGAAATACACAAAAGTTGTAATTATAATAAATATTATATGAAACCACCATTTTTTAGAGATATTTGAGATGTTTTTAAACGATTCATCGCAAAATTAAACAATTTAATCAAAAAAGCGTAAAACAAAAGATGAACGAAAACAAATGAAGAAATCAAACTTGTCAAACAGTGCTAATATTTGTGTAGTATAGTATACTTACTTCCTAAATTTACAAAATTAATTTTTCGAAAGCAGAACTTGTAGTTCTTTAATCCGTGATTGAAAATCCTCACTTTTCTTGCCGACAATTGGAATTAGAAGTTGGAGTTTCAAAAACATCAGTTAATAGAATTATAAAAAAAATATAAATATCATCCATACCATTTCCAACTTGCACAAGAATTAGACGAGGATGACTTCGTTAACAGATTAAACTTTTGCAATTGGCCTATAAATAAAATTTAGAAAAACCCTATTTTAGCACGATCTTATTTTACTGTAGAAGCTACTTTCCACAAAAATGGATACGTTAATAGACATATTTTCCATTATTACTATACTGAGAATCCCAGATTTATAATTCCTGTTGATCATCAACACCGCTGGTCACTTAATGTTTGGGCTGGAATTATTGGGGAAAGAATTATAGGATCATATTTTTTTGAAAACACGGTTAATGGAGATTCATTTTTAAACTTCTTCTTCTTCTTGCGGCTGCAATTAGATGGCGTTCTTCCGCATTTTAGCAGAAACGTTAGAAATTATTTCAATATCCAGTTTCAAAACAAATGGATTGGAAAAGGAGGGCCGATCTCCTGGCCTGCAAGATCGCCTGACTTGACAAAGCTGTACTTTTTTCTTTGGGGTTGGATTAAACAAAAAGTCTATCAAACTCCTCCAACGACTTTAGATGATATGAAGGCAAAAATTAGAGACATCGTTCAAAATATAAATGTTTCCACGTTACGAAAAGTAAATTTGTCGTTTATTCAAAGACTTCATGTTTTCCAGCAACAAAATGGTGGTCACATTGAACATTTATTATAATTTTAAGTGTTTGTATTTCAGTTAATATGTTTTTTAGTTTCTTATGTATTCATAGCTTGCTTTGACCGACTAATGTTACTCTTCTTCAGTGTTTTCGAAACTATTAGAGATAGGTATAGAACATATTTAACAAAAATGATATCCGACTAATAGACGAAGATAAGGCATTACAAAAATATAGGGTGTGCCATTTAAAAAAATGAAGATATAGCATTAAATTTATGTTATTGAATTAATTTTTGTGATCACCGTGTATATTGAAATCCAATTTTGACAATAGATTAAAGTAAGCTCATCTATGAATAAATTCTATACCAAAGATTATTTTCTTATCTTTAAAAATAACTGAGATACGCCTACTTGAATTATTACATAAAAATTTCAGTTTTTAGCTAACTTTGCAAATATTTCAAAAACTGTAAGGTTTAGCTTGTAAGTAATTTTATAAAAAAGATGTAAAATTACAAGGAGAATCGAAGAATAAAATAATATATAGGGTATTCTATTTAAAAATCAAAAGTTCTATATTGTACCGCTTTTACATTACACCCTGCAGAAACCAAACTATTCTTAGATTATGCAGCTTATAAAAATAGACAACTTTCGTATTTAAACTTATCTTCTAAGTTTAATGGCTAAGGAGCTATCGACCGAATACGCACTATTGGGACACCCTGTATATATAATATAAGTTTATTGAGGAATGCAGTCAATTACGTAGGCCAAAGGTAAAAAAAACCGTTTGTTAATCTGTCAAATGAATGCCTTATTCCTTTCTCAAGACAAGTTATAATTATAATTAGTGGTAGCAATGTCATAAATTAGATAATAATAAGCACATACCTAACGTGAGTTAAATAATAAAGTTGAAAACGAAACTAACAACTGGAGATATTGAGAATCTAAAAGGAATTGACAATGTCTCAATAGTAAAACTAAACCAAATGTGATATAATATATGGGTAGTTGCGTATTAAAAACACTAACAACGCTAAGTGGCTAAGTGTTATGAGATAAAAATAATCAAAGGAAAAATAAAATTAACAAACATTACTAGAAAAATGGACAATGTTAAAGAAAAGCTTACCACATTTTAGAAAGCAAAAAGAAATATTTTAAGTATGAGTTGAAATTTGATTAAAACTATATTCAAAAGATAATATGTAACTATAAATACCTACTGCTAAGATTGTCAATATCTGATTTCTTATTAAGAGTATTACTGTTTTCATTAAAGTAGATCATTTCGCGAGAAAGACGTTTAGTTAAATTATTTTCTTAACGTAATATAGTAACTTTGTTAAAATCCATTGAATGGTTTTGTTGGATAACACGCTCAGCTAAGCTTCTTGAAGAACTTTTTCTTTTGCAGCCACTTTTATGGAATGTGATTCTCCCTGATACATTTCTATATGTTTGTCCTATGTACACCTTAAAACACTCCTTACATGGGATAGAATAAACTACATTTGAATTTCCTGAAGTTGTCAAGAGAGATTTAATTTTAGTGTATAGGTTACTTAAAGTTTCGACGTTACTTGTGGATATCTTGGCGTTGAGCACCTTGAGCACTTTTCTGAGGAGTAAGAAGGGTATGTAAGAGTAATTACTGAAATAAAAAAAATCTTTGATGTAGAAATCGTTAGAACTGTTATATGGTTTGGTTAAGATTTGTGTTAAATACTTAAATACGTGGTGCAACTGTATTATAAATAGTAAGAGTACTTGCTATACCTTCAGGAATTGACACTAAAGATTTTAAAGTACTAATGAATTTATTGGCTTTCTGTTACAATATACTTATGGGATTATTAGATAATTTAGTAAAATATTTATTACCATTTAATAAATTAAGAGATTTTTGTAGGTAATCACACGTATTCATTGCCACAGTTACATTATCCTTATCTCTCTGAATAATTATTAATTTTGAATTCAATCAATTCTAGAAATCTCGTGCATTCATGAAACCAGTTATTTAAAAAATGACTCTTATCGTTTTCTTTATGTATGAAGTTCGTGATAATGTTAGTACATTTGGATCTAAGCAGATTTTTTGTTTTGTCATCACTCTTTGAAATCAAACATTCAATGTCAGTTAAAAAGGACGAAATTTAAAATCGTTAAAATGTGGATGTATACAAAATTTAAGACCTAAAGCTAAAAATTTCTTAATTCTAGTTGGAATATTGAATTTACTTATATGTTTAATCCATTTGTCTTGAATTTCATTAGAATTAAATTCTTGAACTTTAATATTTTCAATTTTAGATCTGTTTGAGATATTGATTTCATGAAAAACTTTAGAAAATTCGTTAACTACGTGTGAAGGCAACAAAAAATAAAGTTGTTCTTTAATTTTAATTAATTCGTTTTCAACGTGTGTTAAATCAGAGAAAGTGGTTTTTATTTCCTGCTTGAGAATCGCTTTTCTTAATTTTGTGTCTTGTTTCCTTCTCGATGATGTAGAAGGTTATTAATGTTTACCATCCTATTTGAAATATGTTTGTGAAAGACATGCTGTTTCCTACAATGAATAAGAAAGACTCTCCTATTGCGTTAAGTTGCTAATTTGATGGTAACTTTAAAGCTTGAATAACTTCCCAGAGGCATTTCCATACCCTAGTCTGATGTTTTCAAAAAACCCCATTTAAATTAATTTTTGATAATAACTACTACGCACAAATTTTTGGTACCCCTATGGGTTTCACGATTTCTCCAATCCTATGTAATTTTGTACTTAATGACTTGATTACTGCTGGTATAAGTAAAATACATTTCCCTACACCTTTCATTAAGGGATATGTTGATGACTTAATCATAGCTGTAATTAAAGACAAAATAGACCAGACTTTGTCAATCTTTAATAATTACAATTACCATTTACATTTCTCATATGAAAGAGATAATAGTTGCATACCATTCTTAGACTTGTTGATTCACAGAGACTTTCATAACGTACTACGTACAGAATGGTACAGAAAACCTTTTTGTAGCAATAGGTTCATTAATTACCATTCACAACATCCTTTTAAAAGAAAACCAATCTTGCCTGAACATTACAAAATAGAGTTATACAACTTTATCATAATATTTACCTTAAAAATGGTCTTAATGCACTTAGAAATACATTACTAGAAAATTTTTTCCTGGATATTTACAAACTTATTTTCAATACACCTCATCCTAATAATTATAAACAAGCTTTTTAATAAATAGTGATCTTCATCCTCATGTGAATGATAATATGTTGCATGGTTTATTACCTTACATACCTCTTCCTACTCCTCAGATATTAAAAGTGCTCAAGGTACTCAATTTCAAGATATCCACAAGTAACATCAAAACTTTAAGTAACCTATACACTAAAATTAAATCTCTCTTAACGACTTTAGAAAATTCAAATGTGGTGTATTCTATCCAATGTATGGGGTGTTTTAAGGTGTACCGGGTGGCCAAATAAAAATGCAAAGTGCTGTTTCTCGGAAACTATTCGTCTTAGAGAGTTGCGGTAAAAAAAAAGTGGCCAAAAAAAGATCGTGGAAAATATTTTCAAATTTGCAAGATGACCAGGGGGCGTAACGGATATCCTAAACTTTTAAAGTGATTTTTTACTGAAATCCACCTAGTAAATTTACCAAATAATTATATGCTTTTTAAAGCTCAGCTTTATTCGAGTAATTTATCTTTCACGTATCTATTAAAATATAGTGCTGGGGTGATTCAGCGATTTTTTTAAATAAACAGCTGTAACTCCTAAACGACTGAACTGATTTTAATAAACTTAACCTCGTTGGAAAGAGAATTTATTGCTCCATCAAATCCATCTTACCAGTAATATGTATTCCTTTAGTGATGCCACTAGAGCGCGTTTTTTGATATAATATCAGAAAATTGAAAAATTCTCAAAAAAAATTAAATGCAACACATATGACTTTTTTTCATACAAATGAGATGAAATCATCCCTTAATAGTTTAGTGAAACCCGCATTTCGATATCTTATTTATACCCTAAAATATCGAAGAAAGAAGATTTAGTTATTATAAAATTTGAAAGAATCCATATTACACCGGTATTTGTTCTTATTTATTTATCTTTTTTCAAGAGTCAATGAAAAAATTCATCATGGTCATCATGGTTGTATACCCACAATACACCTAATAATTTGTTTTTTTGTAACAAAAACATCTTTTAAATAAGAACTTGAGCCCCATAACATAATACCGTAAAGTAGAATGGATTGGACATTACAAAAATAAAACGTCTTTATTACATCAATAGATACATTTTTCAAATGTCTTATTAAGTAACAAATTGAACTTAATTTCTTCCGCAACTGAATGCAATAGCTAATCCACTTCAACTGATTATCCAGTGTAATCCCTAGAAATCGTATTTCTTCTTGTTGAGGTATGGATTTATTTTTCCATCACACATAAAATGATCTATCTAATTTATCATCAAACATAATTACACCTATTTTTTCTTCATTTAACTTTAAGAAGTTATTTTCACACCATTTAACCATGTTATGTATAATGCATGAAGCTGATCGTGATAACTCTTGAATATTAGAGGCTGAAACAATACAAGATGTGTTGTCCGCGAAGTCATAGGTAGATTGTATTTGGAGGCTTTCACGTAAATCATTAGAATATAACAAGAAAAGGAGTGGTCCGAATATTTATCCTTGTGGTACACCTTGGTTCACAATAGATGGTTTGGAATAAAAAGCTTTTATAATGTTATTATTAAGATCTATTACACAGACTCGCAAAGTTCGGTTCTCTAACAAAGATTGTATCAGTTTCGCACTGTTACCTCTAAATCAGTATTGTTCAAGCTTTCGTAAAAGCACTTTATGACTCAAAATATCAAACGCTTTTCACAAATCAAAATAAATACCAACGACATAGTTACGATTTTCAATTTGATCCAAAATATTAGATGTGGAGTGAAATATTGCTTTTGGAGTAGATGACTTAGGCATAAAACCAAAATGCGATTTAGAAGTAATAGCATTTTTGCAAGCAAATAGCATTATTATATCATATATTACCTTTTCAATAACTTTCGAGAAATTGGAAGGAATAGATAATAACCTATGTTTATTTATGTCATAGACGCTACCCTTTTATGTAATAGCACATTTTTTTAATCACTTTTTAGCGTTTTTGGATATTCTGTAAGTAATAGACAACTATTTTTTATATCTGTGAGCGGTTCAGCTATGTAACATCCAGCTAGTTTTATTACCTTTGTTGGCATTTCACCTAAACCTGACGATTGTGTGTGAGAAAGTTGAGTTATAATGTTGCTGATTTCATTAGTTGTCGTTGGAAAAAAGTAAAAAGTACATGGTATTATCATTAATATTAGTATTACTAAGGGTGTGTAGATTATGCTCAGTATTGTTTGTAGTCTGATATGTATCTGAAAATTTATTTGCAAAAGCACTTACTATTAAATGAGGGTCTGTAATTACTGAGTTATTTATGTTAAGTTCAAATGTATTGTTCATTCATGATTCACCTGTATAAGAATTAAGTAATTTCCAAACAGCCTTTGAGTTACAAATTTTACTTTCGTTAAGAGAAATTTTATATTGATTTACGCAGTGTTTGTACATTTTCTTTTCAAGAATATATTATTGATGTATCAAAGTAATAAGAAAATGTGCTCAAAAATGTATCATATTTTTGGTTAACAGTCTTTGCAACGTAAACGTCTACCCAATTTTCACAGGATATTAATGAAAGAAATTTGTTAATATTGTCAGAGTATATACGCCTGTAAGCATAAACTTTTTTAGATGGTATTGTGGCATGTATCTCTTAAGATTTGTGCGTAATGATCAGACAAATTAGTACGACATTACAGCTTACTAGTAGTTGAAGTTTTATTAGTAACTCTAGTTGGTTCTTTTACACAAGGATTAAGTCCATAATAATGAAAGATTTCTAATAGTCTGACAGTTTGAGAATTTTCCACACTTGTGTTTATATTCAAATCTCCACACGCGATTATAAATTTAGCTATTTTGGAAGCTTCAAACAACAGTGAGTTTACAGTTGCAAAAAATGAATCTACCTGTTGGAGTATTTTAGAAGGCGATCTGTAAAAACAGATTAGTACAAATTGAAAGTTGTTTTGCCAAAATTTCGTGTAAAAGAAATAATTTAACTAAACGTCTTTTTCGTGAAATGGTCTGTATTAATGAAAACAGGAATACTCTTAATAAAAATCAGATATTAATAAACTTAACTGTATTTATAATTACATATTATCCTTGAACATAGTTTTATTCAAATTTCAACTAATAATTAAATTTTTTTTTGCTTTCTAAAGTGTGGTAAGCTTTTATATAACATTGTCCATTTTTTTAGTAATGTTTGTTAATTTTATTTTTCCTTTCATTATTTTGATCTCATAACACTTAGACACTTAGCGTTGTTGGTGTTTTCAATACGTAACTACCCATATATTATGTCATATTTGATTTAGTTTTACTATTGACACACTGTCAATTCCTTTTAGTTTCTCATTAACGTTACTAACGTTTTTAACATTACTCTTTAGCTCACGTTAGATATGTTCTTGTTATTATCTAATTTATAACATTACTACCATTAATTATACTTGTGGCTTGTCTTGCGAAAGGAATAAAGCATCCCGAAAGCTCCATAGATTAACAAAGAGTTTTTTTACCTTTGCCCTACGTAATTGACTGAATTTCCCAATAAACTTATATTATATATATATATATATATATATATATATATATATATATATATATATATATATATATATATGAAATTGGTTTAGTGAACGCACAAAAGTTCAATTTAATAATCATTAATTGTATTTTATTTAAAATTAACTTTTAAAGTACATACAGTAAAGATTAACTCGAGTGGGTTCAAGTGCCACTCGAGTTAATCTTTTACTGTCTGTACTTTAAAAGTTAATTTTAAATAAAATACAATTAATTATTATGTATACAGGGTGGGCCACCACTAACGCGTCGGTCTCTAGCACCCAAACGACTGAATTGTTTCAAAATCTGTTTTGGCGAGAATATGTAAGCCTTCTAGGACTACAATCTAAAATTAGTTTGATTTATACAGGGTGATCTACAAACTTGTTACTTATCAAAGTTATATTATTTTAAATGGAATACCCTCCTTTTTTTTTTTTTTGAAATAAGGTGAAAAAATAAGGACTTTCATTAGAGTTCCCTATACCTAAACCTTGCAGTTTCCGAAATATTTAACATTTTTTGAAAATGTAGGGTTGTCAAAAAATTCAAGTATTTTTCGATTCAGAAAAGATGAGACAATCTAATCTAGGTCATCGTAATAAGGATATTTGGAAGTAGGTATTCTGTTGTTTATTGTTTCAAATCATAATTTATAAAATACAAAGAATAACGCGTAAAGTTAACATACTTAAAAGTTAAATATCTTTGTTATTTTAAACACAACGCCCAAGAAATTTTTATCGGAATTTTCAAAAAATGTTAAATATTTCGGAAACTGTAAGGTTTAGGTATAGGAAACTCTAATGAAAGTCTACCTTATTTTTTCACCTTATTTCAAAAAAAAAGGAGAGTATTCCATTTAAAATAATATAACTTTGATAAGTAACAAGTTTGTAGATCACCCTGTATAAATCAAACTAATTTTAGATTGTAGTCCTAGAAGGCTTACATATTCTCGTCCAAACAGATTTTGAAAAAATTCAGTCGTTTGGGTGCTAGAGACCGACGCGTTGGTGGTGGCCCGCCCTGTATATACAGGGTGTTCCTTAATGATATGCGAATATTGAAGCGGATGAATCTACACGAAAAAATAATTATAGTTTGCTTAATAAAGTACGGTCCTAAAATGTATCGTTACGGAAATACGGGGTGTCAAAGAGACTCGAAAAATACGAAAATTAATTGATATCTTCTAAACCGCTAAACATTTTCCAGTGAAATTTAGTATGAAGCTAGAGTGCATGAAAGTGGATATTTTTCGGTACGAAGTTAAATTCCAGCTTCAGTAGTGGCGTGCGTACGGGCACTCACCTGGATATTTTTGATGAAAAGAAATGATACGCCACTGATTTCTTGAAAAACAAAATTTCATTTTAATTCTTCGTTCAATTTGAAAAATAAAAACTCTCTTGAATTATGTTCCTAGAATGTTCCATTTGGGAGTAATAAAATAAAAACCGTTGTATTGTACGTGAAAATTATGTAATTTAATGATTGAAAGAATACGTTACAAATTGGCATCTGCGTTCACTGAACAACAACAAAAACAACAAATGGAAACATACAGCATAAACATAATATTAGGAACAAGTAATATGGACCGGTAATCACAAAAATTGTTGGAAATGGCCTCCTTCACTCAAAATGCATGCTTCTGCCCTCCTTCTCATGGAATTCTGCACTCGTTGAAATATTCCCGGAGTATGTTTTATATTATTACATGCTGCAACTATTCTCTCTTTCAATTCTTCTACACTGTTAATGGGACTTGTGTACACTAGCGTTTTTAGATAGCTCCACAAGAACTAAGCTGTTAAGGTCGGGGGACCGTGGTTGCCATTCTTGGGGTCCCCCACGGCCAATCCAACGATTAGAATAAACAGTATCTAGATGATTGCGAACCATTCGACTGAAATGTGCTGGTGCACCATCATGCATGTACCACATATTATTATTAAAAGCGGAACATCCTCAAGCAGCTCAGGCAATTGTTCACGAATGAAAGTAAGGTAATATTGTCCATCAAGTCGTCTCGGAAAAAAGAATGGGCCAATAAAGTAATCGGCTATAATTCCTGACCAGACGTTCACCGAAAATTGATGTTGGATATGGGTTTCAGTTGTGGCTTTGGGATTATGATCCGCCCACAAATGGTTCTTGTGAAAATTCTGAATTTCATTTCTTGAGAAATTACATTCGTCCGTGAACAGGACATGTGAATCGAATTGTGGATTATGTGCAATATTATGAAGATACTACCGACAAAAAGTTACTCGCTTAGGAAAATCTCTCGGGAGTAATGCCTGTACTCTCAAAATATGGTATGGATATAAAAAATAATCCATTAAAATTCTCCAAAAAATTTGATGGCAAATATTCAAGTTTGTAGCTATCTTTCTTGTACTCGTTTCAGGCTGTTCTTCGACTGCGTGCAGGACTGCTTCCTCAATTTCAGTTGTTCTTACACTTAGACGCCTACCTTCAGATGTACCTCTTCGGACACTACCAGTATCAACGAGATGCTGATGAATATTCGAGAAGGTTCGACTATCTGATATTGCACGATTGGGATATTTCTGGTGATAAATCCGTCTGGCTTTTTCTCCATTGCCATCAGCGAGGCCATACACATAATGCATATCAGCCATTTCAGCAATTGTATACATCATTAATAACAAAATTGTGCAAAAACAATGGGAAAAGTTAATTTACAGTGACTTAAATTGAACTAGAAAATGTCACATGGAAAAAGCAAGTGTCATTTTGAAAGGCAACTAGACTTATTGAGAAATTGTTATTTCATTCATTGAATTAATTTTCTCGTACAATACAACGGTTTTTATTTTATTACTCCCAAACGGAACATTCTAGGAACATAATTCAAGAGAGCTTTTATTTTTCAAATTGAACGAGGAATTAAAATGTAATTCTGTTTTTCAAGAAATCAGTGGCGTATAATTTTATTTCTTCAAAAATATCCAAGTGAGAGCCCGTACGCACGCCACTGCAGAAGCTGGAAATTAACTTTGTATCGAAAAATATCCACTTTCATGCACTCTAGCTTCGTACTAAATTTCACTGGAAAATGTTTAGCGGTTTAAAAGATATCAATTAATTTTCGTATTTTTCGTGTAACTTTGACACCCGTATTTCCGTAACGGTACAGTTTAGGACCGTACTTTGTTAAGCAAACTATAATTATTTTTTCGTGTAGATTCATCCACTTCAATATTCGCATATCATTAAGGAACACCCTGTATATACAGCGTGACATAAGTAAAAAGTGCCATGCATAGTGCCACGCGATAGAGGACATTAAAATAAGAAAAAAAGTTCCTATAAACTTAGGTCCGCAACGCCTTCGTTTAAAAGATATAGGGTGTTGAAATTTAATTACTACTTTTTTTTTTAATATCTTTTTACAATGATGTAATAAGCTGACGAAATTTTGTATGCAGGGGCTTTTTATCACGCAGAATTCAAATATGATCTTAGTTCTTTTATTACTGATAGAGGGCGCCACATCCAGGTTTCCATCTTGTTTGAATCGGTCCTAACTTTTTTGCCTTACACTGTAAGTCATTTTCGACTCGAAAAATTTGTTTTCCCATCTTTTCTACTTCAGAAAGGTATACCTTATTGAAGTCGCTAGGACCAACGGTTTACGAGAAAAATGCATACGAGGCATGCAAATTATCCAAAAGCGCCAAAGTAACTTATTTGCAAATACAATGACATAATACTTCAACAATTAAATTTTAATAGCAGCAATGAAGGGTAGTGATTAAAAAACGCATTAAATTTTTGGAAGATGTTTTTTGTCCTTGTACCTGAATACATTTTTGAATTCTTCTTCCTAAGGATTGACGGCATCTTTGAAATATTCCTGGGTTGTTACGGAATCTATTTGCGGATTCCATAATTCTTATCCATAGTTGCTCTTCATTTTCAATTTCTACAGAATAAACATCATTTTTCATGAATACCCAAAATGAAAAATCAAGGGGATTAAGGTCGGGACTACGAGCTGGCCAGGGTACAGGTCCCCCTCGACTAATCCACGTATTTCCAAATCTCCTATCCAAAAATTCCCTTGTCAGTCGAGAAAAGTGAGCTAGCGCTCCATCATGCATGTAACGCATTCTACCAATAATAGCCAATAGAACATCCTCTAATAACGTATTTAGTTCATTCTCCAAGAAATTTCGATACAGTTCACCTTTAAATCGATTGGGCAATTGAAATGGGCCAACTAAGTATTTGTCAATTATACCTGCTCACACATTAATAGAAAACCCATATTGGTGACTTCTGATTACGGTTTGATGAGGGTTTTCATCACTCCAATGGTGCATATTATGTAGGTTCAGAACATCATCGCGGCTAAAACCTGCTTCATCAGTAAACAAAATTAAAGAAAAAATATCGTGTCTTTGATTTTGCAACCATTCTCAAAATTGTACACGAGGAAGATAGTCGTGTTCTAATAGTGAATGAACCTTTTGGAAATGATACGAATTTATCTAACTGGTTCACGGTTAACATTTCATACCGCTGAACTTGTTTAATTTGCAGGCATCGGATGCATTTTTCTCGTAAACCGTTGGTCCTAGCGACTTCAATCTGGAGCATAAAAGAAGGAAAAACACATTTTTCTAGTTAAAAATGACATACAGTGTAAGGCAAAAAAGTTAGGACCGATTCAAACAAGATGGAAACCTGTATGTGGCGCCCTCTATCAGTAATAAATGAACTAAGGTCATATTTGAATTCTGCGTGATAAAAAGCCCCTGTATACAAAATTTCGTCCGCTCATTACATTATTGTAAAAAGATATTTAAAAAAAAACAAAAAAATAATTAAACTTCAACACCCTATATCTTTTAAACGAAGGCGTTGCGGGCGTTGTCCAATAGCTCAGCTGTTAAGGTGTCAGATGGGACTAAGCCTGACGATATAAGCAACCAAATCTACGCGAAATTTTGTTTCAAATAATTTAATAGCGTAGCTATGGAAGCAGTAACAAAATTGTTTAATGTCATATTAATAACTCTTTTAGACTTTGTTTTTTTTTTACCATCAAATTTTGATTTTTTAACATAACCATATACAACAAAAACGGAAAGATTGAAGTGTTAACATGGCATCAGAGTGGTGATAGTTTAATAACTGTACAAGACTTGTTTTCAACAAAATATCCAGACTGGCTTTCTCCTTACATTAGGACAATTAAAAAAAATTAAAACCAATCATGTGTTGACTGAGGTATTAAAATTACATATTTTACTCTACGTTGAGGAAAACCCAATAATATCGTTGGAAGAAATAGCAAGATCTTTTAATTTAAACTAACAACCCCCACTCTCAGTACACACAGAGACAGTGTATGGCTAGGAATAATTAATACTACACTTATCTGTCCATACTTCATTGATGGGAACCTCTATTCGGCCAAGTTTTTAAAACTGTTAAGAAACCAAACCATTCCTGCAATCGAAAATTTTAACATAATTGAACCATGGTTTCAAATAGATGGGGTGCCCCCACATTCCACAAATATCGCAAAAAACATTTGAAACGGCAGGTTTTCAGGACGGTGGATCGGTAGGCACGGCCCTGTACCTTGGCTGCCGCGTTCTGTAGACTTGCAGCCCAATGACCTTCTTTTGGGGTTACCTAAAATCAAACATTTATAATATTGTCCAGATAGAAAATATAAACGAATTAAAAGTTCCCATACGTACTAAGTGTAATTAATTGAATCCTGAGGTTTTGAAATAATCGTTTATTTGAAAAAGTTTCATAATCAAATACTTTGCGTTTTATTCACAAACATAACCTCGGTCATTTTTACAGTGGCACGCGATTAGAAGCAGCAAAGAATCAGGAGCTGGTAGCAGAGTTGCAAGAACTGGTACAAAAGCATTTTTTTATGGTTTGCCATCCTCAATATGCTCGATTAAGAGTTGTAAAACGTAGAATGTTCATATAGTCATTCTTGGAATATCAGCAAGTCTTGGCTTGAACATTTAGTAAAAGTTCAAAATTAACCTGACCATTCTTTGTCCATATTTTGTAAAAACACTCACCCGTTTCAATAAACTGTGCCATACCACAGAATTTTTTCCACCACAGTGCATAGTTTTAGGCACTATGGAAAGGCGTAAAGCGTAAATCCAATGTACCAGGGTACTTTCTGTAATTTCACGTTCGTGCGCAAAACCCTCAACACTTAAAGGGCCTCATAAGGTCCCATTAAATGATTTGGTCGGACCAGATACCACCCTGGAACTAATGTGTACGTCGAATATTAAAATACTCAAAGCCAGTGAACTTGTCAAATTCTTCGAAGCGCATCTTCTCCTGTAGGTTATTGCATTTCCCAATTTTCAGTGCTGAGAATGAAAAATCGCATTATCTCGACTATTTCGTGGTTTTTCAACCACAACTTTGTAGTTCTACTCAAGGATGACAGTTCTGGCATCTTGGATTTTAGAGCCTTTACAACATCTGAAACAATCGTATCCCTTTGACTCTATCAAATCGTGATCACAAAGTGAGCTGCTGTGGGGTGTAGAAATCTTCCCCTTAAAGGCGGAGGAACAGTGTTAGAACATCATGGTATATAGAGCTTGCTGGGTTGGGAATGACCCCGAGAAGCACGAGAACGAGGGAACTATTGACATAGACCTGTTCCCATAGTTTAGATTAGAAAGACATACTTACCAAAAGAACTATGTTATTTCACTCACCCATAACGAATAAAATTTCTGCAAATAGGCCATAATCAAGTAAAAACCACCAAATCGCAAGAACACGTTTTGAAAGAATGTTCCCTTAGCGGCTTTAATAAACAATGGCTGATCAAAACCTACCGGGCGAACTGTCTGACTTTCCTAAAAACACTCATGGGATACAACGCACTTCCCATTTGCTTTCTTGATTTTATTGCAAATACCGTAATTAAGGGTTATAGTACGTTTTTGTTCCTTTTGCCCTTCTTACCACTGAAATCGTCTATTGTAAGGTTTAGAAATGTTTGAAAACGTAGTAAAAAATATGGTAGTATTCCTATTATCGGGGTACCCGCACTGATGATGAATTTTGGGTGTTATTGAAGAGGCCAAGTCCTTCCAAACCATCGTTTATTTATTTTAAGTTAAAATCTTATTTGTCACTAATTATTCTCAGGTAACTACATGTTTACTAGGTTTTTAGATGTAGGTACCTGTTAAAATTAGTGATCTTAAATTTCTTACTTACCTAGATGTTTATAAGAGAATAACGCCAGTAACCGCTGTACATGGTTGACTCTTTGCATAGAAATAAAAAATACGCCCAAATTTGTATGAAATCATCAAGCATTTCTGATTTTGTTAAGTACTACTGAAATGTAAATGATAAAGCCACTTTATATTAAATCAGTTTAATTATTATCAATGAAAAATGAAATAATTTAGCAAAAAGAATTTAGCAACTGCTTGACATTACAAAAACGCACCTAACAGAAAAAAAATTAAGAATTGGAACGGTTGATTAAGGAAAATAAAAACTTGTTTTTCATTTAAATAATCAGTGTTGCCACATCTAGCCCTAATACGATCTTCAATCCCCTGGGGAGTGCTC
Source organism: Vesta saturnalis (assembly GCA_036346205.1). Lineage (NCBI taxonomy): Eukaryota > Metazoa > Arthropoda > Insecta > Coleoptera > Lampyridae > Vesta > Vesta saturnalis. The sequence goes on from JARFJB010002209.1 coordinate 2,245,968, forward strand.
CTAATCAAATTATCAACTTGCTCTTGAAGTAAGCTTGCCCATTTTTCTTGATCGGCTCGAGTGAGCTGATGCGCATTTTCTAGGTTATCGGTTCGGGCTCCAATTCTTCTTTTAATGAAGTTCTATACATGTTCAATAGAATTGTAAACAAGCAGGCAACCTTAGAGCAGTCATATATTCTGTTTCCAGAAAATCTGTGGCAATTCTGCTATGTGGAGTTGCATTATCATACATAAAAATGAAAGTTCTTTTGATTGCACACTTACATATATTATGATATGGGAAGTAAAGGGGGTTTTTCTCTCACTATAAACCTCTCCTCCAAAAACATTACACTTACTCCTTTATATCTTGGAGCAGATCTGGCAGTTTGTAGTATGTTTCTGCCCCGCCCTCATAAACCCCTAATTCGACGGTCATCTCATCTCAGACCAATCCTTGTTTCATCTGAACAAAGGATATTTTGCCAATCTGGTGTTCCCGATACCAATTTAGCCGATGAATTTCGTTCTGCCTGGATAACTGGGAACCCTTAACTACCTCCTGCTGAATAGGTTCAAGCACCAAGTCTCTTTCGTATTGTTTCGGCTGAAATACCAACACCTTTGGCTTGCAAAGGTTACCTTGGGGATCCGGATGAGAATGGGTTGAATATCTTCCAGCGATTTGAGTTAAAAGAATTGTCTTCTCGATTAGTAGTTATTCTGTGACGACTTTGCCTAGGGCTGCACTTGAGTGATTGCAACTCTGAAAATCTTGCGTAGGTTTCTGAAACAACGTCCTGCGGGACGCCGACCGGTGCATCAATTCGCTTTTGTGACATTCCCTGCTCTGCAAGAGCAACAACTTCCCCTTTGAACACTTGATAAACCTACGTAGGGTACATTACTTTTTTTTAACTGTAAGCCAACACTTTGATTTGATAATTCAACACAAAACAAAATTTTTCATTGTGCACTTGATCAAATTTATCCAATTTCCAACAAAAACTTTTACTATCTACATAACAAGTTTCCATAAATTTCTAATTATTAATAATAAATACAGGGTGATCCATATAAGTTTGAGTGTATGTATTCACGATTTAAAAACCTATATAACGAAAACATTCAACCATTATACGTATATAACTAATCTCTTTTCCTATTCATATACAGTGGTTAAATTGAAGCAATTATATTATTACTATATTTCAATACTGTTAGAGATTGCTTAATTACTCCATAACAATTCCATAGAGAATACATTTTTTATGCTAATTATAGCTAGCATTTACCATTTAATGCCACCATCAAAATTTTTCAAGTGCTACTTCTAAATTATTGAAGAATGATATTGTGTTTGACATTGTTCAATTTTCAAACAGTTTTTTTTTCGTGGGATCATCCATTTCTAACTTATCTCTTTCTTTAGGAGTTACAATAGTAAATTAAAATAAAATAAAAGTATATTTTGGAATATGAAAATGTTTCACGATTACTACACATAATTAAAATACTTATACACACACACACACACACACACACACACACACACACACACTCACACTCACACACACACACACACGCACACGCGCACACAAGCACACACGCACACACACCACACACATCACACACACACACACACATACATACACACACACACACACACACACACTACACGCACGAACGCACGCATGCACTCACACACGCACGCACACACGCAGACGCGCACACAAGCACACACGCACACACGCACACACACGCACATGCGCACACACGCTCACACGCACACACACGTACACACGCACACACGCACACTCGCACACACGAACAAACGCACTCGCACACACGCATCACACAGCACACAGCACACGCACACAGCACACACACCACCACACGCACACACGACACGCACACACGCACACACACACGCACACACGACACACGCACACACGCACACACGCACACAGCACACACGACACACGCACACACGCACACACGCACACACCACACGCACACACGCACACGCACACACGCACACAGCACACACACACACGCACACGCACACACGACACAGCACACACGCACACACCACACACGCACACAGCACACACGCACACACGCACACACGCACACACGCACACGCACACACGCACACGCACACGCACACACGCACACACGCACACACGCACACCACACACAACACGCACACACACGCACACAGCACACACGCCCACACGCACACACGCACACGCACATACGCACACACGCTCACACGCATACACGCACACACGCACACACGCGCACGCGCACTCGCACACGCACACGCACACGCACACGCACACGCACACACGCACATGCTCACGCACATCTTGTTGAAAATATGCCAAAAGTTCTAAAATGACTCTATTGAGCGTTAGTGAAAAAAAGTCTATTTCATAATCCTCTACACCTACATAATTATGTATATGTAGGTTGGAATGTAAAAAATATTCTTATCAAAGTTATTTCGTATATTTCAATTTCCACTTTTATTTGTCTATGGCAGGTATCTACAAATAAAATGTATTTTTGTCGTATCTTGGGAAATGTTGTATGTCGCACTTTTGCACTTAAAGTTGATTTTAAAAATTATTGTTTTCGATTACCAAAAGTCTATCTGGTAATCCCTTCAGAGCTCTACTCTCAACAACAATTTATTTTACATGAAGTGTTCAAAGCATTGGTCCTCGACGGATAAACTTGAACGGTTAAAGATGCTCACGTTATTGACATAGACATTGCTACTCAACTGCTATGTTATTAAGCAGCGAAATTAGATACAATGTTGGATGCTGGCATTATTTTGCCGTCTAAATATTATTGAGCTTCAGTAATCTTAACGGTTAAGAAAGAGAACGGACATAAGTTAAATCATATAGCCTGATAGTCTCGATAAATTTTTTTGTGATTGATTTAAGAAAAGCTTTTTGCGAAACTCAATTGTCAGAGCATTTTTGCGAGAAAACTTCACTTTGAGGTTCCTCGGAAAAGTCTTTTTGAGTTTACAGTGATAGATTTTGGTATTTATAATGTATATGCGGCGCGATTGATTGTTTCAAATTTATTGTTTTTTTACTGTGAATTTAGAAAAAAACGTAATTCACCGTTCCAGTTTATCATATTTCACGTCATAGTCATAGTCATACCACAACTACAAAAATTAAAAGATTTCCAGATTTAGTCGAGTGGTTCCGTTAATTCCTATCTAATTTGAGTACTTTATCCGCTCTTGTTACTAATTTAATTAAGAGTCGTACAAAGTAAAAAGCATTAGCTTCTTCACCTTTTAAAATCTATTGTAATGCTTCCAACTAGACCTTGGTACTGTGTTGATGCAAGTAGAGAAGGAATCAGTATGTGCCGTTATTTTTGCATCCTGAACTCTTATTTCGGCTGAGCTAACCTAAAATGCGGCAGGGAAAAAAATTCTAGGCCGTTATTTTTAGAATAGAAGATTTTTGCCCGCACCTTGCTGTCATTTCCAATCACTATAGCTTACCTTGACTAATGAATATGGTGGATCTTTCAGATCGATAGGCACTTTCTAGAACGCCTATCGTTATTTGTTTAATTGGATGATTTGAATTAGTGGTGATTTAGATTATTGATTAAAACTAATTATTCATGAAATTATGTCAGGCTCCAACTTACACCTTGATTGGAGAATTGAAGATCACGTTTAATTTGAATTAATTCTAAATGATCACGATATTAGACCAAACATAGTTGAATGAAATCAACTAATTCTTCGTTTCAAACGGCCAACACTTATTAATGAGCATTATAATGATCCAATTTCTACTCAATTAGGTACTTTCAAACCTACTCGAAACGAATAACTCTACTATAGGCCTAAAATTCGTTTTGATATTATTCGTTAATTACATAGCTTGTGAAAGGAATCCTTATGGTCTTTTGGGTAATCATAAGACGTTGAAGTTTTATTTTCAGTACATACCAGTAGACATTATGATACCATTTCCTCGTTCTACTGAGAGCAATTCCTTTTAACAGTTGTTTGTAATTAGGTGACCAAATTTATATTAGTAAACCAGTACGTAAAGCCACCGCCAGAATTGGAGTTAACTGTTTGGAATATGAAGGTTTTTCCTTTTTTGTGTTCCGCAAGTTATTATGGTTGGCAAAGGGCACAGTTTCTGAATTCCACTTTTCGTAAATTAGCTGACAACTAGAAAGTGTTTCAAATTTGGTATAGTGCTTCATACCACCCTCGATTTAACTTCGAGGAACATGCGAATTGCGTGATCGGTACAACCATTTATTATTACATGTCTGATGATCATCGTGAATGGAATCAACATGTTTGGTGAGTTGATCATGTTACTATGGCTTCTTCCTAGTTCAAAGGCGTATTATACCCATTAGCTCGTGTGGCTAGTGCTAAATGGTATAACCTGCGCTATTTCTTACAGACCTGCCAACATTGTATGAAACCAATCTACATATTTTCAAACGCTGGACGAAATTTTAGTAGTAAATCAGCACCCAAATTTATTCCGTGTACTCTTAAAGAAAGGTCTCTTTACCTGTCGTTTAAGAAGCGGAAAGGGTAAAGACCTGGATATAGCACGTAAAAGATCTTGGGCTTAATCCTTACAACGACGAATTACCATAAATATTCTTACTTGGATTATCAATTGTATGTCCAATACTTCTAATATGACTGAAAATCACCAACATTGAGGCTAAGGAGGCGGAAGGCTGATTTATTTCCTCTCCACATATATTTATGCTTTTTTCAATATGAACATCTTTCTCGCTTGATTTCGAATTAGTTTGTCAGACGATGTATTTCAGTCAAGTTGTGTTAGGATTAGACTATTACTTTAGATTAGGTTAGCTTTAATTTTTTCTTTACATTAGAAGGGAAGTTCATTAGTTAGGTAGTTACCATTACGTTATTTAACTTAGTTTCCATTAGATCCATAACGGTAGTTTTAGTGGGTTAGTTACTAGCATAGGTTAGTTTTAGGAAAAATGTACTGGAAATTTATATAGCATAGTCTACTTAGTTGTGGAACAAAAGAGTGAATACTGAAACTAAGATAAATAACGAAACGCTTATTAATGTTAGCTCAACATTGAGGACATCTTTTATTTTGGTGCTCCCCATATATGTTTTTTACACACATGACATCTTACCTTTGTCATCCTTTTTTTAACATACGGACAAAGGTAACAATATTTTCTAGATCCTCTCGCATCCTGCTCTGAAGTAGAAGGCTGGTCTGTGATTCCTCGGGACACCTCAGTAATAGTTGTCCTCAACTAGCGGCTTAAATTTGGAATACTTAGTCTCTGCTTCCGCCATTACTGGATTAAGTTGTTACTCATTTCTAACACAAATTTACATCTTCGTAGAGCCTTGCTAAGTTTATTAGTTCGGTAAAAATTAGGTGTATAAATTACGTAAGTATTAATACATGCAATGTTGAGCATGTTATAAAAAAAGCAAAGCGGTCATCTCCTGGTTTTTCTGTTAGAAGTCATATTGTGGCACATTTGATCGAATGAGTCTACCCCGACTTCTGTCGAATTGTAATTCATTACAATTTCTGGCTTTTTACAGATTTCCTTTATTATTGCCTCTTGATGACAGGAAAAAACTAAAACCACCAGTTTTTTGCCTTTGGTTTGTACGACACTAAACTCATGTTTTGGTTCTTTCTCGAAAACCAATATCGCAAAACTCTGTAGGTAATTATATTTTACTATTCTTCATAGTTCCGATGACAGTTAGTTTATAGTTTTCCAATAAGTTTGTCACTAGGGGAACGTTTCAGAACCAGTTTTCCATAGTGACATTACGATTGGATCCCTTTATTGACGCTAAGTTTTGAATAAAATAGTCAGCTATTGGTATTCCTAAATTTGTTGTTTGCTTACCACGGTAAGGCATGACATGTATTATTTACTTGCTTGAACTGTCACACATCATCACTATTTTTATACCATGGCGATCAGGTTTTGAGGTTCGGCCTAGAGGTGGTTATTTTTCAAGCCAACAGACCGTGGCAGCAGACCGAACAATGCGTATAATTGTTCGATGCACACGTTTTTAATAATAATAATTCATTCGTTTCCGACGAATTCTTTTGTTGATATATAAAAGGAGTTCGGTCTTTATGTCTGGATTCATAAACAAAATGAACACTCAATAATGTCAAACGTGTAATTTGTAATTGTACAATCATTTTCTTGGAAATTCCTTCATTTTTTCAAGTAATTCTGTTGAAGGTATTTTTAGAATGCCTTCGTTATTTATCAAATTTTATTTTCCTCTTTTTGGAAGTTGGGTTATTTGTTTCTTGCTCTGCAAACGTTATAGTACCATCACTAATGTCATGGTCTTCAGGAGAAAAATCTTAATCTGCTATATCATCTTGGTCCACCTCCAATTCCGAGTCTGTCATTTTTTTCTGTTTCTAAATTATCGTGAATAAATGCACCGTCATCACTAAGTCCTTCCAGTAATTTCCAAACTAATTCGCGATCAGTATCCGCCGAAACTTTCTCTATTCTTCTACTCATAGTCACTTGACATAAGCAGAATGGTATTGTACAACAAAACCTAAAAAACACAGGAAAACATATATAATATTTCCTATTATGCCAGTTATACGCTTTTTCCAAATGTAAAAATTCTGTTGGTATTCCCAGCGCTACCTCAAATGTATGTATAAACAAATATGAAAATCAACAGCACTCGGTTGATACGACACGCACTCTGGCATGGCTGTAGACAGACTGTGGAAATATCAGCTGTGGCCCTGTGGCCAATAGAATAGAGGGGGGGGGGAATTTGCGCTGCGCATTTGAAATCGTTACGTCAGATTGAGGTATACTGGCAATCACTGATTTTGACCACTTAAATATGACAAACGTTCACAATTTTTACCTCTCTCCATTTACGACACAATATGTATTTACCAGCTAAAACCTTACATATTTTTGTATTTTGGGTTGAATACTAGCTTTTTTTGTTTGTGTGAACGATATCCAGACCAGGAGGTGGGTGTTGGGTTAGAAAGGAGCCATTTCGGCGCAATTGATCAACCTTTAAGCGTCGATGGTGGTAGTTGGTGACCGTTCTACCGCGGAGTGTAGCTCATATTCACTTGATATCCTGAAACGAAAGTACACGCTGCTCTCCCTCAATCTGGATTGCTCGCCGGAGTTGGGTTACTGGTCACTTAGTTTTAGGTTCAACGCCATATTGCCCTCTCCTGTGAGGTATTAGCTTAGGCGCACGCAGTTATATTAGTGTCCTTTGAACGTCCATTGTGCGCTACATTCAATTTTTCTTTTCGTTCGATTATCTTATCTCGTTTTTCTTGGTAGTGGTGTGTGTTTACTTTAGCGAATTTTGACTTCATACCTTTCATTGGGTTTTTTCTTACGAGGGAGGGGCGTTACAGGTCACTTGTTTCCTTACCAAATTTAGAGTACTTATCCCTAACATTGTCACAGTATGCGGCAATCGATATTTTTTTGAGTACGTACCATTGTCAGACAGAAGGGACATGAGAGAATTCTTGGTTTGTTCACTGCTTAGTGCATACGCTTGTCTGATGTTCTTTTATAGTTTCAGGTTTATGTGACACATTCTTACCATAAATCAAACAAAAAAATTATTATTGGCGTGAGGTGGTTGGTATCTTATATTTGATCTAATTCGGTAATGTTGAAGTATGAATCGTTTTGTTTTGTGTGGTGGGCAATATGCTGCGTATATTAATGTTTTGCTGCGTGGTGTTGAGTTGAATTGCTGCAGTTTCTAGTTTATCTTTGTATGTTGTTAGTAGTTGTGCGCGTGCTACATCGAGTATTATGTAAATTGCCTTTCGTCCTCCTGATTTGCGTTTCTATGGGTTTTGTGAAATTTGTAGTTTAGGATTTCATTAGGTTTGGAGTGCATTTCTCCAATCCGCAAGATACTTGTGCTTGTTTATCAAGTTAGTGCGCTATTGTTTCTTGAGGAGGATTATCTCGGCGTTCTAGTATGGTATGTTGAGGTTTTGCGGAATTCGTCGTGTGTTTGTCTTATTGATACACTTTTTTAGGAGGAGGTTGTTATTTTTAGGAATTGAATAGATTGGAATTCGGTGGGGTTTAATTATCTGAACTGGCTAAATAATTACCCTACTAGAGCAGCTACTTTCTCCCTGTTAAACTCTTGTGCTGTGTTCTTTGAAGTATGTGTCTGTTTGTTGGTGTTCTTGGTGTCTTGTATATCTTGCTTCTACGTGCTTCTTTTCGTTGGTTCACTGTATTATCATGGTGGTGGGTTAATTGCATTGTTTTTAGTATTAGGTTTACAGAATGGATCCTTTGCTGGATGGTGACTATGTCAGTTTGCGTACCTTGCTAGGATAGTTTCATCTTCTTTGCATTGGTGAATGGAGTGTTTTACCGGTTTTATGGTCCAGCCCTACAGTTGTTTCGTGAATACCCGTATTTCTGGTAGCAATAACATGGCCCTTTGGTTCCTTTTCTATAACGTGCTTCTACTGTTATTTCCAAACGCCAGCAATGTCTTTACTAGTACGTTAATTTCTATGTTTCTATATCTCTAAGGCAACCAAGGGCATTCCGTTATATTTCTGGTTCAGTCATTCTGGTGCATTTAGTCACTTCTCGATCCTGGTGGAACGGATCTTCTTTTATTTTCAGTTCAATTAGGAAAGACAGTATTCCAGGTCTTTAATGTGCCGAGTAATAAAATTGTCACCAAATTTATATTATAGGTTACTGGGTGCAATTAAATTATAAAATATGTGACTCAGGGCTGCCTTAGAGTTATCTTAAAATTTTTATTCTAACTCAACATATAAGATTGGAAAAGCACGGTGTTCAATTCTCTGATTAGAGAGATTGAGTAGTTGGGGTTTAATGTGAGGGGTACGCCGTCACTCGTACCAATTGTAGACTAGACCTCACAACCCTGTTGAGTAATTGAATAAAAGATGAGATTCATTCAAGAACTGATTTATTCGATACTATTTACACTTTATATACAACTTTCTACATGACGTGTTTTATTGTTTTGACCTAGTTAGTAGGTCATGTTTTATTCTTTTAAGCGCCTTTTGTGCTTACTAGTTATAATGCATATAGTATATGTGTAATTTCAACCTTACACACTTTTGTATCAGCACAATTTGTCGCAATAATTAACCTGCTTTATATTCAGTTTTGCTTGCGATTCGTTTTACATTTGTTAATTCTATTATTACTCAACTTATTACTAAATATAAAATTACTAAAATTATTAACATTATTAAAATACCCTGTTTAATCTGCAAGATTAAACATCCTGCCAGGCGAAGTTCATGTTCATTCGTAGATTGAACATTCTGCCGCGACGAGGTGGTTGGGATGGCGTAAAGTTGTTCCATCTGGAATCTTTCTTCTTCTGTTTCCCTGGGTTTCTTCTTTCGACGTATTCTTGTCCACTCGTTGATATAGTTGATCTATTATACAATTTGGCCTCTGCTCTATGCTGTTTACTACCGTAGGTGTGCATATCATTGTATGTCTTCCGATGAATACACTGGTTTTTAGTTCGTCGTCTGATAGCTGGAAGTAGAGTTGAGAGTTGTATTCTACGGCAATGACTCCAGCTCCAACTTCTATTATTCCATATGTCCCGTTCTTAATCTTCAGTGGTATTGGAGTTATTTTCAATACGACATACTGCATGATTTCTGTAATGATGAAGTATCCTGATACATGGATTTGATGTTCGTCTTGTTTTACAGACATCTTTATTATCGGACGTGTTAGTATCTGTATGTTGGATGGTAGCTTCTTTGATGCTGATGTTACAATCTCCTTTATATGGACTTCAGTGATAAGGTCGTAAAAGCTGCCGTGACCACGATTTACGTCTAGGATTTTGTTGTAGTGGTTATATATTTCGTTGATGAGGTTTACTGCTATTTGATATGAGTTTAGAATGTGTAAGTTTAGCTGGTTTTCATCTATGGTCTTGTACCATTTTTCCATTGTGGATATTGCGTCCAGTCCTAGGTTTAGTTTCTTCATGAAGCTTTCGAGTTGTCTGTTGAGTCTTATCTCTGTGTTGTTAAATGTTGATAGTGCCGATAGCATGAATTTGGTTTGACGGTCTGCTGTTTTCATTAATTCTTGTTGATTCTTGGTTAATGCGTTGATGTCCTTGTATACTTCGTCATTTACTCCAAATATTGATGTGAGAATGTCCCCTAGCATGCCCCCTTTTCTTTCTTGAGTGGATAACTGCTCGTATTCCTTCTTGTAACCATTTTAGTTGTTTACTTAATTCACTTGTGTGATGAGTCAGCTCCTTGCAATGTATTTCTTCTGATATCCTTGTGGCTTGCTGGCACAGCTTGTCAAACCCATGTGTAGCGTTTATTGCTTCTATGATATCCTCTTCAATATTAATTGTGTTGAATTGTAGATCGATCCGGAATGTACCTCTTCCGATTTGTGCATTACCTATATGCTCTACGTATAGGCCTGGATCTGGATGTTCCATCGTAAAATTCGCTCTTGCAACTGTTAACATTGTTAAGAGTCCAAGTGCTACTTGTAGTACGTGAGATTGCTTTTGTTTCTTCCTTGCCCGGATGTCTTCGTGCTCGTGTTGTTTTTTGGCCGGAGAGTGTATGGGGATCAAGTTCCGAATATGCCTTTTACTTGTTTTACCATCTGGTTTGCGGGTTGTTACGATGCGAACCATGCCATCTGCTGCTGTATGGACTTCTGTTACTTTCTCTAATGGCCACTTAGCGGGGTGTAAACTTTCGTCCTTTACTAACACTATGTCGTTTACCATCACGTTTTCCTTGCTTTGTTTCCATTTGTACCTTTGCTGCAGACTGCTTAAATATTCTGATGACCAAATTTTCCAAAAGTCCGCCTTCATCTTCTGCACTAGTCTCCATCTTGTACTTAGATTCTCTTCAATGGTGTTTGTTGTGTGTTGTAGTGGACCTAGTAGTGCTTCTCCAGTTAAAAAAATGGCCAGGAGTTAATATGATACCTCCTGGTTCCGATGTGATTGGTATTAATGGCCTTGAGTTTAGACATGCTTCTATTTGGTGCATTAGTGTAGTTAGTTCCTCGTATGTTAATGTTGCTTCTCCAATAACTCGCCTCATGTGGTGTTTGACTGACTTCACTCCGGCTTCCCATAGGCCGCCAACATGTGGTGTGGACGGTGGTATGAAGTGCCATTTTATTCCTACTGATGATTCTTGGGTTCTCACTTCTTCCATTATTGCTTGAACTTCATTTTGAAGAATGTTATTTGCTCCTACAAAATTTGTACCATTGTCACTGTATATGTGTGTGCAATGACCTCTCCTGGATGTGAATCTTCTCATTGCTGCTAGAAATGTTTCTGTGGTCATGTCACTTACTACTTCCAGATGTATTGCCTTGGTTGTTAGGCAGATGAATATTGCGATGTATCCTTTATATGCTTTGTGTCCTCTTCCTTTCCATGATCTTATTTGAATTGGACCGGCGTAATCTATCCCTGTGTGTGTGAATGGTGAACTTGGAGTTACCCTAGCCGCGGGCAATTCCCCCATAAGCTGTTGTGTAGTCTGTTTCTTGTATCTGATGCATGTCGTGCATGAATGGATGACTGATTTTACTGCCCTTTTGCCGTTTATTATCCAGTATTTTCTGCGTAGGTATGCAAGTGTGATCTGGGTCCCCCCATGCAGTGTTTCTTGGTGAGCCTTTAGTATCACTAAATTTGTAAGTTGTTGGCCTGGTGGTAGTATTATAGGATGCTTTTCGTCGAATGACAATTGTGAATTGTGTAATCTTCCTCCCACACGTAGGATGCCTTCTCCATCTATAAATGGGTTGAGTGTAGCCATTAGGTAGTTTTACAACACTTGTTGCTTAATTTGTAGTGCTTCTAACTCCTTGCCGAAGTGCTGGTGCTGTGTCATTCTGATGACTTGATGCATTGCCCTGCTTAATTCTTCTAATTCTAGGTGTTTGTGTTTACTTTGCTGTCTTCTGCATGCTTTGCTGAATCGGTTGCAGTAGGCGATCATTCGTTGCAGTCGTTGTAATGACGAAAATCGGTTTATGATGCTGTTGTCTTCTATTTTTATGGTTGTCAGACATCTCTTCAGCTCCAGTTTTGTGGTTGTGTTTGGTGTTTGGTATTCTTTCCATGCATTTGTTTTCAGCCACTCCGGTCCATTCCACCATATGGATTTGGTCTTTATTTTGGATGCTGGGTATCCACTTGACAGGATGTCTGCTGGGTTTTCTTCTGTGCTGACATAATTCCATTGTTGATGTGGAACGAGGTTATTGATTTCCATCACCCTATTGGCTACGAACGTTTTCCATCTGGATGGCTCCCCTTTGACCCACGCTATTGTTATCATGGAGTCACTCCATGCATACACCGTTATGTTTGAAATTTCTAGTGCCTCTGCTGTTCTTCTCAATAGTTTTGCTAATAGTACTGCTGCGCATAATTCTAACTTGGGTATCGTCGCTTTTGTCTTGATAGGTGCTACTCTTGATTTTGCTGTGAGTAACGTTACTTCTCCTTGACTGGTTCTCGCATATATTACTGCACCGTATGCTTTTTCTGATGCGTCCCAGAACCCGTGTAACTGTAATTCGTCTTGAATGTGGTGGATCCATCTTGGTATCTTAAGTTCTTCTATAGCTTTTAATTCATCCCGGAACTTCACACATTTTGAGGCTATGTTGTCAGGTACTTTTTGATCCCATTTGATCGCGCTTATCCATAATTCTTGTATTATTAGTTTGGCTGTTATGGTTATTGGACTGACCCACCCTAGCGGGTCGAAGATTTTTGCTGTTTCTGATAGTATGCTTCTTTTTGTTAATGCTTTGTTGTTGACTGCTACCTTGAATTGAAATCTGTCTTGATCTGGTAGCCATCTCACTCCTAGGGATTTTCTTGTTTCGTTTTGGTTGATATCCAGTGGTTCCGACGTTTCTTTTTCTTCTTTCCATAATTCTTTGTGGTTTCCTGCCCATTTTCTTAACGTAAATCCTCCTTTCGCTGATAATGTGATTAATTCTTCCTGTAAAATTTTTGCATCTTCTATTGTGGTGGTTCCAGTTAACAGGTCGTCCACGTAATAATCTTTCAGTGTTACTGTTGATGCTTGCGGGTACTTGTTTTCTTCATCTTGGGCTAGTTGCTGTAATGTCCTTACCGCTAGGTAAGGTGCGGAAGCTGTTCCATATGTAACGGTTGTAAGTTGATACTCTTTGATTGGTTCCCTTGGTGTGGTTCTCCACAGGATAGTGTGGTATTTGTAATCTTCTTTGTCAAGTTTGATTTGACGGTACATCTCTACGTCAGCCATGAGCACGTAGCGATGTTTTCTCCATCTTACTAAGAGGTCCCATAGATCCTGTTGTAATCTTGGCCCTACGTGCATCATCTCGTTTAAACTCGTCCCGTTGGAGTCCTTAGATGATGCGTCAAATACTACCCGCAGCTTGGTCGTTGTATTAGTTTCTTTCACAACTGCCTGATGTGGTATGTACACCCTGTCTTCATTTGGGTTGGTGGCTGGTTTCATGTGCCCTAGTTGGAGGTATTCGTTCATGAATTTTTTGTAACCTGTCTTCAACTTGTTGTCTTTTAAAAATTTCTTCTCTAGCTGTAGTAATCTTGCGACTGCCAATGGTCTTGAGTTTTCCAACGTGTCTGGATCTTTTTTGAATGGTATTTTTACTGTGTAAGTTCCATCCGGGTTCCTCACCGTGGTTCGTTGGTAATGTTCTTCACACTCTTCTTCTTGTTGGGACATTTCCACTGCCCTTGGAATTTCCTCGAGTTCCCAAAATTTTTCTAAGTGCATTTCTTCTTCCCGTGACACCATACTAACTATCGTCACTTCTTCTTTTTTAGGATTGTAGATCTGCCCTGACAAAATCCATCCTAATTCTGAGTTCTGACCTAATACGTCGCCTGTTCTTTTTACCCCGTCTAGTATTAACTTTGCGTAATCTTCAGCTCCCAGAAGCACATCTATTGGCCCCGGTTTATCGAGTGTGGGATCTGCCAATATTTGGTTTGTCCACTGGCTGTTGTCGAACTTGAATTGCTTCATGGGAAGATTCTCCGTGATCTTGTTTAGCACTATAACTTCTGTGGTTAGTGAGAAGGTACTTGGATGTAAAGGTTTTAGTTGGATGTTTATTTTTGAGGTTGCCTTGGTTGGTGTAGAACCTCCTAACCCGCTGATCTCGGCATGTACTTTTTGCCTTGGTATTCTTAGTAGCTGTGCAGAATCTTCAGTGATGAATGATGCCTGCGACCCTGGATCGATTAATACTCGTAACATGTGAAATTCACCGAAGATGTCCTTTATTCTGATAATTGCTGTTGCTAATAAAACTTCTTTTTTTCTATTTTCGGGGCTGCTTGTTTCTTTAACTTCTTTGGTTGAAGCGTGCGCTGCCGATTTTGTTTGCTGGTGTGTTGCAGGTTTTTTGTATTCCTGGTGCAGTAATGTGTGGTGCGGGTACTGACATGTTGTGCACCGCCGTATTGCGTGGCATCTGATGTTGGAACTGTGGTCCATGCAATTGAAACATAGACGTTTTCTCTCACGAATGTGATCCTGGCTTGTGTTGACAACCCTTTGAACTTGATGCAGTCACCCAACTTGTGATATTGGTTGCAGTAGACGCATGCTTGCCGTTTATTCTGCCACTGGGGTTCCATTGGGGCTGTCCTCGTGTGGTAGTATGGTGTGATTTTCTTGCCTGGGACATCGCTTCCATTGACTGGAATCTTAGTTTGAGGAATTCCATTACTTCTTCCATTAGTGGTATTTCATTTGGTGCTTTCAGCGATTGTTCGAATAGTTTGTTTGTCTCTGCGTCCCATTTTCTTGCTATTATGTGGACAATAAGAGGACCCCAGGAGGTTGTTTCTACTCCTAGGTTCTTTATTGCTCCCAGACACTCATAAGTGGTGTCATGCAGACGCCTTATTGCACCTGCATCTTGCTCTTGGATAGTGGGAAAGTCTAGAATTTTGTCTATTAAAACTTTTACCATTAACCGTTTGTTGTTGTATCTGCTCTCGAGAATTTCCCATGCTGTTTTGTAATTGCATTCTGCTATTTGAAGGTGTTGGATTAGTTTTGATGCTTCTCCTGTGACGTTGCTTTTAAGGTACTGCATTTTTCTATTGTTGTCACCGTTTTGTTGGAGTGTATTATTTTTCAAACAGGTCTTGGAATGTCATCCAATTTTCATAGCCACCGCTGAACATAGGTAGCTTTATTTCTGGCATCTTGATGCTGCATGCCTTATCTCCAACCATTTGTATTTTGTTTCCGAGTTCGATGCTTATTTGGTCACACCATTATTCGGTTTTCTCGAACTCGCTGTTTGAAAAATAGCTGTCCTGATGTTTTGTTTCATGCACCTTGATGTGTTCGTGCAGGTCTTCAATTGCAGTCCATTGGCGCTGAATCTTGTCTTGCCATAACTTAAGTTGGACCGTGTTTTCTTCTTTCTTCAATCTTTCTTCTACTTGTTGTAATAGAGCACCTAGTTGTTGTATCTTGATCTCTTGTCGTTTCAATCGCTGTTCTTGTTCTTTATCGACCCCATCGTCTTCTTGCGAGGTGGTTGTTAGCTTCTTTTCCAGTTCTGCCAGATAGTTCTTAATGTGATTATATAGTTTACCCAATTTTTCAAAGTATTCTGACGTGTGGTAGTCATGATCATCTATCTGCAGTTTGGATATTTCATTATGTGTGCTGTTCGCTTCTTCCCACCATGCTTCCAATGCCTTGCTACGTTCATTAATGTACACCTTGTTCTTCCGTGCCGCCGCATCTTTCTTCATATTTGTAAACATCTTCTCCATAGCCTTGCCAATTTCATTTTGGGTGTTGGCCAATTTGTTTATCTTCTCCATTTTTCGCTTTGAGTCTTGTGTTGTTTCTTATTTATAAAGCTTGATTTTCTTACCCACTGTCGATATGTTTCTTCTTTCCTGTAAGGGGCGTAAATCCTTATAGTTGACAGAGGTAGACTTGCTGCTGTAACTTCTTTTGGCGGTGGTGGTGGTGAATTGAATGTAGCTGGTGGTGTTGATGTCTTCAATAGGCTGATGTTCAATAGCTGCTGCTGTTGGTGGTGGATGATGTCTTCAATGGTAATTAATTTTACTGGTTGCCGATGTTGTTGGCTCGAAGGACCATGACTAATTTTACTGGTCGCCGATGTTGATGGCTCGAAGGACCATGTTCAATTCTCTGATTAGAGAGATTGAGTAGTTGGGGTTTAATGTGAGGGGTACGCCGTCACTCGTACCAATTGTAGACTAGACCTCACAACCCTGTTGAGTAATTGAATAAAAGATGAGATTCATTCAAGAACTGATTTATTCGATACTATTTACACTTTATATACAACTTTCTACATGACGTGTTTTATTGCTTTGACCTAGTTAGTAGGTCATGTTTTATTCTTTTAAGCGCCTTTTGTGCTTACTAGTTATAATGCATATAGTATATGTAATTTCAACCTTACACACTTTTGTATCAGCACAATTTGTCGCAATAATTAACCTGCTTTATATTCAGTTTTGCTTGCGATTCGTTTTACATTTGTTAATTCTATTATTACTCAACTTATTACTAAATATAAAATTACTAAAATTATTAACATTATTAAAATACCCTGTTTAATCTGCAAGATTAAACACACGGTTTATTAGACTCAGACTGATGTGCAAGGTTTTCATCACAATCAATAAGTTTAATCTTTTTTTTTTAATTTTTAAACATTGTTGAAAAGATTTATAACATTAATATAAAAAATATTGATTGCAATAATATTGTTATTTACTAATAAATACAAAAAAATGGTTTCAGTTACAGTAAAGATAAACACTCTTTGTATAATATTTCAAGCAAAAAAAAATTAATATCTTTATAATATAATAGACAATCGTATCAAATTACCTTTTCAATCAACACATATGCTTTATTCCCAAGGTAGTTATTGATCTGATATAAAACCATCCAAGGGGTGTAAACAATCAATTTGTTTCATTTGTACATTTTATTTCGTAAGTGAAATTATTTATATCATTTGACTTTGCTTCGTTATTAGAGTATGAATGTATTGTATTAATGTATTTAACTAACTTTAGTGCATTTAATATTATAAATATCTGTTGTAGAACAACATACGACCTTCCAACCTACAAAATGGAAATTAAAAGAAATGAAATAATTTCAATAACAATTTTTTTAGGATAATTATGCAACCTCTTTTATAATTCGTTACAAAAATAGGCAACGTTGCAAAAACAAAAACAATAATTTATGTCAAACAGAAGTTTAAAGCTTCATGTTAAATAGAAAGTTAATAGATAACTAAATGCTAACTTAAAAGAATTCGAAAGCCGCCCGCTTGTATAAACATATTTCGCTTTATATTAAGAAACTTTATAAAGAAATGTTATGTAAAACTAAATTTTTCTTAAACAACATGCCTCTCTTTTAAAATTAATCATTATTTAGATGCTGAAAAACATTGAACACATAAATTCTACCTTAGCCGCGTCGTATCAAAAAATTTCATGGAACTTAAATAAAATATATAATTCAGGTCTATATTTTTTATCTTTGAAATATACAGATGTTTGAGAAATATACGATAAAAATCAAAAACAGCTATAAATAAACCTACCCTCATCCATACGTACACCCACACACCACCCACCCACACACAAATACACGCACACGCACACGCATACGCACACGCACTCGCACACGCACACGCACACGCACACGCACACGCACACGCACACGCACACGCACACGCACACGCACACGCACACGCACACGCACACGCACACGCACACGCACACGCACACGCACACACACACGCACACGCACACGCACACGCACGCATGTACACACACACACACACACACACACACACACACACACACACACACACACACACACACAGATACAGACTTGCACTAGCACACGAAAACACACACATACACACACGGGCACACTCACATGCACGTGCACACCCGCGCACGCATGCACGTATGCGCCCACACACACGCACACACACACACACACACATGCACACGCACACACACACACACACACAAACATATTCACACACAAAAACATACTCAGATACAAAATTGCTCACACACACACACACACAGACACACACACACACACACACGCACACACACACACACACACACACACAAAGCCACACATACACACATAAACACAAACTTTCACTGGTACACAAGCACACGCACAGGCACACGCACACATACACGCACACGCACACGCACATGCAGACGCACACGCACATGCACACGCACATGCACACGCACACGCACACGCACACGCATACGCAGGCGCACACGCAGACGCACACGTACAATAATACGCACATGCACACGCACACATATTGATGTTGTATAGCATTGATGTTGATATGAAACTCAGTGAATAACTTATGAACACCCTTCTTAATCAGCTTATGCTGTAAATCATTTAGCACAAGTTAAGTGGTCTTCAGGTCCCAATCCTTTTTCCTGGGACGTCGTAGTTAGTGCCATTTTTAATGCTATTTCCTGTTGCTCAATTTATGCAGTTAGTATAATGGATGCCGTATTCATTTCAATATGCTCATTAGCGTAATATGCTCGTGTCCTGTGTATGAAGGTCGACGTAGTGTTTTGAAATACCACTAGTAAACAGGATATGGTCCACCATTACAGTGTGAAACGGATAGGACACCCTCTCCAAATGTGCAACTATTTCTCTGGTTTATTCTTAGAGGGTTTGTAATTTGCACATATCGCAGTAGCCAAAATGACAGCATAGTATTCTGACTCCTCCAACAACTGGCGTTAGTGTGTTACTTTATAGCAAACGGAAATTTGACAGAAAACTTAGTTTACCTGCTTCCAAACAAGAATAATCTTGTGCTCTTAGGTTAACCACAATTCTTACTCAACGCAAGGTCATTTTGACGCATCGTGTATATGCAGTATTTTGATAACCTATAGGAAAGATTTTGAATGAAAAGTGAGTTTGTGTAGTTAGAAAGTAAATATGTGAAAATGATACGCCACTGGATGTTTAATGGGGCAGTAGTTGTTAGATGAAAGAATATTTAATTGTTGCAGAAATATTTTCGTATTAAAAGCATTAAATTTGGTTGAAAAATAATGGCTTGGGAAATTGTTACTGAGACGGCACTAGTAAGACTACTAGTTTGGGTCTTTTGCTACCGTGTACAAAAACGGATTAAAAAAATGGTAGTGGACTTATGAATGAGTGAGAGTATGATATATCGAAATTGTATTAATGTACAGTAAGGAATAAGTATGCATATTTTTGCATTTTTGTATATTACTTTGTAATATTATGTAACAATGGTAAATTTAATGCAGTCTCAAGAATGATGCTGTTAAAATGTCGTTAAAATGTGCGGAAATAGAGACCGCCCGCAAGTGAAATTTTCATAAAAAGTTGCGTTATGGTCTGGATAATATACAGAGTGAGCATAATTACAATTAATGGTTTTTTCGGAGATGTAAGTGAATTTACAGGGTAAATTCAAAATGGCTGTGTTGTTCTTAGTTTCGTTTACGTTGAGTCCATCCATAATTCCGTTCGGCAACGAAATGCACTAAATACACGATTATGATGGGTGGATGGTAGTTTTAGCACGAGAATATTTGATAGCGTGTGTATAAGCGAGTGCCCAATTGAAGGGATATACTTCAATTGGTCTCTCTCTCTCTCTCTCTCTCTCTTATATATATATATATATATATATATATATATATATATATATATATATATATATATATATATATATATATATAATATCAGATAGTTCAAGCAGAGCTTAAGTAAAGACCGCGCGCGGTGGTTTTTGAGGGGACTTAGAGTGTTGGATTTTGTTTATGAAATTTTATTTCAGTAGCGCATAGATAAGCGACTGCTATAACCCAAAAGGGGTCAATCATGTAGACATTCATAAATAAATGGTTTAATTGTGAGTTGAAGCAAAGAATAGTGATATTCTTCAAGAAATTTAAAAGTGCGAAACCAGATTAGAAAATAACACAGCAAATATTTTGTTGACAGTGTTCAGTAGTAGAGCGTGCGACGATAATAATAAAGAGAAAGTCTGAAGTAACACTTTTAGTAACTGAATTAAAAGTTTGTATATTTTGTTGATATTGGTGATCATCATTGGCATTGAATGAAGTACATGTGTTCAATCGTTAGTAAAATAAAGCCGATTGTATAAAGGCAACTAATAATTTTATTAGTTATGTGGAAACAGTTATTGTGTTAAACGTTTACGTTGAAGGGCAAACCTTAAGGTAAAGCAGAGCCCATGTGAAATACGCGACTGTACAGCCGAATGCGTTAGTGGATACGGCTGTCTTCTGTGTTTTGTGTCAAGTGTGTACGCAAATTACAGCATTACTGAAGCAGACCATGTGGATTTCACTATACCACGGATAAAGGAATAAGTAACATAAATTGTAAGAACTAGATTTTGATTTTGTTGAAGAGATACAAGTGCGAGTATCTTTTAGGTTCATTTTTGCTTGTGTTAATAATTTGGTATTATAAGAAAAAGGGTAATAGAACTTTATCTATTCTAATGTGTTTAGTGTGTAAGAACTTTTAATCTATAAGCATTGATTTTTGTGATATTTTTGGAAACCACGTGTTTGTACAATTCCTAACTGGTCAATAGATATTCATTGTTTGATTTACTGTTGTTGTTTATTAGTGTGAGCTGTGATAAAATTTTAGCATTAACCTGTGTAAATTTACCTAATGAGTTGCATCTGTTGATAGTTAAAATTAGAGTTTAAACATTTTTGAGTTTAATGATCCATGTGAAATTGCGTTATGAGTCACATCGGTAACAAAATTTGATATTAAGTATTTTGGACAGTTTTACAGTCAATCAAATACCGAACACTACTAACAAAGTATTTTTATTAAGTATAAATTACAGATTTGAGGTATTAAAACTTGAACCTATTGACGAATGTCAAAATTATTAAACCGACCTTTTAATTTTGATTCTTTCTTAAATTGGGTATTGGTTATCTAATTCAGAGTTTTATAACAGTTAGAAATACAAATTTACAGGTATACGAGGGATAACTAAAAAGTATTCAAATTAGCGTTTTATGACTTGGAGTAGTTCATAGTTTTCTTAAGCTTTTGGATAAGTTTCTTTTCAAGTGTGAGTGAACTTCAGTGGTAAATGGTTTTATTGAGTAGGCTGCAATCTTGTCTTCCATAGTTAGATAGGATTAATTTAACATCCCACCAAAGTTTATTTATTTTAGCAAAATATAAGATTGTAGTTGTGCCGAAAGACAATTTTTCCTGGACTGAGCATTGTGAGTTGTAGATTTATTGTAAGTATGCGGTATTTAAAACTACCTTTCAATCATTTCACTCCTTATGTCGAACGGCCCATTTCCACTGTAGCTGGCTTGGCAACCCGCTTACTTCGGTAAGCCTGCACGGCGCTTAGTGCAGTTTGGACGTGTAACACAATTTCCGACTTTAAGTATTTTACTTTACATTTAAATATATTTTTATGACTTTCTATATTTAGATGCATTTCGTTAGTCTCGCCCCTTTCAAATTCTTTAATGAAATTAATTTTATGAGTTTTTTTCTAAATTGGGTGAGGTTTAGAGCTTCATAATAAGAGTAAGAAACCCAACTTTATCCACAAAGTTGAAAAAATATGAGTGGCGTTCGAATTAGGGACGTTTAAGGGACAGTATCGTTGTTACGAGTGAGACACTTACTAGAACATCAGCCCGTAAAGGTAAAGTGCATGTTACCGACATAGCTCAGTGGTATGTGAGGGGTTCTTACTCGTCGCTCCAAACGAGTTCTCGACACAACTCCACCAAGTCAAAATCAGTAAAAATATGTCACTAAGGCGCGACCTGTTAAATACATTTTTAGCGGGTAAAACATTATGACCTAGATCTTAAAATAATAGCCTAACAGGACACCATAATGTTTACTCGAAGAAAAAACACGCACCTGTACCTGAAATTCTACTTCAAAAATACTTATACTTTTCGGTGAAACTTCAACGTAAAGCTATTTGTTAAAATAACAAAAAAAAAGAAATAATTGGTCAATACGGTCCTTAATGATTCAATTTAAAATGAATATTTGTTCCATCAAAAATAAGCAGAACGCGATCGAATATCAAAATTTCCCATAATTTAATAAACGTCACTTAAAATGTATCCAAAAGAAGTCATCAAAACTTACTTTACATTTGTGAATGTTAATAGCTTTAGTTTCGGTAACTTTTAAAATTTGTCGAAATAAACTCAACGTGCTTTTAATTTGGTCAAGGCAAAATAAATGCTCCAAAAATAACACTACAATAACAGTAGAACAATACAACAATAACACTACAAATTTATATTACATTTAAAAGACAGAATAAAGGAATGTATACAAAGGGAAAGAACAACCAAGAAACGTTCCCCAGGCAGCGGGGTGTAAACAAAAGTAATTCGCCAAAACCGAAAAAAAAACCTAATACTTAAAGAAATAAAGCTGCGTCACCTATACAGCAACCGTTGCTAATGTCAAGGAGAAGTAGTATCAATTACTCCTTGCGTGTAAGCATCTCCTATACATACAGTCAAATGGAATTAATTCGATAATAAATAAATAAGGGCGTGTTCGAAAAAAACGGTAGGAGGCATCGATTGGTATTTTTATTTGCGCATTCTTTTCAACAAAAACCGTTTATACAGGATGTGTCATGTAACAGTTGTTACATTCGTTACTTTTGCTGTACTATTAAGTAAATTTTTGCGATCTATTAGAATTAATGAATTGCTCGTGTTTCTTTCAATTTTCTATTTTTCTAGAAATAATGACATTTCTCTAAGCTTATCTCTGTAGTTTCTTGAATATATTACGCTTCACAATTAAAAACATTTCTGTAATGGTTAGATAAACCTTTTGATGGTCACTTATAAGTTGACCGAGCTACCGGCAAGTCCTATATAAAAGGTATCTCCTCTGTTGGGGTAAGTTTGAGCACAAAGTTGAAGTTTGCACGTAACGCAGTGGCCAATACCAACTTTCTTATTTTGAATACCTTGTATGTTATTCCATGTACAATATACTATACATATCTTCAACTGCTTCGTAAATATTAAGTGTTTTCAGGTTAGTGCAAAAATTAACATTAACAGAAGAAAATTCGCTACAACACACTGAAAAACTAATACGTAACACTGTTTATTTCTTAATAATGTAAAAAACAAAAGAAAGTTCAATTCAATGTAAGAGATGTTCAAAATGCTCGCCGCGAATGTCTTGGCAACATCCTAATCTTAAATAAAAATTTCTTGTAACATTACTCAATATCTCAAGCGTGACCGATCTAATCGCAAGCGTTATTCGTTTTCTTAAGTCAGCTAACTGGACGGGTTTAGTTTTGCATACAATACTTTTGACGCATCCCCATAAGAAGAAATCTAATGACGTCAGGTCAGGGCATCGTGCTGACCATTTCATCGATCCTCCTTATCCACCGATTTGGAAATATTCGGTTGAGGTGCTGCCGGACATTGATTTGATAATGGGGCGGTGCTCCATCTTACTGAAACCATATCATATTTGCTGGTGGTGTGACAATATTTTGCAGCAATAGTGAATAATTGTCGCATCCAAATTACCATCAATCTCCAACAATTCCTGTCCAAACATTAACCTTTTCAGGGTATTGCGTATGTTCGTCTCACATCCAGTGAGGATTTTCCCTAGACCAATAGCGGCAATTTTGACGATTAGCATGATCGTGAAGTGTAAAAGTGCACTAATCAGAAAACAAAACATGTTCTAATTGGATTACATTGTTATCTAACATTGCCATCATTTGTTCATAAATATACATTCTCCTATCAAAATCGTCTTCCATGAGCTCCTGAGTTAGTATCATTTTATAGGGATGCATTTTATTTTCTTTTAATGTTAGGATAATCGATGAATGGCTAACATCGAACATTAGGTCTGCTTTTGACTAGAAGTATGCGGGTTTTCCTCAAACTCAAGTATAATATCCAATTTGGTACCATCACCTATTGCATTGCTTTTTTTTTTATCTGATTTACATGTCCAAGCTCGCGAAACTGCTTTTCTATTTTACTAATTGTTCCTTGGGATATAGGCGGCAAATCTGGAAATTTTTGATGAAATAAGCGAGCAACTTTCATTTGTGTCCGTGTGTCATCTTCATAACCAATCATCTGTAGAATTGTTACTTTTGTTAATTAAGTGAACAATTTTTATTGACAATTTAATTCATCTGTCAAAACCAATGCATTCTAGTATACGGTTTATCACTTTCACATCCAATATACTGGTAGTAGGTGTGTTTCCAAGTGGATGAACACATGTTGATATGTTTCCATATTAACTATGGTTAAATTCTGTCAGTAACGCCTAAAACATAGTTTATTATTTTTAATTAAATGATTCATTAAATTGTCTTAGCAAATACCATTTGAGCTTGTGTTTATTCCCGGGACAAACCTTCATTTTGACCAAACTCCAACTTTGTTACTTTTAGGAAATACAATTCGAGCAGATAACAAGAGGTATTTGTGATTTGCTCTCGTGTATTGCTAAGCAGCAAAGCTTTCGCTCGTTTCGAAATGAAAGTTTGTCCGAATAAACACAAGCTCTTATAGTACTATCCCCCACTATAACACTGACAATACAATTAAAATTTAGCAACCCATCGAAACAGTCTGTTTCTTGAATTTGAGCCAATTAGGATCTGATTACAATGGCTATCTTTCCATACTAAGGAGCAAGTTCTTACAGCGATAATGCTGGTGAGAATAAAGGTAAAAAATTAAACAATAAACTGTATTAATAATAATTATTATTTATCACACAATTACTATAAACTACTGCATTTCCTTTAGATTGCCTTGCTGAACTGAACTCGTGGTAGGATTCTTTTGGTAATTTTTGTGAGTCAGAATCACTCGTAGTTGTTGTCTTTAGAAAATGGCCACTCGTGTTAAAGCACTCATGGTGATTTTAGTCACAACAACAATTCGTGATCTGACTGACTAAAAATTATCAGCAAGATTCCTACCACTTGTGGTGTTATATACAACTACTGTCATGCTGACAGACAATTTGCTAAGGCTAGGCGTTTTAAAGAAAAGTAAACACAACTATTTAGAGTTTTTTTAATTTCATATTAGTAAAAAGGAATGCTGAAATAATTTTTACTTACTTTCTCATTATTAAGACCTAAATAGGAAACTGAGTGAGTTGTAGCGAATTTCTGTAATCAAATCAAATAATTTTCTTTTGTTACTGTTAATTTTTGCAATAAATATGAAAACACTTAATATTTCCGAAACAGTTGAAGATGGGTATAGGATATTGTACAAAGAATAATAATAAAAAAATTAATTAATATACAGGGTGTTGCATTTAAAATAAGAAAGTTTGTATTGGCGTGACACACCCTGTATAATAAGTTTTTGCTGAAAAAAAATGCCCAAATAAATAAACGAATCGACGTGCCCGAGTGTTTTTCCGAACATGCCCCCATTTATTTATTATCGAATTTATTCCATTTAGCTGATACACACTGTATATACAAATAATAGTATTAACAAAAGTATTATCTACTGCGAAATTCCGATTTACCACAATTCCATCAAATTCAACAACTGATTACTACTACAAAACAAACCAACGCTTTCTGAAAATGAGAACGTTAAAACTACAATAAGAACGGAATACTATAACGATGAATCAAATTTTTAATCGATATTGGACTTTTCTCGCATAAATTTCATAGCTTTCTTTGTGGCGACTGTATTAAATCGATATTTGATCTATTCATATCGACTTTCCCATTTACTGCACTTACTGTATTCAAAAATTACCGTTGTGTTGACAATTCAAGGATTTACATTTACGATTTTATTCGATATCCGCTTTAATAATAATACAAATATCCTACGTTTCTGTATGTGCTGTACTATAAATTATAATCTAAACGTTCGTACAAGTACAAGTAATAAGTCATAAATTAAGTAACTATTTGATCACAGAGATCTTTATTATCTATAATTACACAAATGTAACTGTGGTAACAATGATCTTTTTTTCTAAATTTCCGGAAAAACGTTCTTCAGTTTTGTTTGGAAGTGAATGATTTCTTGAAAAATTTTCTCCTTTGCTTATTATTGCCATCGGCAGTTTTATAAGAGAAAATTTAATTGGAGTAATTCCTTATTGTATTCCGTATTTACTTGAATAAGAATTACGGCTCGCTGCGTATAGCGGATATAGCAAGAACATTCCTTTCACAAATCTGTAAGATCGTTTCTTTCTTTAAATTTTTGGTAATCATATAATTTCTTTTAGCATTCGAAACATGTTAATTAAAACCAATCGCTATTCCCAAGGCTAACAGTTAAAAATACTCGGTATTATACCATTGTAAGCTCACCTAAAATCAAAAGAGGTAACAACAGATTATAATTATTTCGCACTTACTTATATTATTTTATTGTAGCTTTTATTTTCTTCTTGGATTTGTCGATAACTATCAGATACTTCGTTTGTGTTTTCGTCTGTCAGTAATTATCCTTATGGTGTGGGGATGATATATATTTTTTCTCCTGAATCATTATGGGAATGATCGTTATTGCGAGGACAGCCTGAACCCGTACGTTTGAATGTAGAAAGTTTGCGAAACCTCGTACGACCTGTGTTAGCCTAGACCTATCGCATAGTGTATTAATCATAACTCCTCGGCAAAACCAGGTCAGAACATTCCGTTCTAGGATGCTATAAGATTATGTAAACCCTCAATCGTAGTATGAACCTTCTTGTGTTGGACAGTGCCTTCTGCAAGTCGATACGAATTATATAAACTGAAAAGTGTTTGTCAAGTAATGAGAGCGATAAAGTGTTAATATAATAATTACCTTTTGTTGAAAGCTGTCGTCTGCAGTTTTCGTTGGTTTGTTGAACGATCATAACCTATAAATCACTCTTAGGATATTTACTATTGAAACATTAAATAAGGCTAACGTTAATAATTGTGTGGAGTTGTAATTATACACCTTGAGTTTACTGGTCTATCTACTTCACCAAATAAACAAGCTGTTACGTTAAAGTTAGGCTGCCATTATCTTTGCTTGGTTAGTTATTTACTGCGTGCGCTGACGTTTTTTTTGCGCAGTAGCATTATATGTTATACAGGTTGTTTTTTATATTCGAATATGTAGGGTATTTCGAAATATTCGAGCGGGATATTATAATTGTTTTTGTTTAAATTCATACTTTTGCTTTAAGAAGTGTTTTATACTATCGGTGGGAGCATTCAGTGAACAAATAACATCCTGTTTACTTGTCTGGGTTATTGTTATTTAAATGTTACTAAGGTCACTTTGTGCACTGAATAATACCTGAACGAATATATTCTTTGTGGGTGTGATTTTTGGAGATAAGATAACAACGGCAAGTTTC
Source organism: Vesta saturnalis (assembly GCA_036346205.1). Classification (NCBI taxonomy): domain Eukaryota; kingdom Metazoa; phylum Arthropoda; class Insecta; order Coleoptera; family Lampyridae; genus Vesta; species Vesta saturnalis. Next base: position 2,273,641 of record JARFJB010002209.1, read on the forward strand.
GAACTTTGAATTGAACTTTAGCCTGTTTGGGTGTGAGAAAAAATTTTTCCTGTTCAGGTAATCTTGAAAGATCTTTCAACGACCCGATAGGTTATTTAAATTATATATATATATATATATATATATATATATATATATATATATATATATATATATATATATATATATATATATATATATATATATATATATATATATATATATAATCCGCTTTTTGGGGTGGATCGGTTCCCATTTATTCTTTCTTCCCTATTTCTTCTATAGTCGTTTGTGTGTTTTTGATTTTTCTACTATTATTTTTCATTCTTTTCTATTTCCTATTTTCTCCTTCCAATCCCTGATGTTCAGGTCTTCTACTACTTCTTCATACCATCTTCTCTTGCGTCTTCCCCTCGGTCTATTTGTCATAGGTTTCCATGTAGTTATTTCCTTTATGTACCTTGTTCCTTCTTTTCGCATTAAGTGCCCCTTCCACATCAGCCTTTGCGCCTTCATCACTTTCATTATGTCCTCTCCTTCCATTATTGTACTTAATTCGTGGTTGATATATTGTCTGTCTTCTCCATTTTCCATTTTTTTGTCCCATTATTGATCAATGATCATAAAATTCTTCTCTCGAAGATTCTTAATTGGTCCTCTTCTGCTTGTGTTGGGCACATTATTTCAGCAACGTATAATACCGTAGGCCTAATTAATGTTTTATACATTCTTATTTTGGTTTTTATATTTCATTATTTCCTTGTTTGCATAGAACATCTTATATCAGTTTTGTACTTTCTCGAGTTTGTGGTTTTCTATCGCGACTTCTTTGATTTCGACTATTTTTCCTCTTTTACATCTCATATATTTTACTCTTTTCTCATTTATTTCGAGTCCGATTTTTGTGTTTCTTTTACGAGTTTTTTAAATATCTCTTCTAAACTTTTCCATGACTTTGCTACTATGACAATATCAACCGCGTATTCTATGATTTGTGTTTCTTTCGTCCTTATGGTCCCTTTCGCGTTAACTTTTCTTACGGCGTCTTCAATCATAAGATTAAACAGTGTTGCTGATAATGCGTCTCCCAGGCGCACTCCTTCATTGTCTTTGAATGCTTCAGTTAGCCCTTCTTCTGGTTTTACCATTTCTTTTGTGTTCTTCATTGTCATTCGAATACATTTTCTTAATTTTTTTTGGAATTTTCATACCCTTCAAGCTGTTCATCATTTCTTTTCGGTTAATTTGGCCGAATGCCTGTTTACAGTCGATGAATATCATGCGTAATTCTATATCATACTCATAACATTTTTCTAAAAGTTGGTACATAATATGCAGGGCGTCTATCGTTGATCTTCCCGGGCGGAAACCCATTTGATATTCACCAATTTCTCTTTCTGCGTGTTCTTTAAGATTTCTTTGTATTATTGCTGTAAACACTTCATATGCTGTGTTTAGCAATGTTATTCCTCTATAATTACTGCATTTGTGCAGGTCCCTTTTCATTGGTATCGCTATTATTATACCTATTTTCCATTCTGCTGGCATTATTTCATGTCTCCAAATTTCTTTTATCACATTGGTTATTCTTTTGTGTAGTTTTAGCCCTCCATATTTCAGCAGTTCTCCATTTATTTTGTTGCGTCCTGGCGCCTTACCATTCTTTATTTTTCTTATGACGTCTATCGTCTCTTCGTAAGTTGATTCCTCGGTTCCTTCTTCTTCCCGTTCTACTTTCTAATGTCTTTCTTCGTGTTCTTGTTCTCCTTCTTCCTATGTTTCTTCGTATAGTAGTTTATTAAAATGCTCTTTCCATATTTCCTTCATTTTGTTTTAATGGTACTCAATGTTACCATTATTATTTCTTATTCCCCTTGGTCTTGTATTTTTCTTTTTGCGTTTTTATTTGCTTGTAGAACATCTTTGTGTTGTTATTTTTGTTGCTATATTCTATTTCATTCATCAGTCTATCTATCAATTCCTTTTTCTTCTGTCTACAGATCTTCTGCGCTTCCTTTTATTTTTTCTTATAGTTTTCTAGGTCCTCTTCTTCCTTCGTTCTTAACCATTTTTTCCTTGCTTCGTTTTTTTGTCTACCATTTCCTCACATTCCTCGTCGAATCATTGTTTCTTTGTTTTCACTTCTTTCTCCCCTACGATTTTTCTGAAGCTTTTCTCAATTGTCTCTTTGATAATATTCCACTTTTTTCTATATCATTTTCTTGTTTCTTCATTTTGTTGTATTCTTGTTTTATTTTTGTTATTACTTGAAAGTGATCGGTGTCTGCATTTGCACCTCTGTACTACCTGACGTCTGTGATTATCCTGCTTTGATGCTCCTTCATTAATAAATGATCGATTTGGTTCCTCTTGTCGATCCTGGAATCATCTATGTCTCTTTATGTATCATTTTGTGTTTTTATTTTGTTCTACTGATCTCCATATTTGTTTTTGCTGCAAAATTGCATATTCTAATTCCATTGTTATTCGTCTTATTGTGTATCGTGTGTTTTCCTGCCACTTCTGCTATAAAATTTTCTTTTCTAATTTGTGCGATCATATCTCATATTGCACTTATTTTCTTGCTTATTATAAATCTCGTTTATTTATGTCCTTGTTTCGTCTCTCCAGAATAAAACATTTTAAAGTCGTTTTGGTTTATTTCGCCTTGTCCTCCCCATCTTATTTCTTGTATTGCCGCTGTATTTTTTAATTCTTTGGCTATTTCTATCATCTTTCCTGGTTGTAGCAAACTCTTTATGTTCCATGTTGCTATTCTATTCTTTTTTTTTGTTTGATTTTATAACAATTATTATTTTTGTTTTTTTTGTTTATTTTATTTTTATTAATATCTTTATTATTACTAGTACTTACATTATTTATTTTTACATGATTCACACTCATTTCTATGTTCATTGCCATACTCGTCTTCATTATTTGCTGTTATTGTTTTTTTTTTAGTTTCTTTAGTTTTTTGCCTGTGTCACGTGTTCACCTTCCTCGCCGCTTCCTTCATGTAGGAGCTCATTCCTCATTTTATCCCATCCTACACTCGTTTATTTATTATTAGCTTTTGATTTTTACTTCATTTCCTGTCATCTTTTCTTCTCTAGCTGTTTGTGTTATTCTACTTCGGTTTTTTCTCTCATTTTGCGTTGTCACCTACAATATATATCTTTTCCCTTCCAATCTCTTCTTGTTTTTATTATTTCCAGTTTTTTCAAATGTCTCAATTTTTGCAAGGGCGATTCTCTTCTCTGGTATTTTTCCAATCTTATATGCTTCCTTTACCGTTGCCTGCACTGTTATCTCTTTTTTATAAACTGTTCTACCTCTTTTTCTATTTCTTCATCGTTTATTTTTAACCCTTTTATCACTATGTTGTTTTTCTTCTTGTCTTGGTCTTGCTTCTCAAGTATTCCTTCTATTGTCATGATTCTCTCTGTTAGTTGCTGTTTCTCCTGTTCCCATATCTTTTCTTTAGTTCTTTTATCTCATTCTTAAGTAGTTTTAATTCATTTTCATTTTTCTTCAATCCTTCGTTCATTTACTTCCTCGTTGCTTTTATTTCGTTCAGTATTAGGTTGTCATTATTTTCATGCGTTTTGATTGGTATTTTTTTGCTTTTTGAAAATGTTTTTCCATGCCCTCATCACTTGAGTCGTGTTGCCTATTTCTTTTATTATTTTCATCTGCTGATTCTGCATCGGTACTCATATTCATGTTTACGATCTTGTTCCTTATGCTATACCACAACATTTACAATGGTACGCACTGGCGGGAGTTCAGGTTCCGGTCAATCCGTCGTAAACCTAACCCTTATCCGCGTTTCGTTTATTCAATTACTGTCAATTAGATAAGGAGAGCTCTTATTCTTACGTTTTCAGCTGTGTTACTCCTCTATCACCGTGGTTTACTACCTATCACTTACGCTCTTCAAGATGTTACGTTATGTTTTTAACCAAATTTTATGTTATTGTATTTAATGAATGCGGCACTGTTTTCTTGTTGAGAAATTTGTTTCAAATATTTATGCTACCTTATTTATCTTATCGCACCGCTGTATAGGTTATCCAGCTGGTGGGGCTTTGCGTTGCCGTGTAATTTTCTTAATATTTAGGTATTCTACAATCGAATTTATGATGCGAGAAGATTCTAAATATAACTATTATTTGTATTTGATTGAATAGTATTTTTATACAATTTTAGGCTTTTAGTTTTACTTTAGTTTGTGCGGTCGTCGCCCGTTTTCATTCCTGTGCGCTTTAATTAGTAAAAACTAGTTTAGTCTTACTTTTTGACATTTTCTCTTATTCTTCTCTGAGATACACTTATTGCCCTACTTTATGTCCACTTTGCTGTACTTTTGGTTCCTGAATTTTCATATATTTGGAATAATTTATAGACCACGATCCGAAAGATGTTTCACTTCGCTTGCTATCACACACACTTACGTGAAAATAAGCCAATTTAACTAAACTTGTCTTAGTCCAAGAGTTGATAATAACAAAGCTGCAATGTGTCAAAGTTGAAAAAATAAATCACATTTTCTTTCATATCTTTCGACTGCTTTGACTTAATTTTATAAAATTTCTTATATGGAGGTTTATTGGGATGAGAAATTAAAATTTATCATCGATTTCGGTGTATTACCTACAAGCGACCATTAAAACAGGTTTAAACCGCTACAACTTTTTTGTGCTACACTGTAGGCCCTTTTATTATGGAATGATGCCCTACCTTTTCTGCTTAAAAAATGTATACCTTCTTGATATCGCTAAGAGCACCGGTTTGCGAGAAAAACGCATCTAAAGGCGATGATGCATGCAAATTATCCAAAAGTAATTCATAATAATAATAATAATTCATGAAGCCGATTTATTGAAAAAATTAAATTAAAAATTATTAACAATCTGAAGAACAAAGTTAAACGATTAAATTGCATTATTATCAAACAAAAGCTAAATAAAAATTAAAATAAAATTATCTCATGTAAATTTTGTTTTAATAAGTGCAATTGATGGACTTTTCTGGAAGGTATTTAATTTGCTAATACAAGTTAATTCTTTTTAAAAAATTACATTGTACTGTGGACAATACTTCAGGACTATTCTTCAATAAATGGGCTTCATGAACCATTCTTGCCAACAATTCTTCTTGCGTGTTAAGTGGGGATGCACAAATTTTTAATTTCAAGGCATCGCAGGTTGTCGAGTTCGATGTATCGAGCCAGCCAGTTCACGGGTGAATCACCCCCTCTTCTAATCCAGCGCTGTGGATATACCTGAATTAAATGTTGTCTTATATTTAAAGTTAAATTAGGAGGTGCGCCATCATGCATAAACCAAAGACAACGACGAAGGGGTAAGGGCAAATCTTCCAATAAAATACGTAAATTTTGTATTAAAAAGTTCAAGTACCTATCTCCATTCAGCCGATTTGGCAGTACAAAGGGGCCAATAATAAAAGTGTCTACAATTGCAGCCCAGATATTTACTTAAAATTGATGCTGAGAATGAGATACTCTCGTTTCATAAGGGTTTTCAACAGCATGAACATGTTCATTGTTCATTATGAACATTGAAAATACCGCATCTAGTAAAAGTAGCTTCGTCCGTGAACACATTTTTTTACTAAAACTTGGAGTTTCGATTCGTCTAAATCGACAGAAAGCTAAACGTTGATCAGGATCCATGGGCAATATGTCTTGAACTTTTCGAATATGAAAGAGGTGCAATAATTGTTCTTGAAAAACTGTATGAACTGATGATTTCCAAATTCCCAATTGCAATCTTGTATGTCGTGTGCTGGGCTCTTCTTCTATTTCCACCGTCCTTACGGTTCGTCTGTGTCCAGAATTTACGCGGCTTGGTTGAAACTTGCCATTTTCGCGGAGACGTCTTTCGATATTAGCAAAAGTGTGCCGATTTTGAGTTCTACGGAATGGATATTTTTCCCTATAAATTCGTATACTTCTTCGACTGTTGCAATAGCAAAGTCCACAGACTAAAAGCATATCCACCATTTCAGAATTAGTGAAACTGTGAGACATAATTATGGATCCTTATCAACGGAAAAGCGACAGAAAAAAATTAACTTTTGATAAATAAATTCAACTGTCGATATGATAACTACAAAGCAAAGGCGACTGAAGTTTTTACCTAAGTAAAAGCGCTTGCGCAAATGTGCAATGCATTAGAATATATTTTATCCTGGCTAAACCGTTCGTCTTATCTAAATTGTTCACGATAGAAAAAAAATTCAAAATTAATTGAAATTAATTCAAACTAATTGTTATTGCGGAAAAAAATAGGATAGTCAAAGAAGTTATTTTGATACTCTTGGATAATTTGCATGCATCATGAGCTTTAGATGAGTTTTTCTCGGAAACCGGTGCGATTAGCGATATCAATAGGGTATACATTTTTTAAGCAGAAAAGGTAGGGAAACCTATTATTCCATAGCAAATGGGCCTATAGTGTGGCACAAAAAAGATTTAGCGGTTTAAACATGTCTGAATGGTCGCTTATAGCACCCTCTTGGAAATACACCGAGATAGATGATAAGTTTAAATTTCTCATCCCATATAAGAAATTTTATAAAATTAGCTCAAAGCAGGCGAAATATATGAAAGAAAATGTGATTTATTTTTCAACTTTGATACCTTGATATATATATATATATATATATATATATATATATATATATATATATATATATATATATATATATATATATATATATTATATATATATATTATATATATATATATATATATATATATATATAATATATATATATATATTATATATATATATATATATATATATATATATATATATATATATATATATATATATTATTTTAATTTTTATTGTTAAATATTGCCGACTTATACAATTATGAGGTAAAATTATAATTATATTTAGTTTGGGAAATTATATTAAATTTTAAATGTTGATAATATGATTGCAGTAATTATTTTAATTTTTATTGTTATATTGCACCGGACTAGCTCAGAATCTCATATGGGGATAGGGTTCAGGGAATTTAGTTTGAAGATAAAATTTTGTATCTGTAAATGTGTATAAGAAATATCCTTTATGTAATTGAATTGAAAGTATAAAAGTAATTCTGAATATAATTTGCTATCAAACGCATGCGTTGTAATGAACTTAAGTGAAATAATAAAGCTGTCAAAGATGTCAAATACTTAATTTAGAAAATTTAATGTTTAGATCCAAAATAAAATTTAGAAAAAGAAAAGAAATTAATATCTTTACAGGTGTTTACACAAGTAAATATTTAAAATTCTTAACCAAAAACATATATGTAACAAATATAAATTGCAGGAAAATATCAATGAATAGGGTTATTAAGATCTGACTCACATATACTGTCCTCCCGGTTGATTGATGTCTTCGGATACTCCAGTTGGATGTAGGCAATGTTCACTTGATTACGGTAGTTACCATCAGCCAATACTGCTAACTCGAATCTCGATTGTCGAAGACACCAACTTCCAAACTTAAAGATGTTTTCTCCAAAATCGGCAAACTCCAACCACTTTTTTTTTTAATTTCGGTAACTTTTTATTTAAATAGTTTTAAATCTTAATGAGTGATATCGTTTTAAAATTATATTTAAATAACCAAAATTTTTGTTGATAACACTTTTATTTTAGCTACCGATTCAATTTTTGTTTAAAAGAACTTGTCCGAGGAAATAAAACAACTTTGACCAATTAAAAATGGGTTTTAATTTGGTATAAACGGAAATAATTTAAGTTGGATAACACAAAAGCAAATCTTTACAAAATCGTGACAAATTAACACGAACAAAATTATTTTTCAAAAACGACAGGTATCGGAGACCGAATTATTTATTTCAAACCGTCCATACAAAAACAAGTGCTCTCGAAAATATTCTTCGTAACGTAAAACTTCTTGACGAAAATAAATTAGGTTATGTACTCACAAATTTCACAACACTGTTTTAACCTTTTACACTTTTGAACAAATTCTAGAGAGAGAGTGATTTCCTGAGCGCTTGCTTTTATATGTTTCTGGTTGTTACCAAAAATTCATTTTTTTACAGCCATATTGCAAATGTAACTATGGCTATGATTGGTGGATCTAGATTACAAATTGGACACAAATGGAAATTTGGCCGTAACTTTCTTATGCATAATCGGAATTGAAAATTAAAAACGGAAATGAAAACTACGTAAAATTTTGAACAAAAAGACACCTAACAAGCTATAATTCCTAACATTAATATACGAAATAACTTAATCTACCTTAAATAAGCTTCTAACTATTTACACTTACAAGCTATACTAAAACTAATTGCAAAAATGGAATTCTGAGAACATTTTACATAAGAATACATATCTTTTATGTTCGAAACATTTAATTTAAAGAAAATTTCAAGCTTTTGTAATATTATCTAAAATTCACCTCAGATTTAACATAATTTTGCGGAGAAAAGCGCTGTATCCTTATAAAAACTGTGTCATAATAAGAAAGAACATTTATTATTTGCTTTAAGAGCAAAATCTAAGTGTAATAATGTGGAAAAAGTATAAAATTACATAAAAAACCTAAAAATTACAACCTAACCAAACTTAAATCTAAAAATGAAAATAATTTATATTTAAAAATGTTTTTACCACTTAAAATGTTATGTTTAAGGTTTGTACTTATTGTCTTTATTATTCTCACTTTCTAATTGCAATACATAATGTTATATAATGTTGCATTGAAAAAGTTTCATCGTCTAACACTCTTTTTAAATGTTTCACTATAAAAATGTACGGCACTATAAATGTCTGTATACCAAATTGTTCTATATGTTGTTCTTATTGTGAATCTTGTAACATAATTTTTGTCACTAATTCGCTTCCAAAAATATGTGCGAAAAATGTCTAAACTGTCCATATTATAACCCTTTTATTAAATTTTTGTATTTCCTGCATTCAAAAACTAAACATACATTATCCCTAACATAATCCTAACTATATAGTCCATGTTTAAACACCTGTAAAATGTCCACTTGCCAAATTACCTTTGAAAAATTGACTTTTATTGCAATAATTGCAATACTAAAATGACTTTACGAAAATGGTGATATTTAACATTCTTGACAATTTTGTTAGCATCAAATTGCTTTTTATGATAAAACCAAACCAAGCAAATGATATTCAGACTAATTTATACCAAATAAATTTATTTTAATCACATCGTGAACCAGATTTATATAAAATAGTGTCTTGCACATGTATCGAGCTAGAAATCACCCCTTTTTATTACCCAAATGTTATGCAAGCTGTCCGATACTTCTATTACCTCTTTCTGAACATCTCAATATATATAGTGTATAATCAGTTTGGAGAAAATTAATTCATGTTAATATAATGCAAGATTGTTCTGGGAACTGGCGTTTCTTGATTTTGACCCACACCAACAAAGTGCTCTACGGTTGACCGTTAGTTTGAGTCCTTAGCCGTGATCACCACCTCATTTTTTATGTTACATGGTGGGTTAGACACCTGGCAGGTGGCACTATAATTTATATCCGCATAACACCGAACTGCTAAAATAGCACCGGTATGGTACAAACCCAACCAAATTACGAATCGCTTCACTTAACCATAATGACGCCACAACGCCGATGGCCCATCATCACAATTCGTAACTACATCTTAATCTCTGCCCCTCTCCAAAAGTACTTAAATTTGGTAGATAAACAACTCATCATTTCACATGGAAACTCAACGATAAAAAAACAAGAGACTATAATCACTTCAGGAATTCACGCAGCATAATACTACCAACGACTGTAAGCGGAGTCAAATAAGTTGTCAAAAATATTTACACAAGCTATGCGAGCCAGGCTGCCACTATTCTATTACATACGATCGACTTTATGCAAACTACTTAATTGATATATACCTAGAACTCCAGATGATAATTTATGATATCAGAACGCTACGGGATGTGAAAATAACCGCCATAAAATTTAGAAAATTAAACAATCTACGTGTTTATGCATGTGTAACTTTATTAATTTACCAAAACAGTTTAAAACGTATCTTTTCTATTAACAATCGAAATAAAAGAATTCCACAATGTACTGAATTAATTTTTATATTACAAGCAAACAAAAAAATAAGTATGTTATTCAATTTTTCTTAAGATTCTCACAGAATGTGGCAGTATACCAATGTATCAAATATATGTTATGTTAGTTAACCGAAAATAATTCAATGAACGTAATCTTAGGAAACTATACAACTTAGCAATACCCCAGCACCGGAACTCTCTATCTCCACTCGCTATCACCAGTTCCGCGTTCACTGCCACCTGTTACTTTTAGATCCAAGTATACATAATTTTTACTCTCTCAACAGTAACTAAACATAAACCTACGCAATGCATAGTACTAGATTGGTTTAAAATTATCCTTTTTGTTCTTTTCGTTTTATTTGCTTGGTTTATAGCATATCCTGTTTATTTGATGTAATGCATATTTGTTGTATAGGTTTAGTGCAAGAGCAAACTGACTGAACTACGCCTATTTTAATAAAAACAGTCCATTTTTCGGAGTCTCATCTCCAGCCGTTATTGAATTATCACTGACAAATAATTTTTGTTTCAACTAAAACACCATGTATCTCTAAAATGAAGGGAAGCAGGATCCATGGAACTCTTCTTCATATTTTTATTAGTACTATCTGCGGTTGCAGATTGTTACACCTACTCCGAGACACCCTGTATACTACAGAACTAATCTTTATAGTAATTGAGCGTTGCAGTTCGGTAACTAGGTATACGACATACTATAACGCTATTCAACTCACCAGCCATTGTACGTCATAGCTTAAAGCTTACTAATCAATGACATGTAATCAGCGTTGCCAAGTGTATGTGTTATCAGACTAATTGCTTATACATACTTTTAGGTTAGGAACAAATAGATACTGTATACCTATTATATGTAATAATAAAATACCACAATTTGGTTTAGAGAAACAATGTTCTTGTACTTTTCTGAATTGTTTTCGTTTGACCTGCTTTTAGACTACACACCTACTAATATAAAAATCCTTTCGAGAATACCAATAACTGTGATACGCTTTGTTATACATTGCTACAACCAGACCAATCTTACCCGGGGTAATACAAGGTTGCTTAAATATGCTGTATGTATGAAGTGCAAGGCATGATTTACTCATAAGCTTTTGATCAGAATGCAGAAAAAACATGAACATGTAAAATGAAAAAGTACTGTTTTTTGAAGGCAATTCAAAACAAATAAGTACGTACCGGTGACTTTAACAAAGTAAACAAAATTTGACGTGACAACATGGAGATGTTTTATGAGTTTATATTCGCACAACGGTTTAAGTTGTAAATACGTACTGCAAAGTGTGCCACAAGGATAAAACATGGTTGCTAACCCTGCACGATTAATGACTTTTAATACCAACTGTACTTATGATGACACTTTGGCTTTAATGCAAATTTTATTAAAGTTTTATTATTATTATAGTATTGGTATACGATTAATGACGTGCAACGGCTGGTGACTTGAGTAAGGTATATTTTCTATCAAACGCAATCCTTATATACTGTTGATTTGGAGTACCTACTTAAAGGAAAGCTGTAAATCATTACATTGTCGCACCTAAAAATTTGATCATGAGCAATAAAAACCTGTCTTAACAGACATGTTTTTGGTAATGTACGATATATGAATAATGTAAATTGAAATTCGAAATGCCACGCTAGTTTTTAAGACATTTAGATTAATTCTTTGTAGCTCCTTTAAACTGCTTTGAGTATTCAAACTAAATGAAATAAAATTAATTTAAGAAATAATTAATATTGAAAATTAAAAATCTTGAGCTGGACTTAAATTTAATTTTTTTTTTCATTTTATCAAAATTTTATTTAGTAGATGCTGTACTCAATATTAAGTGATTGATCACTTAATCTAAAAAAAGTTATTTAAGGCAGGAATTTTCTACGACAGTATAATAATTAAATTTTGATTAATTTTCGTCTAAGCAATTTTTTATATAAAAAATTAATTTTACTTGAAATTAAAAAATACAACTGAAATTATTTTACAATAAACTTACTTGTATAAAATGCAAGGTTCAACATGTTTTTTTAGGAAAAACTAAAGGACAGGGAAAATCACTCAATTTTTTCTAATCAAAATATGTTGTCATACTCAACCTCTTTAAAGAGACTTGTGCTTTTTTCAACAATTTAAAACTTTTATATCCTAACATCAGAAATTGAAAATAATTTCAAAAATTTATTCGTATACCTATTCTAATTCAGATACCGATGCTCTCTTTGGGCTATTTTATTTTTGAAACATTACTTGGAACAGATATTTGTTTAAGACGAAAAGATTAACTTAAAACCGTTAAGTAGGACACTGAACGTTTTACTTCTTTTTACGTGAATGTGGAATTGCACATTACATCCTAACAACTTTATCTATCGTAATTGGTTTGCTTTTACATATATGAAATTTCCATGGACTATAGACAAAGTAATTATAGTAATTGCCAATTTTTTTTACCGGCTAAGTACCCATTAGAGCATCCATACCGTAAAGGCAATTTGTGCCACGGCATAACTCAGTGGTGTGGGCGAGGTTCTTATTAAAAAATGCAAAAGGGCACTCGTAGCAACTCCAAAAATCGTCAAATTCGGGCAAAAAGGTCAAAAAGGCGTCACCTGTTAATAACATTTATATGGGGAAAACGTTATGACCTGATCTTATATTGGCTTAACAGGAAACCAAAACCTTCACTCAAAAATAAACTACTCTACTACTAAAAATTCTACTCCAAAAATATTTACGTGAAGTTCACCTAAATTCTAATGAAATTCTGAGCTTTATATAAAAGCCGCAAAATGCGAAATAAAACTCAAAACTCATTAAATAATAAATAAATTTATTGTAAATTTGAAATAAAAAACCAAAATAACAAACATTATAACCAATAAGGGGTGTTCTCTTGTAACGCACAACCACTTTTAATTTTGATACAAATCGTCAGGATTATAATAATAATAAAAAAACCAGATAAATTTAGAATTATCTCACAAATGGATACGCTAGCATTACAATTTAATAAATACAAAAAACGTGAATGTCAAAAGATACCGTATTCAAAGGTTAGCATATAAAACAAAAGAAACACGCCAGAATTTATTAAAATTTGTCACTCACAGCAAAATAAAATGAACAAAAGAGTTGTTACAGGCTAAATACTTACTAGAGCATCCAGCCCGTAAATGCAATTTGTGCCACGGTACAGCTCGGTGGTGTGGGCGGGGTTCTTACTTAAAGATCGTAAAAGGCACTCGTAGCAACTCCAAAAATCGTCAAAATCGGTAGATAAAGTCAAAAAGGCGCCACCTGTTAAAAACATTTATAGCGCGAAACCATAATGAACAGATGTTATATTGGTCTAACAGGAAACCAAAACGTTCACTCAAAAATCCACTACTTCAACAAAGCCTATTCCAAAAATATTAAGGCCAATCTCACATAACTTCAACAAAATCTTAAGCTTTAAATATAAAAGCCGCAAAATGCGAAATAAAACCTAAAACTCACTAAATATTTCGATAAATCTACGTCAGAAATTGTTAGCTCAACTAATCGAAGAATAACTGGAAATGCGACAATTTAATCCTACAATTAAAACGAAAAAGATACGTCACCACAACTAAACAAACGCTATCAAAAATTTATGAAATTCTAAAATTTGTCAAATGTTGATATCGGGATGTAATACCTAAATTCCAAAACACCAATTCCAAAATAGTTACCTATCTGCCATAACAAACAATTGTATTCGCTTACCTGTTCGGCAAATCAGGTACTAGAATGTTTTCAATCGATGTCGATACCTATAAAAATATTTCAAAGATATCTCGGAACTTTTCGAGATACCCTCATATGCACCAAAAAAAAAAAAAATACAATCAGCTGTTCGGCCAGCAAACTCATACTACGTTATCTAAATGCATTACGTCAAACTATAATGAATCTCATTTCTCAAAAATTTACCTTTAACTAATTACTTAAAAAACTTAAATGACTTTCATCAAATGAAGTCCATTACTAGCAATCTTAAATGTGAATCAAAAGGTTTCTACTCTTTCAGTTTATTACTTCACGTCAAAATTGTAGCACAGAATACGAATCACAATAGATTAATAGCTATCAATAAAACAGTTATAAATATTAACAAAGGTCGTATATTACGACATTTACATCTCAAATTTTGCAACAGTTACTTAAAAAAAAAATTAAATTTCACAATTCCAAAACAAAAATCTAGAATAAAACTAATGAAACTTCACTCGGCACTTGCAAGGCGCTTTAACGTCAGTTACCATGTAGTATAAATAAATACCTTTCATTTGCACAACAAGAAGAATCAAGATATAAACAATAAATTGTCAGGATGAATACGCCTGTTTCCAAAATGGCCTGAAGGGCCTATATACGATAGATTACACACGCAAGCGTTTGCATCCTTCCACATAAACACAAAAGAAAATAAAACACACATTTTATTATTGCCACCAAATATAAAAAAATAAACGTTACCTTACATAACACCAACATCAAAAGATGTTCTTCCTCCTCCGAACTGCGACAATCGGTCTGATAACAGGTCCACCAGGTATTCTAAATAATTCGACAGTGGGCTATTACGGTACACTTTTCATGTGAAGTTTCACAACCGACAAATCTTATTCATATTTATTCGAACTTGATTTACGGCAGTTACTTCAACCAAAACTACGTTAACTAACTCTTCATTTGATTCAACGTAAATGCACCACTATTTACAAAGCGTTACTTGATTAATTTTACTCATTGAAACTTAAAATTCGGTATATTTTTTTAAACGGCGTCTTCTTAATAAAGATATTTACAAAGCCTTTGATTAATATTATGGTTACATTAAAACTAAAAGCTTCCTTTATGTACAGCGATAATTGTTTGTTATGCACTAGCCATTTACACAAAGTAGTCAACACTTGAACTATTTACTTTTGCTCCGCACACCAGGCGCGATAGAACTCCAAAGGAGTTAGTGCCAGCACCATTCGACACTGAACTGAAATTCCATGGACAAGAATATGTCGCTATGAACGACACAAATACGATAAATACTCCAGGAGGCGAGAAGACACAAAATAATCCTCCAAATAAGGGTAACGAAATCAAATTTCCACAATAGCTTCACTTAACCTCCGAGGTAAATATTTCACTACCTCCACGCACCAACCTTCGTGTATACGACGAAGCGCAAACGAGCCTTGGCCCTTACGGCATCTTCCCAAGACTGAAGACATACGTTCAAAACTTCTTCAGTTACGCCATACTTGTAAAAAAAACGACAACCAATCATACTACTCATACATTCAAATTATAAAACGCGGTAGAAACAATATGCCCCTTCCCGTAAACGATCAAGAGAAATTACGTCATGCTACGAGCTGTAATCCTAAAGGGCACCTCAGCGTGCAAAAGCAACTTCAGATTTCACAGAAATGTTATGGTTAAGTTATTTTTCCTTAGTACTTATTGTAACTGAGCTAAATATTGCCTTATCCTATAATGATTTTTAATTGAAAGTGAATTGGTAAACTGCACTGCAATCGAATCTTGGCACCAAAGACTTAATGTGAAAACCAACTTGGAATTTTATCTCACAATAACAAACGGCGTTTTTAATTTTAAACCTTATGTAGATTTATATGATTTCAATCCAAATGTAAATTAATTCTAACAAAGAAATTCACTTTAAACTATGAAAATGTAAACTTTCACCATTATCGCACATAATAAAATACTTATCTTTTTTAGGTTTTTTAATGGTGTATTTTTAATTATACAATCTAAACGTTTCGATAACGCTTACAGTTATCTTCATCACTAGTAATATCTATTAAATGTTGAAAACAATTTTGTCAAAGTTGAAAAATTAAAATTATAAAACGCGATAAAAACGATATGTCCCTTCCGTAAATGATCAAGAGAAATTTCGCCACGCTACTATATGTAATCCTAACGGGTGCCTCAGAGTGTAAACGCAACGTCAGCTTTCACAGCAATGGAGACAAAGTTGAAAAATTCAAATTAATAGTTTTGACAAAATTGTTTTCAAGGTCTTTAACAATTCTATTAGATATTACTACTGACGAAGATAAATGTAAGTGTTATCGAAACGTTTAGATTGTATAATTTAAAATACACTATTAAAAAACCCAAAAAAGATAAGTATTTTATCACTTTAAACTAATTACGACAAATTTTAATCCGAAATACAATATAGGGCAAACGATATATCAATTTAATTTAACTTCATGAAGACACATAAAAACAACAAATTTCGTTAGCGTGAAAACGAGAACTGAGTAAACAGAGAAAGAAACGAAAAGAAAAAAAACGTATATATACAGGGTACCTAGAGATTACCTCGGCGGCTGAAAAGCGATCGGGGCTGCTACTGCGTTAGGTTCTTCCAGTATGACTTAGCTCGTGAATCTTTCTCCTTTCCATACATTTGATTGATATTACAATTAGTTGTAAATGCACTAAACTAAAATGCTTAAACTTCCAAAAACTGCGACTACGTTACTCTACTATATAAAGGTTCTAACTAACACTTACTAACTTGAAATCTCAAAAGAACGAGAAGCTTTTTATTTACAGCAGTTTATATTATTTGTCCGAAATCGGCAATAAACACAAAAGTTATCATTTTATAGAGGAACTTGTTGCTTTCATCCGCAAAGGAAATACATTGCGAAACAGCACGTCCACAAAACATACCTAAGCACGTATTTCTATGTCCCAATAATGTCACAATGACAAAACGAAACGATAAATTACCCGAGGTGTGATGAATCAAAATATAATCCCAAGTGGAACCGGAGAAATACTACTCCAACGATAGTTCGATACCCCCCAGTGTGCGTAACTCCTTCCATCAACCCCTACACTACCCCTTTTCCGGATATTGCGTTGACAGCAAGCAAACAGAACGTGAGACTATCCCAGCATTCTCGTCTAGACTTCAACATTTTTTAGAATTCGCCATATTCCTTAATATCTCCCACTATAGTTCTTAAATCTGCAATAGCCAATTATAACCAGAATTACTTAAATTTTTAAATCGAGCCAGAAACGAATTGAACCCGAAAGCCGTCGAAAGGAAATTACATCACCCATGGTCATCCGAACCAAAAAATGCAAGCTATTAAATTTCACATGGCGAAAACGGAATACAGTTGAGCAACCAAATTTTACAAACTTTATAAAGAACAAAATTATTCCAAACGATTCGGCAAACTTTAAAAAAGAATTGCACAATCATTTAACCCAATGTGCCTCAAGCTTATCAAAGAAACAATTTTATACTCACATCTACTAAAATTCTCAAATCACATTTTTGTTTAATCGTCATGAAAGTTTACTCTTTATTAATTAAACAAACAACATTTAGTACTACTCAACATAACTAGAAATATAATTAAAAAACTTTAATTTATTAAGGCAATGAAACTGAAAGCAAAGTACCTATTTGCTCCTCCCAAAATTAGAATACTAAATGTTAATTTGCTATCCTCAAATACGTAAAAATGTGATTAATACAGAAAGGATTTAAGGTGATGTTCTTACTCTATTTTTCTGCAGCGTCCGAAAACAAATCTTTTATTATGATTTATTAAATCGAAGGTGCGACTTAAAAGAATCGTACCGAAAGTACGATTTCTTTACTTTTGGGACGATTTTGGGTATCTATGTAGGTGACCTTGACAATAACATTAACTTTGTATTATATTATGACAGTACTTGTCAATTTTGTCAGATAACATTCGTGTGTGTTTTCGGTTTTCCATTCCGAAAAATGGAAATCAGTAGTGAAAGTGAGGTCGAAGTTATTCCACGTGAGATTAGTGAAGCTGCTAAAGCGGCTACTCATCTATTTTTGCTCAAGAGAGAGGTATGAATTGGTCTACAATTTATTTCAAAAATGGAGCAATGATGGAAATGTGCATGCTATAAATGAAGAAGTTGTTCTTGCATATTTAATGGAAAAATGTAAAATCTTAAGGTCATCTAGCCTCTGGAGCTTAAGTACACAATTAACATTAGAAATAATTCACATATAAGCCGCTGTCCCAGAGTTACTGCTTTCCTTAAAAGAAAATCCATGGACTATAAACCAAAAAAATCAAAAGTATTGAATATAGAAGAAATAGATAAATTCTTATCAGAACCTAATGACAACGGTAATACAATTACATCTAATTTATTTCCTTCCTTTTAATATTTTTTTTTGTATATTTTAGATTGCATTAATGATTGGTTTGGCAGGCGCTTGTTCGTCGTGAAGAGCTTTGTAAAATAAGTTTAGGTGATATAGAAAATAAGATAACCATGTTAGTGATTAAAATTCCTAATTCTAAAACGAATATGGAAAGAACCTTTATCGTCATTTGAGAAAATAATATTTCGTTATACAGAACATACTTGTCATTACGTCAAGAAAATACAACACATCGTAGATCATTTGTATATTACAAAAACAGAAGATATACTATACAACCTATTGATATTCAAGCTTTGGAAAAATCTCCTGCACAATTGCTAAATTTTTAAAGAATACATCGGGCATTGTTCACGTACGAGCTCAGCCACTTTACACGCTGATGGTGGTAGGATAACCAATTTAAAGAGACAAGGAGGATGGAAATAAACCAATGTAGCAGAGGGATACGTACAAAATTTTTTAAGAACCAAAAGTTACATAGCTTCACAGATTGAAAAGCGCTTTAACGAAATTAATATCTCCAAAACTAGTAAAAATACTAATACATCTAATATACCTAATAATATTGATTAGTATAAGTAATTGTTATAATTGTGTAAGTATTATTTATAAGTAATGTATTCATGAGAGCGATTGTTATATGTAATTGCCTAGTATAAAGTTCATACGTAATGTATCCATCCATATACTTCCTAACATACACAACGGCTGCAGAAAAGATATTGTGCGTAACACGATCCAAAAATGATTTTACGGGACACGCAGGATTCCACCACTCGCCTACGGCTCGTCCTGGGAACTTCCTACTCATCTCGTAAAATATCACTTTCGGAACTTGTTACGTAAATTACTATTGTAATATAATTAATAGGTATATCTAGTTCGTAATAAATGTTAGAGGAACTGAATTCTGATTTATATACAGATATCCTTACCCAAAAAAAAAGACAATTTTAGACCATTTCACTAGGAAGAGAAACGGAATCTTTAAAGATCATTGTGCCTACTTTAACGAAGATAATTGACGACAAAAACTTTCCAGAAACCTTGCCTGAAGTTTAAAACAGACACTCTGAATATCTGGAGATACAGTGCGAGATATAGTTTACTCGAAGTATGCTAAGAAGGAAATTGTTACATAAGAAATACTCAAAAAGCATTAGAAGGAAAGTTGTATTCCTAGATTGGGTGTTTGCTAGATATCACAAAAAAGGTTTCGCCAAAATCGTACACTATAAAGTGTGTAAAATCAGAATTAATCTTCAAACGGGGACAGTTTTATAATTCTGGACGCCGGAAAAAAAATGGTTTTATTCACAATAGCAACTTTATATTTGCTGCAAACTCAAAATCGTATGATTATCACGACAACATGGACGCGACAAATTTTGAAAGACGATTAAAAGATCAGCTATTGCCAAACGCTCAGGGGACAGTTTTATCTGGGCAACGTTGCTTACTAACTAGGTGTGCACAAAAAAAACCTGTCTGCTTCATGAAAAAAAAAAGAACTAGAAAAGTGGTTAACTTCATGCTTAAACTATGCTCATGTCACTGTAAATTAAATACAATTGAAAACAATTGGAATATTTGCAGCTCCTATTACGACTAGCGAATAGACAAAGATAGTTCTTCTGATGTCGCAGTATTTCGACCGTGGGAATGGTCGTTGCATAAATGTTATGCAAAACTTGTAAAAAAGTCATAGTCATACCGAAAAACCACTATCCAATAGTGGAGTAAAAAAAACGTGTTTTTATATTATCAATGTCTAATAGCGCGGAAAACTTGTGCAATAAC
Organism: Vesta saturnalis; assembly: GCA_036346205.1. Lineage (NCBI taxonomy): Eukaryota > Metazoa > Arthropoda > Insecta > Coleoptera > Lampyridae > Vesta > Vesta saturnalis. The sequence continues at coordinate 2,293,811 of JARFJB010002209.1, forward strand.
AACCTAAAAACGGGAAAAATAATTTTAAAAAATTTTGTACTCTTGATATCGCGCAAGTGGCATAAAGTTTGAAAAAAGTTGAAAAAACTACTTTATCCAAAACTTTGTAAGAAATTTTACTCCTAATAGCGTAAAATGTATTCTTTGTAGTCCCTTTAATATATAAAAAATACTTTGAAGCTATTTCTGTCTATTTTGAGGTCGCACAAAATGACTAAACTTAGGTAAAAATCTAAGGAATCAGCTGTTTTTGAAGACATGCTAAAGAAATAAAAACAGGTTGGGTTAATGATTGAAGAATACATTTTTTGTATGCTTCTAACATTATAATCCAGTTCTCCGGCCATTTCTGCACATTTTGTGCTGAAATGACCCAGAACTCACCACGTGGACGTGTCTGCATATCGAGTCCCACCCACACCCTACCCAACCAACTAACCAATTGGGTTGTGATTATTTACACTTGTTCTCCTTTAAACCGTAACTTTGTACCAAATGTTGGCATCAAAGGATTTGTTCTTAAAGTTGTCCTTATGAAACCATCTCGATTTTCATACCCCCAAACTTTTCCAGTGGCCTCTGCCACTAGTTTTACACATATCTCTACCTACTCAGTGTGACATGGAAATTTCAAATACTCAAACTCAGGAAGGACTTTGTCTTTAAGCAATGACGCAATGCACTCTATTGTCATCTTTGCCATCAATGGTGGTGGTGTCAGCTTGCACTTAGTCAAGTCAACCAGTACCGTGTAGTCTTTGGCTTCAATATTAATTGAGGACAGCTTGAATATTCTTACATTTTCTCCAAGTACTGGTTGTAGGTGTCTGGTTTTCAGAATTTTACTGTAGCCTAACTCAGATATGTGTTCTCTGTCATACACTATCATTGCGAACAGCACATCCTCTGGATGGCAGAAGAAACCGTTCCTCTGAATGATAGGATCGGTCACTTCTTTTATGTTGTCCGGCAAATGCCTTGTTGTTCGAATGACCTTAAGTATGTGCTTCGGACCGTATTTCACAGTGTGAAATCTCTTGAAGGCAAACCAAACTGAAGCACAGGTGTTTACAATATAGTTGGCCAGTATCTTCAGCTCGGTTGTTCGACTTGTTTGAGATACATAAGGTTGTTGTTCTTGTTTGCACAGGTTAACCATCGGGAGTGGCTGAGGAGTCCAGGATCCTTAACAGTCCGTTGTGGGTCACAGTATCCTGTTGTTACTGATGTAACGATATCTAAGAGATACTGCTGATATTTAATAAGGTCAGCTTTAGTAATATTGATCACTTCTTCAGTAAAGATTACTTCAAAATCTACTACATGATTTTACTCACAGTTAGTGAATTGTTTTCCAATTAGACCACTGAAAGATGCTGGTCCTGTTGTCGTCCCATCCAAGTGTTCAATGAAATATCTGTATGACGGCTTGTTATTATTAATGAAGTCTACAATATAGTTGGTAATTTCAATATCAGTTCCTTGTAATGGTGTTACGCGTCCGACATATTGGCGACCAGCCTCACTAATAATGCTAATGTGATCTCCTTTTTTTTCTCTGTGGTAAAACTTTGCTCTTACTTTTTCTGGACATATATTATTGTCCTTTCTATCATCGAAACAAATTCCTTTCACTTCTTTGAGCTGGTCGTGGTCATCTTCTGTTATTTCTTTTCGCAACTTCTGATCTTACCTCGATTAATTACTTGTGACATATCTGAATGAGAAATCAAACCAAGATCATGCATAACAGCAGAAGCAATATCTGTTGTAGTCCTGTCGGGCACACCGTAGCGATCGCTTATCAAGGCAGTTGTCGTCAACTTTGAACACATTTCTGATGTTGAAGGCAATGAAACTGGCATCACAGCTTCCTTCCTGGAATAGGCTTCGATTAACTACTACAGTAGTATGACTTATGCTGGGTTCTGAGGGAATACTTTCTTACTCCAAAAGTTATGTTCTTCTTTCTTCTCTTTTATGTAATTTTACTGTTACAGTTCTGTCTAAATTGCCGATATACATCACTCTATCACTCTGGTTGTTCGCTGGTCATACATAAAACTTAACTCAATATCAGGAATATTTCTCACCATTGCATACCTCAATCACAGGGCAGTCACAGTCATTAGGTTTTTTCTCACATTGGCAAGAAAGGTTCATAGAACATTTACAAGCTGCAATATCAACCAGCTTTGACATAGCGTTAGTTACAAAATTTGCTGACCTTGTCTTTTTCTTGGTCTCGGCTGTACAATTTTCTTCTCTTACAGTAGTTATAATGCTAGGAGGTGATCATTTGCACAACATGAGTGTGTGTTACTGTTGGAATTGAGACTTGAGGAAAAAATTTTCTACTTGAGTAGTAACGCAGTCAGCAATAGGTAAAAATCCGAACTTTTTTCGGATTAGTCAACAGTGATAATTTGTGCCTCTCTTTGAAGTAGCGTATCTTGGTAAGTCAGCAGTCTTTTTTCGCTAAGTTCTTTAGATGGGCCAAAGATAGGACACACATAAGTGTGAACATGTCTTGTAGCAACATCACTTACGCACAACAACTTGTCGTATTGAACTGGTTTACAATAACTGTGTAAGTAACTAAAAACAAACACACGCAATCACAATATGAGCAATTATTGCACCAGTTTAAAAACTAGATCAACGCGCTAGCAAATTAGTAAATTGTTTCAAGCTGCTTAATCAAATGTCAAGTCACTAGGAAATACAATCGCCGGAGGAGTCTATTCGCCAGTTAAAGGGGAGTAACCATTTTGGAGTGGAAGAAATGGCTTCTCCGAGCGTGGGATAGTTGCCAGGTGGAGGGGAATAAACTTGATTTGGTGTTAGGGTCCAACTTTGCAATGAATTGTGTGTATCTATAATAACTAAAGCAAAACTGACTTGCTTATTTTGCAAGTCGTCGAAAATAGCTGACTTCTTAAATTTTTTCTGAAGTTTAGACCTTTTGCGCGATCTCAAAATAAACAGCAAAAATTCACAAGTATGTTTTACATATTTAAGAGTCTACAGAGAATACTTTTTATGTGATTAGAAGTAAATAAAAAATATTTTAAAATTTTTTTACATGTTTGAAAAAACATTTTTTTAAAATTTTTTTCAAAATTTATGCCCTTTCCGTGGTGTCAAGACAATAAAAAAAATTATTATTGTTCCCGTCTTTAGGTTATCGTACAAGTTTTCCGCGCTATTACAAACTGATAATATAATAAACGCTTTTTTCACTCCTCCCTACAATTCAAGTGGTGGTATCGAGAAATGGTGCTAGATGTAAACATAGAACCACTGAGAACGATCGTAGTTTAGTATAATTGAAAAACTGCATCCATTCTCATAGGTATGGTTGTGATTTGGAAAACAATAACTATTAACGTCTCCACAAAGTTTATTGAACTAAAAATTAATTATTAATTACTAGAAACCACACAGATGTTTTCGGCCTTTTTAAAAAAGTAAAGTCACTTTTAAATCCTATAAAAAACTTACAGTCATGTAACTTTTATAACTTATTATAATACTTAAACATACGTACCAAGGTTTAAAAATAAACAAACTAAATCATTGAACTAACAACCAGAATACTTATGTCTTCTTAACCTGTTCTTAAATTAATCTAACAGGTTAAATATTCCTTTAACATTAGACATCGACAAAAGGGGGGGAGTAGAAATAATATAACATAATTAATATGTTACTGTATCGCAGAATTATCTACTCAGACCAGCTGTCTTCCTAACTATAGGTCGACATTCTAATATAACTTCATTCAAACATTCTTGATTAGGATTACTGACAACTTTAAAGACCTCTAATTGTTCTAGGTTAATTAAATTATTATATTCATCGTTAATGTGTAGGATTTTAACGTAAGGATAACCAGTTAGTAAGAAATGTAGTGCAAAATTAGACTTACAATTAAGTATAATATTAGTTTTGTATCTCTCAGATGTCTCTGCATGTCTTTTTTTAAAGTACGGGTAGTCGATCCCACATATAACCTAGTACACGCCTCACACTCCACTCTGTATATACCTGACTTTAAAAGACTTTCAATTTTGTCTTTGTTGTAAGAAAACTGGTTAGTTAATTTTGAGGGAATCTTAACCCCTTGTTACTTAAATACCACTTGTATACGTATACGTTCAGAAATATTCTCGAAGTAGGGAATGCTTCCACAAATAGAACTTAATAGAACTTTCTTCTTCCTTTACGGGATTCAAACCACTACAACACTGAATGGTGTATTACATTTTCTTTTTATTTATTGTTTTTGTAATTAATTTAGGCTCATAACTATTGTTATTAGAAATTTGCTTGATTATCTCAATTTTTTCCTTGTGCTTATTCAAAGTCATAGGGATTCTAATAGCTCTGTCAATGAAGAAGTTTAGACAAGATAATTTTTGTGAAAGGAATGTATTGCTGTTAGAGCGTATAAGGTTATCCCTATACGTTGGTGTTCTATAGACTTAAAATGCAAACTTACCGTTTTTAATCAGTATATTAACATTTAGAAAATGGATTTTGTTGTTGATAGCCTTCTCAAATATGAGCTTTATGTTACTACGTCAGCTATTGATTTCATTTAAGAACGTATTGAATGCATTTGGACCCCCGTTAAATAGACTAATAGCATTGTCAATATAACGATACCAAACGACAATACATTCTCTAAAGGAATCACTCGATTTAAGGTACTTATTTTCAAGATTTGCCAGAAACACTTCACCCATATTGAGCCTTCTATCTCTTACTTATACGATACATTGTTAAATTGAAAAAAAAAAATTTGTTTTAAGCAACCATCAAACATTTTTATGAAATATACAGCTTCTGCATAACTGAGGTTATTTTAAATGAAGATTTCTCTAACCACTTGGTTTACCTCCCCTCGTCCCTAGTATACCTACATATTTAGGGAAGAGGTTTTTATATCGAAACTAACCGGGTCAGCATCTAATAGAATCTCCAGTTTATCTATTTTATGTATGAGGTGTAAAGCGTTCCTAATAGCAAATTCTGATTTAAAGTTCATAAGATTCTTGAAATGTGAATTAAGAAATTTGGATAATTTATAGTTAGCTGAGTTAATTTGTGAGACGACTGGTCTTAGGGATATATCTACTAGGTTACAAGCTACGGTTTTATGTAATTTTGGTAAACAGGGCATCAGGGGTGGTCTAGGGTTTTTTACAATTGAATTGTAAACATTGTCATATCTGTTAATTCTGTCCCTACACTGTTTTATGACACATAACTAATTTTTGCTTTTGTGTTACGTTAACCTTAATTTTAGTGTAGGCGTTCTAACGCCTACACTAAACCCTGATATACTGTCCAAAATTACATAAAATGTTAGATCGTATAACAGTTATAGTAGTAATACTACTGCACTTCTGATCCACTTTTGTCACTAGATTTGTCACCAGATCTAGAAAAAGTCACCAGAAAAGTCACTAGATTTCTAGGTTGGTAACATTGCCTATTTGAAGGGGTGCTAAGTGAAGGCCACGTTGTTGCTAACGGTCCCTGCTAAGGCCACGTGTTAGGTTGGTAACCCTGCTAAGTCAAGGTCAAAGGTAAAAATAGAAGTTGCAAGGTAATCAAAAATAGTATTCAAGGTCGAAGACTTACGGTGGTGTCATATTTCTTATAGTACGCCGATCCTGGACCAGTTCAAGGTCACCCATGTAAATCTTATGGGGATTTATTTCAAGGTCAGTGAGTTTTCTCGTTATGCCAGAACGCGCTCCACGCATGTTTTGGCGGGGATTTAAATTTCACTCGCCCTCTGGTGGTGAAATCAGAGCTTTTGGAGCTCAAGGTCAAACTTTAAGCGGAGATTTAAAATGTAGTTGGTCAAGGTCAAAGCTAAAGAATTGCAAGGTAATCATAAATCAAAATAGTTTTGAAGGTCAAAGGTTATTGACTTGCGGTGGTGTCATATAACATTTCTTAGAAATATAAAAGGCTAAAAATAGAAGTTGCAAGGTAATCATAAATCTAAAAATAGTTTTAAGGTCAAAGGTTATTGACCTATGGTGGTGTCATATTACATTTCTTAGAAATATAAAAGGTCAAGGTGAAAAGCTAAAATAGAAGTTGCAAGGTAATCATAAATCTAAAAATAGTTTTGAAGGTCAAAGGTTATTGACTTGCGGTGGTGTCATATAACATTTCTTAGAAATATAAAAGGTCAAGGTGAAAAGCTAAAAATAGAAGTTGCAAGGTAATCATAAATCTAAAACTAGTTTTCAAGGTCAAGGGTTATTGACCTACGGTGGTGTCATATTTCTTAGAAATATAAAAGGTCAAGGTGAAAAGCTAAAAATAGAAATTGCAAGGTAATCATAAATCTAAGAATAGAATTTTCGAGGTCGACGACGACGATGACGATCTCATAAGCTATGCATAAAAAGTAGGTCATGAGTTCATTGAAGGTGAATACTCCACTTCAAGCTAAAAATAGAAATTGCAATGTCACCATCCTCATCATATTACAAGGTCAAGGTCCGAAGCTAAAATAGAAACTGTAATGTCATCATCATCATCATCATCATCATATTTACAATTCTTAGAAGTCTAAAAAATAGTGTGTTCAAAGGTTATTGATCTGTATATCATAGCTAAAAATGGCCGGTTCAAGTCCTCACTAAAAGTTGATCGCGTTACAGCTAAAAAGTATAGTGACAGCATGATCGTTGAAAGTAGCTTATGCGCGTAACCAGATGGTAATCAAAGAGATGGTTCATATCTGCACTAATGTAACATAGTGGGGGTCGTTTAGAGTAACAATATAAGGAAATAGTGTAATGGGTAGTGAGTGTTGTGTCAAACATGTGGATGGCATACGCTCAAGAGCAATGGACCAAAGCAACTGACCTGAGAACAGCGGTGGAACGCTTGAAGCAAGAATTTTCAGCATTAGTATTCGATGCCGAACATGAGGCGGTTTACGGGCGAGGTGATTATAGTGAAGCGGAGTGTAACGTCCTAGTGAAAAAGTATGAAAAGGAGTAAAGATATGTGAAAAGTTTTTAAATTTAAAGGAAATATGTAGAACATGTTTTGTAGAAGAACTGAAAGCTGCGCAATTGCATCAGTTTTGCAATGATGTAAAAAAAATGGACGGCATCTCTTGATGGTAGTAGTTCATCCTCATCAGATGCAGATTAGCCTATCGATACAATTATCAAAGTGCACTCTCCTCTAACATCATGATGCAGTAATATATAGGACAGTTCCGGTGTCAACTATAATTCATAAGCGTTCTCGAATCAATAAAATGGATCTATCTGCATTGAACAGTAGCACTTTCTGTAAATCCTTCACGAACGTAAAAGACGCAAAATATAAAGTGATTGATATGAATACTATCAACACAAAGTATGGGAAACATATTATCATTGAAACCCAGAACTTTAAGTGCATACTTACCTTAGGATTTTATGAATAGTTCAAAAGAAGATCGCATTGAAAAGTTTAAGCAATATCTGGTTGAGAATGACGCATTACCAGCACCGGAACTGTAGGAAAGATGACTAATTTAACATTTATGTAAAAAAAATTAATAACATATATATCTATGTATAATTGTTTGGAAATAAATTATATATTTTTGTTGCAAAAAAAAAGTCTTCTATTTTTGATTAAATGAAGGGTATATCATAATGAAGAGAGCTGCTATTGATGAGACTAAAAAATGTGGTGTATAATAATATGGTGTCTGCAGCTATATTGGCTAAGCTCTTCAAGGTTAAGATTTATTGGTATCATATTACAATTCATACCAACCAAAGCAATATCTGGTTGAGAATGACGCATTACCAGCGCCGGAACTGTAGGAAAGATTGCATTAGCGCATATACAACACGCTAACGAAGACAACCAGACAAATATAGAAAAGTAATGATTGTTATAATTGATGTGCAAGGATTCAAAACAGCAAGAAATATATTTACACCTAAGGAACTAGCGATATATAATGGAGAGCAAATTGCTCATTACGTATTCAAACCCCATTTCCATGGCACACCTTGGATAGTGAATTTCAAAAGCAAGCTAATTGGTTAATTCACAACCACCACTTTATCAAGTGGGAATATGGATATACTTCTCCATGTCTATTCCTAGTATACTTAGTGATTGCATATCAACAACAGATGAGGTGTACGTTAAAGGACGGAGAAAGCCACATTTTCGGTGTTTACAAAATTTAAAAGAATATTTGATAAAGGTTATATACCAAATTGGTCTAGTGAACTTTTCAAGATTGTTAAAGTGCGTGTAAGGAATCCGGTCACGTACTTACTACAAGACAGGGACACCTATTTATAGACAGGAACTGCAAAGGTTAAATATCCCGATGTGTATTTGGTGGAAAAGGTCATTTGACGTAAAAGAATAAAGTGTACGTAAAGTGGTTGGGATTAAAATAATATTCATGGATCGATGATGATGATAATGTAGTTTATAAGCATATTATTGTAAGGCAATAATCTCATTTATAATTCAATGATGCCGGTAAGAACAACAAGCACTTTGGAACACTTAAATTACTGTAAAAGCATTACTATTGGTTTAATAACGGATATAAATGTCCTGCTTGTATAGGTACCGACTAGTATGAATATAACTTATTGTAATATAGTGTATTAAGGAACTAACGTAGAATGTAATTTCTGTAAGAATAATAATAAAAGACCAATTGTAATTTGTATTATTTATTAATAATAAAACATACTGATACATAAATATTAGGCCTAAAGTGTTTATGTAGTCCTCAAATGGTCAACCTAAACTGCTTTCAGTCTACAGGAAACAGATACCGCTTCTGAGAAACAGCTACCTGTTTTGAGAAACGGGTACCGGTTTTAGGTCTGTTTTGAGCTGTTTTCGGAAACCGGGAAAGCTGTTTTGAGCTGTTTCTGCCTGTTGCTAGAAAAATAGGTATCTGTTTTGAGCTGACTGCATCAAAGTTTATGCTATTAAACAGGACAGAATTTGTCAAAAATAAATGGATCTATCTGCATTGAACGGTAGCACTTTCTGTAAATCCATCACGAACGTAAAAGACTTGGAGGTGTGTGCAAAACATAAAGTGATTATATGAATACCATCGACATAAAGTATGGTAAACATATTATCATTGAAACCCAGAACTTTAAGTCCATACTTCCCTTACAATTTTATGAATACTTCAAAAGAAGATCGCATTGAAAAGTTTAAACAATATCTGTCTGAGAATGACATGTAGATTACCAGCTCAGGAAAGGCAACTAATTTAACATTTCTGTAAAAAAAATTATAATAACATATGTCTATGTATAATTGTTTGGAAATAAACTATGTATTTTTATTACAAAAATAAAATGTCTTCTATGTTTTGATTAAATGAAGAGTAGGTACATCGTAATGAAGAGAGTTGCTTGGGTAAAGGACTGCCGAGTTATGATTTATTAATGGAAGCAATTGACAACGTTTACGTTACATATAATTGTACCATTGGCAAGATACAATTTTTCATGCAAAACTTTTGTATTTTCAAGAGACACCATCGTTCCTCGAGACTAGCGTGATTAGAGAAATTACACCTCAAGTGGAAGAAGAAGAAAGAAGAACATGTAGCGACTACGACCGACCCTTATTTTGAAAAAGGATGCATGTTTATAATAAAAAGGCTTCTCCGGGATTGCATGATTCAGTAAACTTTTATTGCTAGAAACGGTGAAAGTAATAAGAATGATAAAAGAAAAAAGAATTATTAAGTATTGATGAGAAGGAAAAGACTCGAGGTGTTAATTAAGGAAATAAAAAATTGAGAGTAGATTTAGAGCTGTATGAGGTAAAAAGAAAATGATGCAACTTCGAGTGAATGTGCCATGAAATAAAGGTGCTTTAGTAAATAAATAATTACAGTAGTGTATGTTATATTGCATAAGGAAAAGGCACTTCATTTGAAAAAAATAAAGTGTGTGTAGGCATAGAAGAAAGAAAAAAAGTGAAATTTAAAATGTTTCCATATGGTTTTAATTGAATTTGTATAGATATATATATATATATATATATATATATATATATATATATATATATATATATATATATATATATATTAAACGAGTTTCTTATCATGATTTATTAAATTATACAAATTATGTAGGAAGAATTGACACATAAAGCTTATATATTTATATTTATTTATAAATCACTAGTCCTTTACCCAAAATTCCAATTTTGACATGTAGAATAAACAAGTAAGAGCGCAATAGATAGCACTCAAAAATTCTCAAAACTAAAAGAATGTGAAAAAAAATTTCGATTATTAATGACAAAGTTTGTAGTTTAGTATGTACAGAAAAGTTGAAACTTGTACAAATGAATAAATCATAACACTTTAGTCCTTTACCCAAAATTTTAATTTTGGTATGTAAATAAACATGTAACAGCGCAAAAATAGGAGTTTCAAATTCCAAAATGTGGAAAAACTTTGAACTTCCAACTAGCGCTTTAAAATAAGTTTCCATATGGTTTTAATTGAATTTATATAGATATATATATATATATATTAAACGAGTTTCTTATCATGATTTATTAAATTATCCAAATTATGTAGGAAGAAATGACCATAAAACTTATATTACAAAGAAAGAAAGAAAAGGTCAATAACATTATCCTGTTATATGAAATGTATGTCAGCATTTCTGTATGTGTCTATTTTAAAATAAATAAATACACTCTTTTATAATATCAGATTAATTTTAACTCAAAATTTTGAATTTTGTATATATGCTGAATAAATAACAGCGCAAAGGATAGCATTAAAATAAATTTAGAATATAAAAATTTCAAAACAGTCTTGTGAAAATAGTACATAAAGGTTGAAACTTGCGTACATTTATATTTATATTTATTTATAAATCAGTAGTCCTTTACCCAAAATTCCAATTTTCGGCATGTAGACTAAACAAGCAAGAGCGCAAAAGATAGCACTCAAAATTCTCAAAACTAAAAGAATGTGAAAAAAAATTTCGATTATTAATGACAAAGTTTGTAGTTTTGATACGTAACTGAACGTTGTTAATTGCTTAATAAATCACAACTCGATAATCCTTCACCCAAAAATTCTGAAATTTCGTATACAGATCCAATAAATAAGAGCGCCAATAATAGCAGTTTCGAAAATTTCCCAAAATGTGATAAAAAAAATTTGTTTTACCAATTAAAGCAATATGAAATTGAAAGTTGTTAATTGCTTAATAAATCACAACTCGATAATCCTTTACCCAAAAATTCTGAAATTTCGTATACAGATCCAATAAATAAGAGCGCCAAAGATAGTAGTTTCCAAAATTTCCCAAAATGTGATAAAAAAAAAATGTGTTTTACTAATTGAAGTAGTACGAAACTGAACGTTGTTAATTGCTTAATAAATCAAAACTCCAATGTCCTTTACCCAAAAATTCTGAAATTTCGTATACAGATCCAATAAATTAGAGCGCCAATGATAGAACTAAAAAAATTTGGAAAAAAATTGAAGGTCCTCTTTTACTATTAGAATATTAAACGTGCATTTTTCCCCAAATAAATCGAGCACCAATATGAAATATGATATAATAAAATAATAGTGTAACTAATTTGTATACAATATAAAAAAAAAATGAAATATTAAAATTAAAATTGTAACTAAAAAAAACAAAATTTTTTAAGGTGTGATCTGAAAAAAATCATTTAAATAAAAAAATAAAATAATGTATAGAAATACATACCCTCATCAACCACATTGTTTCAGGTATGTCTTCATCCCTGAACAATATATATTTTAATGCACCACATTTTATGTAACCCACAAAATGGGTCCTGCTGGGAGCTGTTCCATCCCCATGTAGTAGGACTATATCATGCTAAAACAGAAATACTTAAAACTGAAACAACAACAAACATTACTCACATTAGGAAATATTTCCCTTAATTTATTTATAACCATTTTATCTGAAAAATCAAAAGTTAAAACATAAGTTACATATAAATCCTACATACCCTCCTCCACTCTGACAAAATTTAAGTTTTCTACTACAGCTATAATGAAAACGTTAACTTTCAATAAAAAATTTGCATGAAATGTACTTACCAGTCATTACTTTAATTTTTTTTTTTTAACTTTTTTATGCGTTAAATGAACAAGCAGGAATGAACGTATATGGTTGACAATTATCAATTTATATTATAATCACAGGTGAATAACATTATTACTAAGTGTTATACGAGTATGCTTAAGCAAAATAGTTGAAAAGATAGACGAATGAGACAGCTTTGAGTTTGAAAAAAAAAACGTTTAAACATGGCAAGAGCATCATAAATATGATAAGAAGAGAAAGAAAGAAACAGTTATTAAGTATTGATGAGAGAAAGAAAAGACTGAAGGTGTTAATCAAGAAAGTAAAAGCATTGAGGATAGATTTCAAATTATGTACCAAGAAATAACATTATAACCTTATCACATAAAAGTATGTTTAATAGTATCAAATAAAACCATATCAAATTATTTTCTTGTAAATTCAACAACTGTTGATATCACTAAACAGATCCAACTGTCAATTTTACGTTTCAGGTGTGAATACTTTATTTCATAAAATAAAATCATTAGTTTTAGTATTTAGAAAATTTTGGAACTGTTATATCTTTTACACCTGTTATTTGTTCAGTCTATCTACAATAAATTCTAATTTTTCACTCTTAATGATTAAACTGCTATGTAATTATCAATATAAAACTGTTACAAAAAGAAGGTGAACAACATTATGAAATGTAGTAGTAAACAATAAATTATATGTTAATAAATATACTCTTTTTATCATAATTATATGTTAATAAATATACTCTTTTTATCATAACAGCTTAATGGTTAAGTTAAAAATCCTCAATTTTTGCGTGTAGAGAAAATAACAGCGCAAAGGATACCAGTTAAATAAATTCGGAATTTTAAAATCTACAAATGATGTATTCAAACATTTACAAACTCCGTTTCAAATTGTAATGTAAACTGATGACATAAAAATAGAATGTTTGCTAAATGCTTTCACAGCAAAATAACTGCGTTCATTATACTACAACTATTATTAACGCTGCACCGAAAATTACAAGTCATGTTTTAAGTGTTGTTTCAAAAAATTGGGGTAATTTAAAGAGCATCTGGATACATTAAATGGATAAATTGCATGCATATGTTTCTTCTGAGCTTACGTAAGTACAAAAAGGTGTGTTTTAAGTGCTTTTTGTTGTTTCAAAATGGAATTGGCTAATTTAAGTGTAATTTTTTCATATTTCGAAAAAATTTATACGTAAAATGATAGATTACCACTTCTAAAACACAACTGCGCTGAAAAAAAAATTTTTTTTGCTCGGAATTAGGCGAAAAATTTAAATTTTTAAGAGCGCATTTTTTCTAGGACTTTATGGATATGTATACGAAATTTCAGAATTTTTGGGTAAAGGATTATCGAGTTGTGATTTATTAAGCAATTAACAACTTTCAATTTCATATTGCTTTAATTGGTAAAACAAATTTTTTTTATCACATTTTGGGAAATTTTCGAAACTGCTATTATTGGCGCTCTTATTTATTGGATCTGTATACGAAATTTCAGAATTTTTGGGTAAAGGATTATCGAGTTGTGATTTATTAAGCAATTAACAACGTTCAGTTACGTATCAAAACTACAAACTTTGTCATTAATAATCGAAATTTTTTTTCACATTCTTTTAGTTTTGAGAATTTTGGAGTGCTATCTATTGCGCTCTTACTTGTTTACTCTACATGTCAAAATTGGAATTTTTGGGTAAAGGACTAGTGATTTATAAATAAATATAAATATATAAGCTTTATGTGTCAATTCTTCCTACATAATTTGTATAATTTAATAAATCATGATAAGAAACTCGTTTAATATATATATATATATATATATATATATATATATATATATATATATATATATATATCTATACAAATTCAATTAAAACCATATGGAAACATTTTAAATTTCACTTTTTTCTTTCTTCTATGCCTACACACACTTTATTTTTTCAAATGAAGTGCCTTTTCCTTATGCAATATAACATACACTACTGTAATTATTTATTTACTAAAGCACCTTTATTTCATGGCACATTCACTGAAGTTGCATCATTTTCTTTTTACCTCATACAGCTCTAAATCTACTCTCAATTTTTTATTTCCTTAATTAACACCTCGAGTCTTTTCCTTCTCATCAATACTTAATAATTCTTTTCTCTTTTATCATTCTTATTACTTTCACCGTTTCTAGCAATAAAAGTTTACTGAATCATGCAATCCCGGAGAAGCCTTTTATTATAAACATGCATCCTTTTTCAAAATAAGGTCGGTCGTAGTCGCTACATGTTCTTCTTCTTCTTCTTCTTCCACTTGAGGTGTAATTTCTCTAATCACGCTAGTCTCGAGGAACGATGGTGTCTCTTGAAAATACAAAAGTTTTGCATGAAAAATTGTATCTTGCCAATGGTACAATTATATGTAACGTAAACGTTGTCAATTGCTTCCATTAATAAATCATAACTCGGCAGTCCTTTACCCAAGCAACTCTCTTCATTACGATGTACCTACTCTTCATTTAATCAAAACATAGAAGACATTTTATTTTTGTAATAAAAATACATAGTTTATTTCCAAACAATTATACATAGACATATGTTATTATAATTTTTTTTTACAGAAATGTTAAATTAGTTGCCTTTCCTGAGCTGGTAATCTACATGTCATTCTCAGACAGATATTGTTTAAACTTTTCAATGCGATCTTCTTTTGAAGTATTCATAAAATTGTAAGGGAAGTATGGACTTAAAGTTCTGGGTTTCAATGATAATATGTTTACCATACTTTATGTCGATGGTATTCATATAATCACTTTATGTTTTGACACACCTCCAAGTCTTTTACGTTCGTGATGGATTTACAGAAAGTGCTACCGTTCAATGCAGATAGATCCATTTATTTTGACAAATTCTGTCCTGTTTAATAGCATAAACTTTGATGCAGTCAGCTCAAAAACAGATACCTATTTTTCTAGCAACAGGCAGAAACAGCTCAAAACAGCTTTCCCGGTTTCCGAAAACAGCTCAAAACAGACCTAAAACCGGTACCCGTTTCTCAAAACAGGTAGCTGTTTCTCAGAAGCGGTATCTGTTTCCTGTAGACTGAAAGCAGTTTAGGTTGACCATTTGAGGACTACATAAACACTTTAGGCCTAATATTTATGTATCAGTATGTTTTATTAATAAATAATACAAATTACAATTGGTCTTTTATTATTATTCTTACAGAAATTACATTCTACGTTAGTTCCTTAAGTACACACTATATTACAATAAGTTATATTCATACTAGTCGGTACCTATACAAGCAGGACATTTATATCCGTTATTAAACCAATAGTAATGCTTTCTACAGTAATTTAAGTGTTCCAAAGTGCTTGTTGTTCTTACCGGCATCATTGAATTATAAATGAGATTATTGCCTTACAATAATATGCTTATAAACTACATTATCATCATCATCGATCCATGAATATTATTTTAATCCCAACCACTTTACGTACACTTTATTCTTTTTACGTCAAATGACCTTTTCCACCAAATACACATCGGGATATTTAACCTTTTGCAGTTCCTGTCTATAAATAGGTGTCCCTGTCTTGTAGTAAGTACGTGACCGGATTCCTTACACGCACTTTAACAATCTTGAAAAGTTCACTAGACCAATTTGGTATATAACCTTTATCAAATATTCTTTTAAATTTTGTAAACACCGAAAATGTGGCTTTCTCGTCCTTTAACGTACACCTCATCTGTTGTTGATATGCAATCACTAAGTATACTAGGAATAGACATGGAGAAGTATATCCATATTCCCACTTGATAAAGTGGTGGTTGTGAATTAACCAATTAGCTTGCTTTTGAAATTCACTATCAAGGTGTGCCATGAAATGGGGGTTTGAATACGTAATGAGCAATTTGCTCTCCATTATATATCGCTAGTTCCTTAGGTGTAAATATATTTCTTGCTGTTTTGAATCCTTGCACATCAATTATAACAATCATTACTTTTCTATATTTGTCTGGTTGTCTTCGTTAGCGTGTTGTATATGCGCTAATGCAATCTTTCCTACAGTTCCGGCGCTGGTAATGCGTCATTCTCAACCAGATATTGCTTTGGTTGGTATGAATTGTAATATGATACCAATAAATCTTAACCTTGAAGAGCTTAGCCAATATAGCTGCAGACACCATATTATTATACACCACATTTTTTTAGTCTCATCAATAGCAGCTCTCTTCATTATGATATACCCTTCATTTAATCAAAAATAGAAGACTTTCTTTTTTTGCAACAAAAAATATATAATTTATTTCCAAACAATTATACATAGATATATATGTTATTATTTTTTTTTACATAAATGTTAAATTAGTCATCTTTCCTACAGTTCCGGTGCTGGTAATGCGTCATTCTCAACCAGATATTGCTTAAACTTTTCAATGCGATCTTCTTTTTGAACTATTCATAAAATCCTAAGGTAAGTATGCACTTAAAGTTCTGGGTTTCAATGATAATATGTTTCCCATACTTTGTGTTGATAGTATTCATATCAATCACTTTATATTTTGCGTCTTTTACGTTCGTGAAGGATTTACAGAAAGTGCTACTGTTCAATGCAGATAGATCCATCTTTATTGATTCGAGAACGCTTATGAATTATAGTTGACACCGGAACTGTCCTATATATTACTGCATCATGATGTTAGAGGGGAGAGTGCACTTTGATAATTGTATCGATAGGCTAATCTGCATCTGATGAGGATGAACTACTACCATCAAGAGATGCCGTCCATTTTTTTTACATCATTGCAAAACTGATGCAATTGCGCAGCTTTCAGTTCTTCTACAAAACATGTTCTACATATTTCCTTTAAATTTAAAAACTTTTCACATATCTTTACTCCTTTTTCATACTTTTTCACTAGGACGTTACACTCCGCTTCACTATAATCACCTCGCCCGTAAACCGCCTCATGTTCGGCATCGAATACTAATGCTGAAAATTCTTGCTTCAAGCGTTCCACCGCTGTTCTCAGGTCAGTTGCTTTGGTCCATTGCTCTTGAGCGTATGCCATCCACATGTTTGACACAACACTCACTACCCATTACACTATTTCCTTATATTGTTACTCTAAACGACCCCCACTATGTTACATTAGTGCAGATATGAACCATCTCTTTGATTACCATCTGGTTACGCGCATAAGCTACTTTCAACGATCATGCTGTCACTATACTTTTAGCTGTAACGCGATCAACTTTTAGTGAGGACTTGAACCGGCCATTTTTAGCTATGATATACAGATCAATAACCTTTGAACACACTATTTTTTAGACTTCTAAGAATTGTAATATGATGATGATGATGATGATGATGACATTACAGTTTCTATTTTTAGCTTCGGACCTTGACCTTGTAATATGATGAGGATGGTGACATTGCAATTTCTATTTTTAGCTTGAAGTGGAGTATTCACCTTCAATGAACTCATGACCTACTTTTTATGCATAGCTTATGAGATCGTCATCGTCGTCGTCGACCTCGAAAATTCTATTCTTAGATTTATGATTACCTTGCAATTTCTATTTTTAGCTTTTCACCTTGACCTTTTTATATTTCTAAGAAATATGACACCACCGTAGGTCAATAACCCTTGACCTTGAAAACTAGTTTTAGATTTATGATTACCTTGCAACTTCTATTTTAGCTTTTCACCTTGACCTTTTATATTTCTAAGAAATGTTATATGACACCACCGCAAGTCAATAACCTTTGACCTTCAAAACTATTTTTAGATTTATGATTACCTTGCAACTTCTATTTTAGCTTTTCACCTTGACCTTTTATATTTCTAAGAAATGTAATATGACACCACCATAGGTCAATAACCTTTGACCTTTAAAACTATTTTTAGATTTATGATTACCTTGCAACTTCTATTTTTAGCCTTTTTATATTTCTAAGAAATGTTATATGACACCACCGCAAGTCAATAACCTTTGACCTTCAAAACTATTTTTGATTTATGATTACCTTGCAATTTTTTAGCTTTGACCTTGACCAACTACATTTTAAATCTCCGCTTAAAGTTTGACCTTGAGCTCCAAAAGCTTCCGATTTCACCACCAGAGGGCGAGTGAAATTTAAATCCCCCGCCAAAAACATGCGTGGAGCGCGTTCTGGCATAACGAGAAAACTCACTCGACCTTGAAATAAATCCCCATAAGATTTACATGGGTGACCTTGAACTGGTCCAGGATCGGCGTACTATAAGAAATATGACACCACCGTAAGTCTTCGACCTTGAATACTATTTTGATTACCTTGCAACTTCTATTTTACCTTTGACCTTGACTTAGCAGGGTTACCAACCTAACACGTGGCCTTAGCAGGGACCGTTACCAACAACGTGGCCTTCACTTAGCACTTCAAATAGGCAATGTTACCAACCTAGAAATCTAGTGACTTTTCTGGTGACTTTTTCTAGATCTGGTGACAAATCTATGACAAAAGTGGATCAGAAGTGCAGTAGTATTACTACTAGTTATCTCACATATTAAATCACCTAACTATCAATTATCCATATTTGTTGATTCACATTTCAAGAAAGTTGTGAACTTTAAATCAGAATTTGCTATTACGAACTCTTTAGACGCAATACATAAAAATAATAAATTGGACACTTCATTAGATGCTCACCGGGTTAGTTTCGATATAAAAAACCTCTTCCTAGTAATAAATAGAAAGGAAGTAATCCGATTGGTTAAAAAAATCTTTATTAAACGTAACCTCTGTGACGGAAAAATGTTTGATATTTGTTTAAAAGAAAACTTTTTTCAATTTAAGAACGTAATGTATAAGCAAGAGGTATAGGGTTCAATATGGGTACCCAAGTAAAACATAGATATTGGTAACATATAGGAACAGCGTTATGGGACCAATATTACGATGTTAACATTTCGCTGTAATGGCCAAATAAAGTTATTTAATATTGGGTATACATATATTATCCATTTTGAACCAATGACAATAATAAAAATGGACTAATATAATAGTTCAATATTACTCCAGTTTGGTAACACTAACAATTTGCAATATTGAACCAGTGTAGTATTTTAATATTGGCGAAATATAATTTACTCATAATTTAAACTACCACAATAATACAACGTTGGGCATATTAATTAAAATTAGTATTCGAGAATATTGATCAAATGTAGCATTCCAATATTAATTTGCCATATTGTATCAATGTGTACAATTATGATTTGCCTATTTTTACTTTCTTGCGGCTTACGATGGGTTTAAATAAAGGATTTTTTTAACATGGCAACTTATAGAGAATCACGAGAGAATCTTGTTTCAATTATTACCATGCAGTTGTAGAGGACCTCAGATTGAAAATAAACAAAACTGTCCCAGACTTCGTAAGCAGCAAGATATAATGTAAGAAAAATATCAGCAGAAAGCAGAGCAAGTATTTTTCTATCAAATATTTTTCAATTTTCTAATATTTATGTACCTCATCATTTGAAGAAATTCACCTAGATATTTCAGATTTATTTGGATTTCATCTTCATTGTTTAATTTATACTTATTATTAAATGTGTCCTTATAAAGTATCTACGGTTTTGCAAAAATTACCACAAACATGTGATACGCCTAAGGCTCTAGCTTACCTACATATAAATTATAGGTTCAATAAAAAAAAACTCAAATACGTCACAATTCGACTTACCCGTAATCCGATCAAGTAAACAGTCCTTTCTGCATCTACCATATAGGTAAATAAAAGTGCATAATCTGATTTTTGAATTTATCTTCAAACTTTAAACCTTTTCTTGTAAATGGAGTATTGAGTGGCCCTGTATTATATGTAAAACCCAATTAATCACCCATATTGAAGCGTAAGATTTTTCTTATTATAAAATAAGTGGGTAATATGTACCTAGCTTCTATTATTCATCTTACAAGCCGGATCACACTGCAAGTATGACTCATCTAGTCTACCTTTAAACAATAAAATAGTACCATAATCTAACGCAGTACGTGAAAATAAATAATTTTTAACATTTCCTTTATTTCGTAGTTATTTTTTGTTACTATAAAAATTGGAATTTTATACACTAAACGTTTCATATCTCGAAAAGTAGCCATAGGATATAATTTTACCATCAGGAATTTTGAACGAGGACACCGAGATGTACACTTATCAAACATTCAGAAACTTTGACGGAACTTTTTTAATGTTATTTTACGCAATATTTGGAATGTAAAAATACATGCTTAATCCAAGAAAGATCTGTGACAGCTTGAATTGCCCTATAACTATCAATATTTTTATTTTGATCATTAAGTGTGTATTTTGGCTACATATATCAGCCAAAAATTTTCTAAAATATTTAAAATGGACATTTTGCTACGTACTTAAAAAATTTTTGGGATCTTGAACTTCAACGCTCTGTATATCGAAAACTAGCCATAAGGTAGAATTGTGCCCATGAAGACTTTTGATCAGAACATTAAGTACTATTACATATCAAAAATTCAGACAATTTGAAATTTGACGGTGCTCTCGTTTGCATAAGAAAAGTGCATAGTCCTTCCGCATGAAGGCCTACGAGATAATTTTGTCGACAAAACAAGCACTTAAACGCAATAGGTATACAGGGGGTGAAAATAAGGGTGTTATTTTGGAGGCAAACTTTCAAATTTTAACATAGAAGATTGAAACTCAGGTGATCAATAACTCACATGAAATGCAATTTTTTGCAATTTTTGACACTTTCAAAATTGAATATGGCCGCAGCTACAGTAACATATACATTTTTTCTGTAGAAATATACAGGGTGGGTGTCTACTTCGTGGACGGATGGTTTTTCCTGGACTATTAGATGTATAAAAACCAATTTTGGTGTGGTAATACACGATCATTGGACCTACATTCTGAAAATAATTAGGTATATACAGAGTGATTGACAAAAATATGCCCACACAAAGTTGTATTTTTTAAATGGAAAACCCTGCATATTTTTACATTTTTGGATTCACTGTTACATTTAGAATGAAAGTGTGGAAATTTGTATCACTAACCGTTCTTCAGATATCGTCACTTCAGTACCAGAATAGAGTTAACGTAGGTTTCATGGCCTTCTTGAGATGTTGATACTTTTACGTAAAAATGTTCTAAAATAAAAATTTACTATGACAATAGAATTCAATAAATCAAATCAGGTAGGATAGCCGTTCATAATAAAGAGGAACAATCGCATCTATTGTATTGACGTTTGTATAATCATTCAAATATTGTTCCAGTAGTTTGTGTGTTTTTGGATTGTCGTCTTGTCAATTTTTGTATAAAATCAATTTTTCCAAAGAAGAAATGGTCGATATGATCTTTATTTACGGCGAAGCTCCAAGAAATGCTTTGATGGCTACTCGTTTGTACTGTGAACGATACCCAGAGAGAAGACAGCCGTGGAAAGAATCGTTTATGAATGCAGATGAGAGATTTCTAAATTGTGGAAGTGTGTGTTATCCCAAACGCGCAAAAACAAGCCCAAATGAAGAAATTGAGTTATGTCATCTCTTATGGAAAATCCGCAAATTAGTACCAGAGAGCTAAGTACACACCTAGACCTAAATAGAATTTAAGAGATGACACTTAAGCAATTATTCGAAATTGATTTATTCAAAATTGTCTCCAAGCATTTTTTTTTGTTTTTTTTATATTTTCTAGGCAACCAGCCACTCTTATGGATGCAACTAACCTGATTCTTCTAAAGCTACTAGTATAGGGGATATGAATTTTCAACTATTTTGGTTACAAAACAAACTTGGGATTTTGGAAATAAACTTTGTTCATTTGCGCTAATGAAATGATATCCTAATGAAAACACTACTTCCGGTTTTTCCGCAAATTGAAAACATTCCTCGTATTGCTGGTATAACATACACATATTCTTCCTTTATTTGAAAGGGAGTGAAATTTGCTTTAAAATGATATGAAATAGTCCATAGTTATCTTGAAAGATAAGCGAGATATCTATTTTTAATTTTCAACCTACATATACATATGTAGGTATAGAATGTTATGCAATCGACCTTTTTTTTCACTATTGCTAAATCGACTTATTAGCTCATTTTACAACTTTTCGCCAAGTTTCTTCAAGATCGGCCATGATGTCTGGATGTCTCGGGGAGGGGAGGTTTATTTTGGTCAGTCAACAGCTGAATATTTCATAGATATAAAAATACCCCATATATTTTTTAGTATTTGGCATTTTGCAAGAAAGTCCTGTAATGCATTAGCATTCATCCAGTTTAGTATTGATTTTGTATTGAATAATAAATATTAAACCAATGTATAAAAATTTACTATATTGGCCCGATTTGTTTTGCTACCTAAAATACAATTTCAATAACAACAAATTATCTATATTAATCGCTAAACCTAGATTTCTTCTTTTATTACGCACTCTAATTTTTCGTTGCCAATTAGTAAGCACATATCTTTTCCTGCATGTGATTTGCAGGGAAGGCCAAACTGCAAATTTAACATTTCTTAATTGTTAATGTCATCATTAATGTGATCGTTTATACTACAAACGATAGTTGCCGTATCTTATTTTAATTATGATATTTTTAGTAGAAATAGAAAACAAAAGAGGACGTAAAATGGAACTCCCCATTGTGAATTAATTTCCTATAAAATGTACTGTCAACTACTACAATTTGATGTTTCTCTTTCAAACAATTACACAATAGCTTGATCGATGGATTCATCAAGGCCTATCAAAATATGATCTATTACATCGAAAGTTTTGGAAAACTATAAAAGGATTAACAATGTGTACTTACTTTATCAATGCATGATCAGATATCGTCGCTTACTTTTAACAGTGCAGTCTTCATCATATTTGGGTACGTTAATGGTGGCAATTCAAAGCTTACGATTTATAGTTTCCAATGTATCCTGTAAAACATGTAGGGGTTATAGAAAAATTCTTACGCGAGATGGAATGCACTTGTATAGTTCTGTATTGTTTTAACCAGGTTTACGAAAAAAATTTATCATGGTGTTGGTGCATTCATATCCTGAAAGGTTTAAATACGATTAGCTTGGTTGGCCATTTGTGCTCTACATATGTAATTACCAAGGTAAGTACTTCAATGAATGATAGTTCAGTCGAGCTTGAATGTATGTCGTTTGATGCTAAAATTAGGCCATTCGAGACAATTTTGTGAAATGAGTGAGGACACTTTTTCGCGTACCTAGTAATTATTCATAGCGATGCGAGGTACAGCACCAAACTACTATTCAGACCTGTGTAGCGATAATTTTATGAGTGCACGGGGGGGGGATTAAAAGGTGGTAATCAAGACAAATAAACAATATTTCCATTCTGTAATAAAAATATACTTAATTCATTTGAATCAATCAAGTTGTATAAAAAATTATGAAAATGTAAACATTCACCCATTATTACACATATTAAAATACTTATCTTTTTGGGTTTTTAATTGTGTATGTGTGTAATTGAATCTTTAGTAAATCGAGCAAAAGAATTTGTATCCTGAATTTTTGAAAGATGAACATAAATACTTAACAATATCCTTACAAGATAATGGGTATTCACTTACTGATATGAATAATGCTATTACGTCTTCTAGACATAACTATAAAGAAAAACCATTTCTTAATGTTGATACTGCTTTTCTTCCTTTTATAACTAATGTTATAGATAGAATTGAATTGAAAAAATCCTACATTACTATGGCATTAGGACTATTTTTAAACCTACGAGAAAAATTATGGAACAGTCAAGACGTTTCAAACCCATTATCACCTTTCGGAGTGTATAAGTTATCTTGTTCACGTGAAAAAGTATAAATTTGAACCGCAAAAGGTAGCTTTGATACAAGACATAAATAACATATGAGATTTTGTAGATTAGGTCAATCAGAGAAATCTGCGGTAGCTGACCATTCCTTCAATAATTTAAATCATGACATTCTATATGATAATATGGAAGTATTGTGAAGGAAAACTCATTAATACGTTTGTTTACAACGTAAAGGTATTGAGATATACAAACATCCTAATAATTTTGATGGACAAGGAGAAAATCCGTTCAAATAGGTTTTAGCATTTTATAATTAAATAAAAGCATAATGATACGTCTTAGTTTTAAATTTTAATTTTAGCTTTTGTTATGTCTAGGTTTTTTTGGTGTGTCCTTTTCCTAGACCTTCAAGTAAATAATGCTTTACCAATTCTATGTTAAATTATCACAGCACTATAATTAACATAAGTAGTTGAAATTCAAATTAAAATTAACACATAAAACTTACTCCATTATGCTTTTTATTGCTAATAACACCGGAACTTATTTTAATTGTACTGTTGCAATTTTTAAATACTTTCATTAATTTCAAATTAAAGTTTTTCAGAACTTTACACCTACAGCATAACTTGATTAAATTTTGTTAAATTTGTTAGCCTTCGACCGTTAGTGGGTGTTCTGATTTGTCATCTTCAAGGCAGATTAATCACATTTATTAATGATTTAGTTATTCTCTACTAAAATTGTATTCCATAGTGGGCTTTACACGTTTATCAAACTGTTACATTAATAGCAGGCTTATCTTAGTGTTTCGAATTTTTTAATTATCACAAAATTGTTTCGACATCTTTAACAATATTAATAGATAATATTACTACTGACGAAGATAACTGTAAGTGTTATCGAAACGTTTAGATTGTATAACTTAAATATGCAAATACAACATTAAAAAATCCAAAAGGTATAATGAATAAACAATTTATTTGTAGCTCACGATTTAGGCCATTTACAGAATTTAGTTTAATCATTTTGCGCCACTTGAATACTTGATTTGTAGCTCAGGATATGGGCAAATTTCGATAATTTCTTCCTCAACTTTAAACAAATATGCAAGTCTGATTAAGCTGCGGTTCAAAATTGTTTTGTCTGATCCTTATAAATGCTCAATTCCAATTGAATGTTATAGAACGTTAATTTAAAGATAACTAGAGTGGCCGTATTATTTACCGTGTGTGACTGGGATGAGCGTTTTTGATGAAGAACTGATAGAGACCTTCAGCCTCTTCCGATTTAGTGTGGATGTGCTGTAGGTCCAGTAGCGCCTTAGTACATCTTTGAGATTTTATTTATACAATACAAACAAAAGCTACCTTTGCCGACTTTTTTGCCCTTTTATTTATTGCAAGGGCGCGTACTTCTCAAACATGCCAGCGGTAGTATGTTGGTAGAGCCATTCCTGCACACAACTGCTAAGCGAGCTTTTAATAACGGAATAATTAGAATTAATCAACATTAAACGCTAACTGAAATCTTAAATGTTAATATTCGTATCGACCACTAAACTAAAAACATCGTTAAAACCAAATGAGAACTCAACAAAGCTCTAAACCAGCAAAAGCATTAAATGACGTATTGATAACAAGTATTTACATTTCCACAAAACTTTAGTGCATGTAAAATAGTTTGTTTATTTAAACTGTCACTCCAAAATGTACATTAATGATATACTGTAAGGTTATTTTGACGCACCGTGTATGTGCAGGGTTTTGATAACGTGTGTAACGTGTTTTGAGTGCAGCTGAAGCGAGTTTGCATGAAAAGATTTTCTTTTTTTGTGAGTATGAGTAGCGTAGGTGGTGTAAATGATACGGCACTGGATTTTTAATGAAGCCTTAGTTACCGTATTAAGGAATAGTTAAATATTATAGAAAAATTTTCGTGTTGAAAGCGTTAGATTTGATTGAGAACTAATGCTTTGGGTAAATTTTTATTGATACGCCTCTGGAAGGACTGTTTGTCTTTTGCTACCAGGTGTAGAGGAACTTGCTTAAATGAAACGGGTGTAGACTTACGAATGAATGAGTTTACCATTTTTGTGATGATATTTTAACGTACAATAAGGGATTCATATGCATATTTTTGATTGTAGAAATTTTTGGTAATGTTGTGCAATATTGATAAATGGAACGCGTATATGTGTATGTATAGGGACATTAGAATTTGATGTTCTCACGTAAATTGTGCGGAAATAAAATTCGCGCACCTGCAAAATGTATATGAAAAGTTGAGTTATGATCTGGAGAATATACTGAATGAATGTGGTGAGGATATATGATTTCTTCGAGGAAATTTTATAAATTTTTACATAAAATAAAGATGGCGACGAGTGTTGTATAAGGGTAGCGTGATGTCCATGTTGGACATTGTGGCGCGTGAGTAGAGCCGCAGTGGAATGCTCAGTTGTAATATGTGAATTTTAAGCTTAGCGCGAACTTATTGTGACGTATTGGTAATATGGCGAGCAGAAGGTATATAAGTGAGTGCCCAAATGCGAGAAGAACTGAGCTGGTAGCGTAGTGGTGCTACAACCTGCTTAGCATTCGGGAGGTAATGGGTTCGATTCTCGTTACCGTCTACCATGTATGATATTTTTTCAGGGTTTTCCTCATACGTAGCGGCATGGTTACTGCGTATATGCACACCATATGCGGCTACTTAGGTGAATTCTGGGGTAGTATATTCCCCCTCAGAACCCTAACTCCGTTCCTTCCGATACTATCCTGACCACACCTATCCTTAATCCCACTATACATATATACGTAATGTATGTATGTATGCTGGGAATCCACGATTGTGGCCGAAGTAGCTCGGGAAGCTCGAGCAGCCCTCCTTACCCCTTGGGGAAGGAATGAAATACGTTGCATTTTTTTTCTGGGAGAAGAGAGTTTTAGATTTTGTGAGTCAGAACCGACGGCCTAAGTTAGGTAAAGATCGCGTGCGTTAAGGGGAACCATTAGAATGGGGTAGTGTGGTGTTGTTTATGTAATTTGAGTTTCCGTAGTACGCATTTAAAGCGGATATAGTAACCCATAAGGGGATAAATCGTTTAGACATTCATAAATAAACAAGTTTAATATATTGAGAAGCTGAAGAAGAACATCAGTGACCTTTCTTCAAGCAATTTTAAAAGTGCGAAAGCAGATTTGAACATAACGTAGCAAATATTTTGTGATAGTGTTAGTGGTTGAGCGCCTGATCCAAATTTATTATATAAAGAAAGCCTGCAGTGACCAGTTAAGCAAACGAAACAGGAATTTCTAAAAGTTGGTTAAAACGTTTGTGAACATTATTAATTTTGTATGAGGTACATTTGTACAAGTGTTAGCAATACCAGGTGGAGTGTACAAAGAAAATAAAGAGTTTTACTATTTACATGGAAGCAAATATACTTCATTGTAATAAATGTTTGAAAGGGCAAACATTAAAGCTATAAGGTGATGTTAGGGTATGCGGAAGAGCCCATACATCAAGTACGCAAGTGAACAAACGATAGACACTGCGTTAGTGATTACGGCTTACCTCTTGTGATTATGTGCATAGTATATTCACAAAGCTAAGAAGGTTTATTGGGAGCAGACCATATGGACTACAATTTTTTTACTACACCGATAAAGGACTAAGTACCTTATTGAAGCAAGACAAGTACGATTATCTTTGAGTACATCCTTTTATTGTTGTGTTAATTACAGATCTTTCGAAGTAAAAGGTAATCGGACTTGAACTATTTTGTGTTTTAGTGTTAAGGATTTGTAGTTCATCTAACCACGCTGTTGTGAAGATTTACATGCGAATTTGTCAATATATATATATATATATATATATATATATATATATATATATATATATATATATATATATATATATATATCCATTGTTTAATTGATTTAGTTGTTTATTTATCTCAAATCTGATACATTTGTAGAATTTCCGTAACAGGTTACATTTATTTTTTGTTGTTGTTTATCACTGAATTTAATCTTTGTCTATTTGGAGTTTGATGATCCTCCTGAAATTGCATAATAAGCCAGGTCGATTGCAAAATTTTATTTTAGCTTTGAAGCGCCGAACACTATTAACAAAGTACTTTTTTTTTATTATTATTCAGCATAAATTACCGTTTTGAGCTAATAAAGTTTGAACATATCAATGCATCTCTATATACGATTTTACAGATAAAGTATTGATAAAATATAACCATGTTATTGACGGTACATGAGTAGGATTCAATCCTGTCTTCCACACTCAGATAGGATTAATTTACCATCTCGCCTACGACGATTTATTCTAGCAATATTTAAGATTGTGGTGGCGCCAAGAGACATTTTTCTTGGACTGAGCTGTATAAGTTGTGAATTTATGGTAAGTGTAAGGTGTTTGAACTTGCTATTCAGTCATTTTACCCTTATCTCGACTCCGCCCATTTCCACTGTAGCTGGCTTGGCAACCCGGTTACTAATACAAGCGCACGCGACGCCTAGTGCGGATTGGATGTGTAACATAATCATTTCCCACCCAACGTGGAGGGCCTGTGTGAGTACTTGTGTTTGTGTCTCTGCGTGTGATTGTACTGGAGTTTAGATTACTGATTTTCACAAATTTTGACGGGACTTGGATAGTTGAGCGTGTATTGATGCGTATGCTATTTTTTTTGGCGAAGAGACATTTAGCGTGTGAGTTATTGCATTAGGGACTTTGAGCTTTTTGTTTGTTGAGTGCATTCTTTTGTTTTGAATGGTACTTATGTGGTATTAACGAGTTGGTTGGTAGTAGGCCTTAACCGGCGCCTATTGAACTATTGAAGTACATTGTAAATTTTTTTTTTGGCATGATGGGTTATAAGAGTTATATTGATTGTGTGATGCTATGTGTATGTAGGATTTTGAATGTGAACCGATTTTTGAAGTTTTAACGAATTATGACGTTTATTGTAATGGATTTTTGAATTTTAAGACTTTTTTATGACGAATTTATGTATTGACGTTGTGTGTTCATTAGTTTGGAACAGTTTTGCTGGTATCTTTTTGTAGTACGAATTAATGACGTTTGTTGAGAATACATTAGTTATCAGTTAGGAGTTGTTGCCCAATTTGATTTAGTGAACAATGTTATTTGTTCTTGACGAAATGTTTGAGAGTTTTGAGGTAAATGGCGTTAAGCCATATTGGGTCGCATGTGATTGCGAATTACCGTGTGCTTTTGCACAAATGTTGAGTGAGGAAGCCATTCAGCTTGCGTTTGTGGTGTGAGTGAGCATCCCTGACGGATGAATTTCTCTAGTTTATTGTGGAATATTTTTACCGATTTGTGACTATGATTATTTGGGTTACTTTGTAGTACTTGAGCTTTGCTGATCTACCTCTCCATTAGATTAGGTTTAAGGTTTTGAACGGTAGTTAGGTAGTGGCGAGTTTGCGAGTGAGCAAAATATTAATGAGCTTAGGCCGCTGCACTGTATGGTGGATGTATTGAGTAAACTTTTTGTGCTCTCTTTTGATTTTAGTAGCTAATATTTCGGATATTAGTGTTTGTCCTTGTGACGATTTTGATTTTAGAATTTTGAGATAGGGATCCTCTTCTTAAAGTCCACGTTCAACTCGAGCAGCATGATTGGAGGTGTGCATAGTTAGTTATAGGGTACATTTCGTTTAAGTTAGCGTTAGGTGCATTTAGGTTAGGTGTATAGTTGGACTTATGTTTAGGGTAGTATATTTTGGGGTAGGGTTAGGATAAAGGTCCTGGGAGTCATGAACCTAGTCCTTTATCATGTTAAGGACGTCATTGTGGTGTGTTTGTCGACTTTGTCGGATTTTTTAGTATTGTTATTGATATTGTTGTTAGTCTTGTTTTATTTTTGTCTGACGACGTTACTGAGTGAGGAGTTGTAACGAATTTTAAATTTTCGAGTTTGTCGGATTTTTGTTATTGCTGTTAGATTATTAGTTTATGTGTTGATGATGGAGGTTTGAATTGTGATTATGTTATGGTTATTTTTGCCGTCAGATGGATGTTGGTCGGAAAACTATTGGGCGCGTAGAGATGACTATTACGTTTGAGTGTTTCGGACTTTGTTTGTTTTGCTATTTGCTATTTTGTGTTTTAGTATTAAGGAGTTGTGGTTCATTTAACCACGATGTTGTAAAGATTTACATGCGAATTTGTCAATATATATATATATATATATATATATATATATATATATATATATATATATATATATATATATATATATATATATATCTATTGTTTAATTGATTTCGTTGTTTATTTATCTCAAATACATTTGTAGAATTTCCTTAACAGGTTACATTTATTTTTCGTTGTTGTTTTTCACTCATTTTAATCTTTGTCTATTTGGAGTTTGATGATCGTCCTGAAATTGCATAATAAGCCAGGTCGATTGCAAAATTTCATTTTAGCTTTGAAGTGTTGAAGCCGAACAAACTGCTTCTTTTTTATTATTATTCAGCATAAATTACCGTTTTGAGCTAATAAAGTTTGAACATACCAATGAATGTCTATATACGATTTTACAGATAAAGTATTGATAAAGTATAACAATTTTATTGACGGTACAAACACTAATCATTCTAACGTAGAATTATTCAGCAATTTACGAATAGTTTCTCTTTTAGGACATTTTAAAAGCTACATAAGTTAACGTTTTATTTTTATGAATGGGAATTTCTATTTATACAGGGTGTGTTCAGTAAGTTATAACAACCCGTGTATCATTAAATTTTCTTTGAGTTGATTTGTTTGGGAGTGTGTTTGACTTTGAGAAGTTAGTGTATGGATTTACTGAGTAGGCTTCAATCTTGTCTTCCACAGTCAGATAGGATTAATTTACCATCTCGCCTAAGACGATTTATTCCAGCAAAATTTTAGATTGTGGTGGCGCCAAGGTACATTTTTCCGGGACTGAGCTGTATAAGTTGTGAATTTATGGTACGTGTAAGGTGTTTGAGCTTGTTATTACATGATTTTACTCCTTATATCGAGCCCGCCCATTTCCACTGTGTAACAACTCTCTTTTCTATCCTTAATTACATTTGTAACAACTCCTAATGTTCGGGTGTCAAATGTAATACCTCACTTCTTCGTTACGTTTACTTTAATTATGACTACTAATTAATAATTCTTACTTTTCCTTTTCTAGCTCAGTCGGAATTTTTACTTGCAAAATTGGGATCGGGGTTCGTTATTCAGGCTCTCAACACATTGAACAAATAGATTACAAAGGTTTATATACATATAACTTTATTTCCTATTTATTACACTTCTATATTGTATGGTTATTTAATTTTCAACTAAGATATAGATACAGGTAAATATACTGAACTGTGATCCCGGCTCTCGAGTGTCCACTATAACGGTTAACTCCCTCTTTGTTCTCTTTAAGTAGACATCCTTCGTCCAGGTACTAATGGTTAGGTGGTCCTCTGGAGTTTCTGTAATTTAACATTAATAGAAGGTTTGGGGTTTTGACTTTTAGTTTACGTCCTTTAACTGTTTTAATTTATACTGGTTAAATGTCGAAATAAATAAATAATTTTACCTAAATACGTCCCTGTATAAAATACAGAAACAGGTAGCAAGATAACGCGGTATAAACACGTGCGCGATAAGACACTGAGTTCAACGCTCTGCCTTTAAAGAAATAATCAATATTTTAAAGCGGTCGGTAACAAGTGTAAAGTTTTATACCTGCTTTTCTTATGAAAATAAACTCATTCACGTTTACATTCAATTTTGCCCTTTTAAATAAATGAAAGCTTTTCGTTTATTTAAGTAGCTGGTGTACGGTGGCGGCGTATTATTTGTTTACTTTTACGAGATTAATTTTAGTATACCGGTTTTTATTTAAACAAAATAAAAATTAAAAGCTTTATGTTATGTTGGCCGTTTTAAAATATAAAACCTTCGTTTTATATTTTAAAGTAAATTCTTTCGCGTCTAACTTACGTTTTTATGGTGGAGGCGGTGGTGGTTTGTTTTACTTTACGGTGGTTATTTAATACTGACGGACACGTCTCGTGTTTACGGTTACGTTTCTATATTACTGGATTAACGGTGTTTACGAGGTGTTCAGCTTAATCTTCCGGCGAGGTTTTAATTACAGGTATCTGGCGGTTGCTGGTACGCTTGTCGAGGTGTATTGTGTTGTGGTGTTTGTGTAAATTTTATAGGTGGATCTCCTTTGTTAGAAATCTGGGCAAACCACCCGTTAAACTAAACAATAGGATCTCGGTCGGTCAAATGGAATGTCGGGCTACTACCCTTCAAACTCCACAGTGTAGGTGTGTGTAGGTGGATCTCCTTTGTTAGAAATCTGGGCAAACCACCCGTTAAACTAAGCAATAGGATCTCGGTCGGTCAAATGGAATGTCGGGATACTACCCTTCAAACTCCACAGTGTAGGTGTGTATATGTCGTAACAGAAGAGTGCGTCTGGTAACAGAAGAGTACGTCGGGCTTACAACCCTGCATATCCCGGTCACCAGGTATCTCAACTTACGTACTTTCAACGTTAGATCTCTGCAACTCTAACCTTTTGACTTCGGTGATGCTATCAGGTCGCGGAGTCGCGATCTCTACTCGGACGACGGTTACAGGCGGACGGTTTACAACAGGTAGCAGTCGGCGCGAACGCGAATATTATTTTTTACGACTATCTATCGACTATATCTTCAATATAATATCATATATTCTCATATATTCTATCATATCTTCTCCTGCAGCGCGTGCCGCGTTTTTATAAAGAATTCGCGAGGGTGGTTACGAGACTTTGGTGGTGAGATTCCGTAAGCCCGTATTGGTGGAAGATGTTCTGACGTATACAAACTTTTAAACGTTTTTGGGATTTACGTCTGGAGGAGGATGCATGATTAATTATTGTGTAATTTTATGCAACGTTATGAAATCTATTTAACTTTTACTAGAACTTCTACGAATTTTTATGATGCTTTGCACCTGTGCATTTAGCGCGTCACGTTATCTTACTAAATTCTGTGAATCAGTACTGGTATTTTACTTAGCAAATAATTAATCATGATAGGAAAATTTTTATAAAGGACGGCGTCTTGCTAATAAACTTCGGGAACTAATTAAAAATAATAAAAAATCGGGATATCCGACGGCGTCCCTTTACATACCCTCCTTTCGTCGGGGTTTTCGACGTCCGTCCTCTTCACCTTGATTCGGGTGCCGGTGGGGGTGAAGATTCCGATACGGCGGCGGTTTCGGCGTTTTCGTGCGGATGGTCCTCTCGGCGGCTGTTGTGCGGGTGGTGGCATTTGGTGACTGTCATCGACTTCCTGCAGTTGGATGTTTGCAAATTGGCGGGTGATTTTACTTGTTTGTCGGAGGTGTTCCGGTGTACCTGGCGTGCGTGGTCTGCCGTTGGTGTGGAGGCGGGGCGGCGAGAGTTCCCAACTGACGTCCATGGGCGTCGGTTTACGAGGGCGGACGGTGATGGAGTTCTCGGCGTCGGCGTGGGCGGTTGGTTCTGGATGGGTGATCGGTCCCTCTCAGGAGAGTTATTTAGTAGCACTGGGCGGTGTGATAGGAAGGCGGCTGGTAATCCTTCGGTCCCGGGTTGTCGGTAGCTCTTCGGTTGCCACGGGGTTATTTTCGGGCGACGTCTCTTCTCTGGCTTTCGTACCGGTGCCATTTTTGTACGTATCTCCGTCCTATTATCAATTTCTCTATTTATATGTTCATTTAAGCGCGGGTAATCGATGACCGTTAATTTTATTTGCTTTCATTGGTTATGCGCGTCGCCTGGTTCGTGACGTCAGCTGCTGTCTTCAAATCCTTAACGTGTGTTTCTCCGCGGATTTTTGCGTGCTGGGTTCTCGAGTTCTACTATCACGGGCGATTTTATTTTGTGGATCAGGTATGGTCCGTCGTACTTTTCCGCTAATTTTGCAGCAAAGCCTTTAGCTTTACTTGACAGGTGGTGTGTTTTCTTATATACTAGATCTCCTACGCGGGGGCGGTAGGCTCTATGACGAAGATTATAATGTTTGCGTTGAATTTCGAAACTTTTCGTTAATTGATCCCTGGCTAATTCTTGTAAATCTTTCAAGTATCTCATGTGCCTCTCTTGCTCCGTGGCGGTTACTGCGGTACCTTTTTGCGGTAGTTCTTGTTGCGTAACCCATGCTCTCGGGGGATCAAGTTCTCTACCCAAATTTAGCAGGGCTGGTGAAAATCCTGTTGAATTGTGTTGGACCGTGTTAATTGCAAACGATATTTCAGGTAGGCGGGCATCCCATTCCTTTTGATTGTCTTTGGTAAATTGCGCGACCATCGTTCCTATTACTTTATTAGTTCTCTCCACTGGATTAGTATGTGGGGAATACGGTGGAGTCAGGCGGTGGTGAATTCCATGATCTGTTAAGAACGTACGGAATAACTTACTAGTATATTGTGGACCATTGTCGGATATCAGATTACGTGGAGTACCAAAACGATAGATTACTTGTTCTTTTAGAGCCTGTATAATAGGCGGGCTGGTAGCGTTGCGGAGCGGTTTGATCTCAACCCATTTGATTAAACGGTCTTGAAAAACTAGTATAAACTTATGTCCTTTCTTGGAGCGCGGCAGAGGCCCGATGAGGTCGGTACTCACATTATCCCAGGGATGTCCAGGTTGTGAAATACATTTCTCCCGGCGGTTTTGTGTAGGGGTTTTGTAGGCTTGGCAGCTTCTACATAATCTTATGTATCTTGTCACGTCCCGCTTTATGGTAGGCCAATAATAATTTCTATATATCCGGCACAAGGTTTTGCGATCCCTAAATGACCTGCAGTTGGGGCATCATGACACTCGTTCAAAATCTCGCCGCGTTTTTCCTGCGGTACGCATATCTTCCAACGTGCGTGGCTTCCCATCTCTTTTTCTGGAGTCGTGTTCGGAAAGGATCGAAATAACTGTCCTCCTTCTACTTTATATCGAGGATGCTGTTCAGGATGTTCTCGGGTTTGTCGGATTAAGCGCTGGTACCACGGGCAGGTACTTCTTCTATCTCCAGGGGAGATAAGTCGGTGGGGGATTTGTTATCTTCGTGTAGTCGGGATAATGCGTCGGCCACGTTATTCAGGGCACCCTTCCGGTATTCTATTTGGAAATCGAATTGTTGCAACTCCATTATCCATCTTGCGAGTCGGGACGTCGGTTTTTCGAGCGTGCGAAGCCATTTTAGACTTCTATGATCTGTGAGTACTGTAAATTGGTAGCCTTCTAAGTATCCTTTTAGCTTTTGTATCGATCACACCACAGCCAGGCATTCTTGTTCGATAGTAGAGTAGTTTCTCTCGGCGGGATTCAGTGCTCTACTGATATATGCAATCACTCTTTCGTCGGGTTCTTGTCCTGTGTAAGAACAGCTCCGATGCCGGTCGTGCTGCGTCTGTCTGTAACACAAAAGGTTGTGAAAAATCTGGACAAGCTAACACTGGCGGGGCGGTCAATGTTTCTTTAATTTTGCCAAAAGCCTGATCCTGTCTTTCGGTCCATCTATATTTAGTGTTTTCTTCAACAATTCGGTCAGGGGTTGACTTAGTTGAGCAAATCCATTGACATACTTACGATACCAGGATGCGAGACCCAAGAACTGGCGTAATTGCTTAACGGTGCGGGGGGCGGGTATCTGGGTTATGGTGTTGATTTTCTCTGGGTCTGGTAGGATTCCTCGGGACGTAACTATGTGTCCTAAGTATTTCAGTTCGGTTCGGCAAAAACAGCACTTGTCTGGCTGTAACTGAAGTCCGTTATCCCGCAGTCGTTGAAATACTTCGCGTAGATTCTGCAAGTGTTCTTGGAAGGTCTTTCCCAGGACGATAATGTCATCCAGATACACAAACGCGCGTCCAGCTAGTTCAGGACCGATTACTGTATCCAGGAATCGCTGGAAGGTAGCGGGGGCGGAATGAAGTCCAAACGGGAGAACTTTAAATTGGAACAATCCTCGTCCGGGTACTGTAAAGGCGGTAATTGGTCTACTTTCGTCCTCTAAGGGACTTGCCAGTATCCTTGCTTTAGATCTAAGGTACTCACATAACCTGCTCCTCGTAGTTGATCCAATATTCCTTGAATATAGGGTAGCGGGTATGCGTCTTTTACGGTGACTTGGTTTACTTTACGATAGTCCACACAGAATCGGTATGAGCCTGCGGGTTTCTTTACTAATACGACGGGGG
This sequence comes from Vesta saturnalis, assembly GCA_036346205.1. Taxonomy (NCBI): domain Eukaryota; kingdom Metazoa; phylum Arthropoda; class Insecta; order Coleoptera; family Lampyridae; genus Vesta; species Vesta saturnalis. The sequence continues at coordinate 2,330,073 of JARFJB010002209.1, forward strand.
AGCTCTACGGACTGCGAGACGGTTCAATTATATCTTCTTCTAGCATCCGGTCAACTTCTTGGTTAATTATCTCCTGCATGACTGGATTGCGGGGATAATATCGTTGTTTTATCGGGAGTGCCGTAGGTAATAGTGTGATCCGGTGTATAACGTCCTTGGCTTTTCCTTTCACGCTTAAGAATTTTCCTAATTCTTCTTTTATAAATTCGTTGAGCACGGGCAGCTGGTCCTTTTCTAGTCCTTGGATTCCGCTCAAGCCTCCTTGGACGGAGCTTTGCAAGGGGATCCGTATTCCTGAAATTTCTAGTTGCTTCTGGTGTACATGGATAGCGGCCTGGAGATGTTCAAGTACGTCTAATCCGATCACGATGTCGGTGGACAAATGCGGTATGTAATAACCTGGTAGCTGGAGCGTTTGTTTCTCTATGTCGGCGGGGAAAATGTACAATCCGTGGGTTTCTGCGAGTGAACTGTCAGCCAGGCGTACAGTTGCGGTTTTTAGCGTGCTCGGATATACTTGGTTAGTGATCAACAAGTTCTTTACTTTCTCTCCTATATACGTTCTCGATGCTCCGGTGTCGATTAATGCATTAACAGGTGTATTAAAATTACAATCTTGAGAAATAGTCTGTCGTCAGAGGGACGGTGTGACCATTCATCTGGATTTCTCTGGTTAAATTGTGCCAAGCGTGCCATTCGGTCGAGGACACTCTCTTTCCAGGTCTGGAAGCCGGGGTGATTAAAGTTTCCTGGTTGGTCTTTACCGGCGTGAACAGTTTTCCGACTTCGGGCAGGGGCAGTCACGGGATAACACATCTATCTTTCCACATCTAGAACAAAATGCCTTGAAGGGACCTCTACAGTGAACCTTCAGGTGTCCTGGTTTTCCACATCGCCAACAGACGTCTTGTCTATTGTACGGGGTCGTCTCTGGTGCTGGTCTTCTTACAGTGACAACGGTAGTTTCAGGGAACCGGACTGGTGGTTTATCGGTTGCAGGAGTTACGCCGCTGAAATATACTTTCGGTCGGTTATAGCTGGGAGACGGAGAATGCGTTGTTGGTGGTAGCATTTCAAATTGCGTAGCTAGTTCCAGGAGTCCGGTCAGGTCAGTAAAATCGTGCTGTCTTATGTAATATTTGTAATCTACCTTCAGATTATCGTAGATTCGCTGTAGTTGAGCTTCCGGGGACATGTTTCCGTGACGTCGCGTTAGTGTCAGGATGGCTGTAACATATTCAGAAGCTTTTTCTCGCGGTCTTTGCAATCTGTTCCTTATCTCTTCTTCCAATTTGAATTGATGACGTGGCGGTAAGAATTGTAATCTAAAACTTTTAAGAAAGTCTTGCCAGGTCGTCCAGGATCTTTGATTGTTTCGGTACCACAATAGGGTTGGTTCTTTTAATAGCTCCGGGAGTGCGAGTAAAAGATCGTTGTCTGCGATGTTGTAACATGCTTGCAATTCTTCGATTCTTTCAAGGAACGAAATCGGGTCACTTATCCCATCATATTTTACACCCCATTTGCGTATACGATCGCAAACGTCTGCGCGTCTGGTTTCTGGGTGGCCGGTAATATTTTCTGTCGGTGGTGACGGTATTTGAACGGTGGGTGTAACAATTGTGGATGTGTATGCGGTGACTTGACCTTCTCCGGTGCGTATGTATTTCACTAAACGAGCTCTAAGGACCTCGACGTTTCCACCAGTTTCCAGTTTATATTTACGGGCTTCTTCCGTTAACTCTTCCTCCTTCAGGTGGTAGATCCATCCTACCCTCGTGTCGGTTTCTTCTGTATTCTTTAGTATACTCATTCTGAAATAATTTGTTAGTATTCTTGAAAAATATATATGTAAAATTAATTTAGTGTTACCCGGCTTCTAGTGTTCCTCGGTTGTTTCTGTAACAGAATTTATCTATTGTTCAATGTGTTTTTGTTTTTCGAGCCGCACGTTCGGGTGTCAAATGTAACAACTCTCTTTTTCTCTTTAAGTAGACATCCTTCGTCCAGGTACTAATGATTAGGTGGTCCTCTGGAGTTTCTGTAATTTAACATTAATAGAAGGTCTGGGGTTTTGACTTTTAGTTTACGTCCTTTAACTGTTTTAATTTATACTGGTTAAATGTCGAAATAAATAAATAATTTTACCTAAATACGTCCCTGTATAAAATACAGAAACAGGTAGCAAGATAACGCGGTATAAACACGTGCGCGATAAGACACTGAGTTCAACTCTGCCTTTAAAGAAATAATCAATATTTTAAAGCGGTCGGTAACAAGTGTAAAGTTTTATACCTGCTTTTCTTATGAAAATAAACTCATTCACGTTTACATTCAATTTTGCCCTTTTTAAATAAATGAAAGCTTTTCGTTTATTTAAGTAGCTGGTGTACGGTCGGCGTATTATTTGTTTACTTTTACGAGATTAATTTTAGTATACCGGTTTTATTTAAACAAAATAAAAATTAAAAGCTTTATGTTATGTTGGCCGTTTTAAAATATGAAACCTTCGTTTTATATTTTAAAGTAAATTCTTTCGCGTCTAACTTACGTTTTTATGGTGGAGGCGGTGGTGGTTTGTTTTACTTTACGGTGGTTATTTAATACTGACGGACACGTCTCGTGTTTACGGTTACGTTTCTATATTACTGGATTAACGGTGTTTACGAGGTGTTCAGCTTAATCTTCCGGCGAGGTTTTAATTACAGGTATCTGGCGGTCGCTGGTACGCTTGTCGAGGTGTATTGTGTTGTGGTGTTTGTGTAAATTTTTATAGGTGGATCTCCTTTGTTATAAATCTGGGCAAACCACCCGTTAAACTAAACAATAGGATCTCGGTCGGTCAAATGGAATGTCGGGCTACTACCCTTCAAACTCCACAGTGTAGGTGTGTGTAGGTGGATCTCCTTTGTTAGAAATCTGGGCAAACCACCCGTTAAACTAAGCAATAGGATCTCGTCGGTCAAATGGAATGTCGGGCTACTACCCTTAAAACTCCACAGTGTAGGTGTGTATATGTCGTAACAGAAGAGTGCGTCTGGTAACAGAAGAGTGCGTCTGGTAACAGAAGAGTACGTCGGGCTTACAACCCTGCATATCCCGGTCATCAGGTCGCGGAGTCGCGATCTCTACTCGGACGACGGTTACAGGCGGACGGTTTACAACAGGTAGCAGTCGGCGCGAACGCGAATATTATTTTTACGACTATCTATCGACTATATCTTCAATATAATATCATATATTCTCTATATTCTATCATATCTTCTCCTGCAGCGCGTCCCGCGTTTTTATACAGAATTCGCGAGGGTGGTTACGAGACTTTGGTGGTGAGATTCCGTAAGCCCGTATTGGTGGAAGATGCTCTGACGTATACAAACTTTTAAACGTTTTTGGGATTTACGTCTGGAGGAGGATGCATGATTAATTATTGTGCAATTTTATGCAACGTTATGAAATCTGTTTAACTTTTACTAGAACTTCTACGAATTTTATGATGCTTTCCACCTGTGCATTTAGCGCGTCACGTTATCTTACTAAATTCTGTGAATCAGTACTGGTATTTTACTTAGCAAATAATTAATCATGATAGGAAAATTTTTATAAAGGACGGCGTCTTGCTAATAAACTTGGGAACTAATTAAAATAATAAAAATCGGGATATCTGACGGCGTCCCTTTACAACTGTAACTGGCTTGTCAACCCGCTTACTAATGTAAGCGCACGCGAAGCCTAGTTAGGATTGGACGTGTAACTATCCACATATTTAGCGAGAGTCTCATTTATTTATTTAAACCTAACTTCAAAATTTATTGTTCATCAATTCGGTACTCAATTATTGAACGTTCCCCAGAGTTTTCATTTATCCGTAATCGAGACTAAATCAGTCATTTCATCTGCTTATAACTTAACTTTCCCCTATATACCTTGAAGTCAATAACATTGAAATGTTTAACCAAATATACTTCTTAAAAGCCCCAGAGAGGCGCGTAAACTCTCAATTTTAACCCCGTAACTAGCGACATTAATCACTCATGAAAACTCGAAAATCGAAATTAACACGCTCTAGCGAGCATATTTATTTAAAACTGATGATCTTATATATTTGAAACCCCCATTGGAATCCTTTTTAATACATTGTAACGGTAGGTATATTTTATTACATGAAAAGAGAGAATATTTAAAATAGAAATGTGACTTTTATTAGCACTTGAACAAAATGGGGATAATAATCTTTCAGATTAATAAAACAAAAACTAGTAAACATTAAAATAATTACTCAAATTCCAATTAAATAAAACTGCATGATTATAATTATATTACGTCGGCAAATGCTCCAATAATGACGAAACACTAATTTCTTATTTTAAAATCGTAAACTATTTAAAATTTCTTCCTCATCGTTAATCCCAAAATACGGCAAACGTAATACCACGAAGTTGCTTTAAAACCATTTCTCCACCGTTATTAAGCCACGTTAATGGTGTAAAAATGCTTAAGTTTAAATTTTGACTGTACTATTTCATACCACACGCAAAACCCACTACCCTCCACATTAATTTGTAAAAAAAATTGTTACACTAAATGGTCTGTTTTGAGTAAAGTGTATGGTAATATTACATATTTTAAATTTATAACGAACTATATTGAAATTGGAACTACTCGAGAGGTTCAAATAAGGTAAGGATGACATCAGCACTGTAACAACGAAATGCCGCATCTTCAATCAATAAAATTGCGTTTAAAACTAAATCCTTTTCTACCAAAAAGCAGCATAAAAAAAACGCTAAACCTTTGTATAATTAAACTCGTACACGTGTTTTGAATTGTTCGTTTTGTAGTTTATAAAATCAGATACGTCCCTTAACTATCATAACACGCTTATATTTTGCGAGAATATTTTGACACACTGGGTATATTTAGTGTTACATTGTATGTATGACGAAATTCTGATATTGTAGAAACGTGTTCTTGTACGTAAGAATTTGGTGTAATTGTTACTCTACTGGAGTTCTGAATAATGTGATAAATATTATTTGAAAGTACCGGGTGTTCAAATAATGAAGGACGTTGGCCATATCTCAGTAACGGCTTATACTACAGCGTCAAGAAAAAATACACAACAAATGGGAATTATTTTTAGAATTGTAGGTCGAACACCAGAGGGTGTAAGTGAATATCAAATCTTAGAAATCTTACTTTTATCAAAATTTTCCAAATTAAGATATATTAGAATCATGAAAAATCGAATCTTCAGAACATTCTGCACATTTTTGTTTAAACGGTTTTGGCTCTATTTTTCCGAATAAGAGGTACGGGAGAGTGGGAAACCTGTTTTTAAAAACCCTCATAAGTCCGGTTCTGTTATACCAAATTATGCAAACTTGGTACAACTGAAAAGAGATTTTCTCCACAAACAGAATGTTCATTTACTCGAATCTGTGTAACCAATATATCGAATGGTACAACGCGCTGCTTATTATTTTATTTTTTTTTGAAAGCGTGTTTTCTCTCGAAAATATTAAAAGAGCGAAAACCGGATGTCAATATCTTTCTACTAGCCGGAGATATTTTAAGAAATGGTCGGATGTGTAACGACAGTAACGCATTATCACTAAAAAAGAGTACCTATAAGGTACCCATATCCATACTTTTGATTAAAACGCGTATAGAAACAACTATTTCAAAAAACAATGTTTGTGTCGTATACGACTTCATCATGGGAATAAGAGATAAACATTTAAAACTATAATAATTATAATTTGGAAGCGATATTTTCTATAAATCATCGTAACATTGTTGGCTATCAAACAAATGAAAGCGTTGACACGACCGCAAGTGTTAAACATCAACCTACCAGATTGATTTAGTGTGTGTAGTACATTTTCTATAAGTTAGTTATTCTTGCAAAATGCCTATTTCAAACGGCGAAAGATACGATGTGCTAGCTACTTATTTTCAATATCCTGAAAATGCAACAATTGCTCTGAGGCTATATGCCACAGATTACTCGCAGAGAAGAGCTTATGGAAAAAAGTATTTTAAGGGATTGGTTACAGTGAAAACCGGATGACGATATCTTTTCCCTGGGCCGAGATATCTTAAGAAATGGTCGGACGTGTAACGAGCATATCGCATTATGAAAAGAACAATATAAGGTATTCATGATTTTGGTGAACAAGAGTAGGTAGGTATTGAAACAAGTGTAACTATAGTATTTTGACAAAGAATAATTTAGTTTTGTTATAACAATATAAATATTAAAATGACCATTTCTGATGGATATAAAACCATTATTTAAATATTAAAGTCACCAAAACAAAAATTTTATTCATAAACAAACAAACAGTAAAAAATAAATAAATAATGGAGTACTTTTGATATCTTCCCAAATGTTCAAATTGTTTGCCTTTTTCTTTGCAGAGGAAGACCCTTTCGCGGGTGTAGGAGGCAGCAGCTTGAATCTCTGCGCTACAAATGCTGTTAACTGCATTCCTGATTCCATCTTTCATATCGTCTCACCTTGTTGGCCTAGTTTGAAAGACTATATCTTTTATCGTATCCCTCAAAAATAGTCTAAGTATGTAAGGTCGGGTGATCCAGGTGGCCACAGAAATATACCACATCTCCCAATCCATTTAGCAGGAAACGCATTAAAATATTCCCTTACAATCAGCGAGAAATATACGGGCATCCGCCGTGTTGGAAAAACGTGTTTCTTCTTTTTTCTAATGATCATCCTCCAAAATCAACGGGAGTTCGTGCCTTAAAAATGTAAATAGGTATCCCCATCGAGGTACCTGTCAAACAAATAAGGTCCTATAATTTTTCCTTCTATTATACCACACCAAACATTTAATGAGCATCGACCTTGATGCTGTACCTACCTATTGTATCTACTGTGAGTTTTCCTCAGACCAATAGTGCATGTTATACAAGTTAACTTGTTCTGTGCAGTTAAATTATACTGTCCACAGAATGATTGAGAGAATGCGAGGATTTTCGCACGCCATGTTTTGTAACCAGTTATAGAAACCTAACCCTTGATTAAAATCCCTTTCCATTAATGCCTGAAGAAGGATTCAATCTAAAATGTAATAATTATAAAGAATATTTAAAGTCTACGTGTTAATATACTTCAGTAGGTAAGTATAGTAGTGTATTATTACAAACCTGTGATCCGATAAAATATTGTGTCTAGTACCTATGGAAAGGCTCAAATACCTTGAGATTTGTCTTATGCTGATATGCCAATCAATGGACATTAACGAAGGAAGATTCACTTCATTCTGTTCAGTACGACTACTTTTTCCATAAGCTCTTCTCTGCGGGTAATTTGTAGCATACACCCTCGAAGCAATTGCATTTTCATGCATTGAAGGTAAGTAGATAACATGTCGTACCCTTCGACGTTTTTTTAATGTAGATCATCCCAGCTCAGAACTTATGTTCTATACATGACACGGCTGTATAAGATATATAACTTGGAAAGCAGTATCGGGGTTTGTACACTACTTTAACTATTATTATTGTCTGTTCAAATATATAAAGCACTTGTAGGATTAGCATTTGTTAGCCACTTCCTATTAAGTCTATGGGTAACTCTCCTTTGAGCCTGTTGTGGATTTGTATTTTACCTATGCTGTAATGAGCAGCTGCACTACACCGGTTAATAGTTTGATAACATTTTCTTACTGTTCTTGCTATGTACTCATCTATAGGGGGAATGTTTGCTTCTTGATGTAGTTGGGAATTCCTCACGAACCACTGTGCATTTGTTATAATTCGCAATACCTCATTCTGTAATACTTGAAGCTTTTGCACTCCAAATGCAACATCCGCATGTAAAGATTGGTCTAATTATTGATGTGTAGGTAAGGTTACGACACTGAAGTTTAAGTTGCGAGTTTTTGTTTAAGATTGGGTACAGCATAGCTAATCTCGCATAAGATTCGCATAACTTCTTATTTAAGTTAAAGCTCCAGTTTAATTTCCGATCTAGGAAAATACCAAGGTATTTTACAGTGCTGTCTTTGAGATTCCATGTTGTAGCTGTCTTGCTAATAATTATACTAGGTGGGTCTTTGGGTCGACGAAGAGTAGAAATTTTTGTTTCGCATTTGTCTTCATTGATTTTTAAATGCTACTTCCAAAACCAGAGGGTTAACGTGTCCACACTTTACCGGAGTTTTTGGGCTGCCTGTATAATGTCGTTGTCTTGCATGATTCACGCAGTGTCATCCACATACATAGCTACACTTGCGTTTAGCGGTTCTGGAACGTCAAACATAAAAATGCTAAATAAGATGGGGCCCAGAATCTAACCTTGTGTCAAATGCCTGCGTAATATCTATAAAGGCTACTAGGGTGTGCAATTTATTTACAAATCCCAACTCAATTTTTTCGGTAATACGTAAAATTTGGTGACGTGTAGAGTGACAGGTTTCAAATCCGACTTGGAATTGTGGAATAATGCCACTTTCGTCTAGGAACTTATTTAATCTAGTCTGGATGATTCTTTCTAGGAGCTTGGACACAGCAGATAAGAGACTAATAGGCTTGTAATGTGCTGGGTTACTGTGCGGATTGCCAGATTAAGGAAACATTAGGATTTTTGCTTCTTTCCATAGTGTAGGAAAATTCCCAATGCGTAAGCAAGCATTAACGATCGCAGTTAAAAGTGCTATTGGTTTCAAGGGTAGATTTTTAAGAAGAGGATTAGTTATCAAATCCGATCCTGGTTCCTTTTCAGTATTTAGTTGTTTCGTATGCTCCTTATCTCCACCTGGGGATCTTGGTTCCATTAGTATTATTCTACATTACAGTAATGGTTAATGAAGCAAGCATCAAGCTGTTGACCAATGACTTCGCAATTGTCGTTGTCTTCTGTACAGGTTTTAAGATCGATGAGCGATTCTACATAATAGTTGTATGAATCTATTCTAAATTGATTCAATTCATTCTTAACTCGTCGAATTAATCTGTTGAGGTGAGATTTAACTGCAGGATCTCTAGTCCTTTGCCATAATCTACGCGTGCTGTCTTTTTCATGAATCAAGTTTTGAATGTTTGTTGGGAGAATTTGATTATTTGAAGCTTTTTGGGATCTGAAAGGTATAGTGGATTGGTCAATTGCCAGAGCAGCTGCGTCCTTGAGGAATTTTATCGCATTATCAATGTCGTTTTCAGATGTAAGATTCGTTGGGCATTGTATCTGGTTATTTATTATTGTTTGGAAATGTTCCCAGTTAATAGGACTATTTATTAATCTAGGAAGTTTTGGATAGTAGCATGGAGAACTGTTAAGGGTAACCACTATCGGCAAATGATCAGAATCAAGTTCAGTTAAAAAGGATTGACTTATTGATAAGGTCATGTTTTTGCGTACAATAATATCTAGAATCGACTGCTGATTAATTCTATAGAGGTAATATGTATATTCGGATGGCGTAGATATAACAACGGGAGGCAAAATTATTCAGCTTCACACCATTAGGATTAGTTACTCTTCAGCCGCAATTCCTATTTTTGCAGTGAGATCACCAACTAGCAGCTTAAGCTGTGTACCTTCAAATATACCGTTTGTTTCCTGAAAATCAAGTTTGCTGTTTGTCTGCTTATACGCAGAAATTATGGTGATGGGGGTATTATTCATTATCGTTAATTTAACTCCTATTGGTTCAAGAACATGAATGTTATACAGATCCAATTGTGTAGTTGCGATATTGCGTTTAATTATTATTGCAGAACCTTCCTACCCTACTGTTGATTCTGTCTTTTCTGTAGATAATGCATCATGGTATGGTGAATTTTTCATTTTGAACTAAATAGGTTTTACTGACACACGCTATGTCTCTACTGTGGCTGTCAAGAAAGAGATACAAATTGAACGTTGGGTTTTAATGCCGTTAACGTTCCAATTTAGTAGGATTAACTTTGATTTACGATTGTAATTACTTGCCGCAATTTTGGAACAGCATTTGAATCATGAACATTATAAAATTTTTTATTTGATCCAGATGTGGGGTGAAAATGACTGTTGTAAGAGAATCGGGACTAGGTGAATTTTGAGTGTTGTAAATTTTTTTGTCGGAATTGTGAGCGTTCCTATTGTTTGCTATGGCTTGTGCATACGAAGTGTTGAAGGTAACTTCCCTCTTAGTAAGGCATTTGGGTTAGATGATATAATTATTGGGAAGGATGGTATATTAGTATGTTTGTTAATATAAGGATAACTCCCATAATCGGCTGTGTTACACTTTAATGTTTATCTTCATTTTTACGATTTTTACATAAGAAGTAATGGTGATGTTCAGTACATTTAACGCACCTGGGAGGTAAATGGCAGTCATTTTCGGTATATCCTACCAGTTGGCAGTTGGTGCACCGAGGTGTATCTTTGTTTCCCCGTCGTCGTTTCACGGCCACCACACAATAGATCAATCTATCCAAGTCAAATATTTCGTTGGATTGATTTGTGTTAGTCATTTCCACAGCTATAAGGGGCGTTGAAAGTTTTTGGTTATTTAGTAACCTAGTGACTTTCAGTACTGGATATTTCAGATTAACTAATGCTCTACCAATTTCATTTTCCGTGATAGACATTACGAATGATGGCTTCAATGTTAGAATTATTTAGATTTTTATAAGTATAAAAGCTTACCCTTTGTTCATAGCAAAATTTAGTTAGGCTTCTGTAATCATCAACCTAATTTAAGTTAATTCTAAGCTTTATTAAATACATAAATAAAAAGTTTACCTCCAGTAGGGTTTGAACCTACGACCTATACTTTGCTAGAGTACCGCGTTAACCAATTGCGCTATCCAAATTCAAGCCCCAATCGATGTAAAGTTTGTCTTAATGTATGTAGGACTGATATAAATTCTAAATATAATGAGATTACAATCAAGTTACTTATATTAATGGAATGTGAGTCTGCAATATCGCAAGGATTCACACATATCAAAGCATAATAAAATTAATAATAATTTTTAATTACATACTTATCTTTGACCTTATTCGTTCATAACAAAATTTATAATTAATTAATTCTAAACTATTCACCTTTGTATTGAGCCGTGTGGAATGAATATAGACAAAATTTTAATTTTTTCATCTGCAGTTTTAGTTGTTGAGATTGAGAATTATTGGGTAATGCGTAATATTTATTTTGTGCAATCAGTGCATCTGAGTTGAAAGCATATGGTTTATTAATATCCGATTCCAGTGGCGAAGTTATGGGTCGCTTATTCGTGTTTATATCGCTTCTGTTGGAGCAGTGTTGGTGGCTTTAATTGGAAGTTAGTTGGCATATTTTTATGTATTGTTCGTTTATCTAAATATTTTGAATGAGGATAAGGAATTTAATTTGATTTATCGACCAGGGTGCCTGGACTTGGCCGTGCGTCGGATCACCTGTATCGAGTGTGGTATATCGTACCCTAATCTTTAGTTATATTAAAATTCTATGTATTATGATAATGTAATATGAAACTGAATAATTAAATACTTTATAAATGTTAATTTAGAAGTAAACTCAATTCACTTCCGATCCCATTTGTCGCGCTACAGACTTCCCCTTCGACGTTTGATATAGGCATTTTGTAAGATTAAGTAACTTATGAAAAACGTACTGAAAACACTAAATTAATTTGATAGGTTGACGTTTAACACTTGTTGCCGTGTCAACTATTTTTTAAGCGGTAATCATACATTTGAGCAGTTTTTGCTGATAAAAGTGCTTCTTGTGATGCAGTACCAGAAAGATAAGCTCGTAGGTATGATTTTTATACCCCAACGAAGACAGCCAGACAAGCGAAGCCTAGAAAATTTAACTAAAAAACCAGTGGGTTCTAAAGTGTTTTCAGTGGTGGCAAGTGAATCCAGCCCTCAACGAACTCCAGTACAAAAATTAAGACTCCTGGAAGGGTTGCGTTCTAGGGGGTGGAAACGGATTCTAGCGCCACCCAAAGATAAGCCTCTGTTCAGGTGTTGTTTGGGGCCAATCCTGAACTTGCTTGATTTCCAAACGGCTGCTCCAGGTGCTACAGTGGAGGAAAAATTCATGGTACAGTCCGGCGGTGGAAGATGTACTTAAAACAAAATTAATTCTGGCGGACGGCGGATAGGAAAGAGACAAAGGTTACAGAATACCTTGACAAACAAGAATCCTTCACCAGTGCTTGATGATGAATGATTGCGGGTTAGTAAATACGATCTTTTTAAATTCAATTCAACGGCAGCGATTAAAATCTATATAAACGGTTATCAGTAGCAAGTAAATTTTTTACTACAAGTTTTGAAACAAATTAACCCATTAACGCCGATTATAATTTTTTTCGAATTTTGATAACTATTTATTTATTTTTGAATGACATTTAGCTTGGGTTCATATAGGCTGTACATAGAGAAAAGCAAAAAAATTGGTCAAAAAAACTCAACTACTTCCTGTCGGTATGAAAATTGTGAAAACATTCAACATACGTTGGAACACACTATTCTTCCTTTGCTTTTACAATTATCCCCACCACACCTGTTGCGAGTTCCTTAATGCACAGGAACAATGAAATGATTTAGACAGTCAAACCGTATATAATTAGATATAGGACTATCTGATACCGAAGCTTTAAAAGTTCGACCGGCACCCTTTGCACCATTTTTGTACTTTGTTAGATATACCTGAAAATGACAAACATCTCGTTAACTTTATATAGATTGTATAAAACTTCAGGTTTACCTGAGCAATACTTCTATGAGATTCTAGTTGACTGATATTTTTCCCGTCTTTCTAAAGATCGTCCAGTTATTTTGTATAGAAACGTCAAAAAGGTAGGTAAAAATCGGCCAGTTCCATTTTTTTTAACGAATGCCAGTTCGGTAGCTGCAATAAAAATAAATGTAAATAAAAGAAGTTATCTTTGTCCTGGTTTTCCACTATATCATACTTACTTAGAGATATTATCCATTTGGTCTGCTCCACATATATATTTTTGTTATAATGTAAAATAACATTTGGATGGGGAACTGGCACATTTTTCCTTTCGCTGCGCGAAAATCGTTGTATGCTTTTTATGGGTGATAACTCTTGGTAACATATTGTCTTTGATTGTACCAGTTGCCCCATATCCGTTTGCTTTGTGGGCACATAGCAAATTACTCCCAGTAAATAGGTTAGCAAAGAAAAAATTATAACGAGGTATTGATTTTGGTCTCAACTCCTCTATCATTTGTAGCAAAGGAGTGGCACAACGCTTCATAATTAGAGTTTGCTCCAGGATTTTGACCTTGGTAGATCTCGAAATTTATCAGATATCCGGAAGGAGGATTTAAACTCTAAACTTTGTATCCAAATCGTGTTGGCTTGCCACTGATTGCACCCATGGCGGCCCAAATACATAATCATAGACTCATCATAGCTCAGATTTTGTTCAGGAACAAAATTGTTCATACATTTCTCTTTTAAATAATCTGAAACAGGTCGCAATTTGTACATCTTATCCGTTGGGTCTATATTGTCGTTATCAGCAAAATGAATAAAGCGACAAATCAGTAAGAATTGGTCTCGTCTCATGGCATTGGTTACTAACTCATTTTGCATGTCCGTTGAATTTTCCCAATAATTTCTTTGTAGTTGGTTGTATCCACCAAGAGCTAGAATTCCCAAAAGTACTCTTAGCTCATACATTGTCATGTTTGGATTTGGGGTGTTTTTAAGCAAAGCATAATTTCTTGTTTCTTTGAGAATGAGTTGAAGAAGGTCATCTGTAACAAAATTTTCGGATATCTCCACAAAGCTCATGTTGACATATGTAGAGTAATTACCCTTTGGAAATGAATAATTTGAAGGTTGAATATCACCATATACGCAAAATCAGTCAAGGAAGATACTATCGGGTGAACTTTTTCCTGTTGACGAGTTGGCCCTTTACTAAAGTTTTATTTACATCGTCCCCTGTACCCAACCGGCTATTATTGGTAAAAATAACTTCAATAGCCGCATTTAGTTGTCTTGAACTTAGGGTATCAACCAGGCGCCTCATAGCCCAGTCTTCGTGTGTGAGAACATGATTATCGGGGTTCCATATATATATATATATATATATATATATATATATATATATATATATATATATATATATATATATATATATATATATATATATATATATTGTGTGTGTGTGTGTGTGTGTGTGTGTGTGTCTGTGTGTGTGTTATCAATAATGTATTCATTATCTTTAATATGCTATATCAATAGCTTCTTTTAGCGTTAGATCACTACTGAAAATAAACAAGATAATACATTTACGTAAGCAAAAAATAACGCAAATAACTAAGGCAAGTACAAGTGTTTTTTATTTACCGTGACAAATCTTAAATATAGTCTGTCTAGAGTCTAAAACATCTACCAAATATTTTTATGAATTTCTTATATAAAAAATGTTGTACTTACACTAATCAAAGGTCCACATTTCGTTGTCTTTAAAAAACCGTTATTTACTAAACATGTCTACCAGCACATATGACGCACTATAATTAAATTTTATAAAGTACCTTGTTTGTTTACCTATCGATAACAAACTGATTTGACCGGGACATGAATTATCCTTGCGGTTTTCCGCTACCACCACCTGAATCACTTCCACTGCGAGTGAGTCCATACGGTCCCCTTCGGCACTAAGGGGTTAAATACTTTCAGATTTAATTATAGAGCGAGTATCTATTAAGTTAAATTCAATTTAGTAATTTTCAGTACTCTTTTACCTCATACTCTTCAAATAAAGCAGCTTATACTATGCAAATATGCAGTGAAAACGAAAAAGATAAAGAGACGGTCGCATGACCTGCATATACAATAGAATGTAGATAAAATTCCATTGTAGTTATTTATTTGGTTAATGTTATAGAAATTATTGCATATTTATCTTTAAGTATTAATATTGAAAGTGATCCAATGGACTTATCTTGTCTATAATTACAGAATTAAATTTATTCCTAAACGGTAGTCGCAGATGGTAAAATTATGTTTCAGTATATTTGCTATTGACATGTTTTTTTCTTTTATATAAACTTTCTATTCACAAACATAACGATTCACGGTCAAACTTCCATTATTTTAAAATGCAATTCTACGAAATAAATCAATTAATTTACAGGAACCGTGTTAGTGATTAATTATTTTATTAATTTGAGACTCTCTTAATTATATTTATCGGGTTTCAAATTCTATTTTTGAATGCTTCGGTGTACTTATCTTTAACTAATATTAATACAAAAGATTTTGAGTGTAATTTTCCATTCAGAATAAGTATTCTAATACAAAATAAATTATTATTCGTCAAACTCTCATTTGGAAATAAAAGATAACTTGTATTTAAGTTAACGGTGAATCCTTTAATTTTAATTTTCTTATCTAAAATTTTATCTTAAATAATTTAATATTATTTTTCTTTTTTCTTGTTTACAGGATTTAATAATACTTAACAATTATTTTCAATTTTTTAAACTAATTAATTTTATTCATTTTTTTGAGGGAAAACGGAAAAATATCTTAATTTAAGGCTTTAATAAAATTTGGTGGAAATACATCCCACCAATGAAAATATTTTTTTAAAATTTCAAATTTAATTTTTTTGTAATATAAATTCCAATTTGAGTTTATAAAAAAAAATAACCAATTAAAATAACAAAATTAATTAAGTTTGTTTTAAAATCCCAAAATTCCTTAGAAAAAAATTTATTCTTTTAAATTAAATTTTTGTTAAAAACGTAAAGAACTTGGAAAAAATATGATTAAAAATTTGATTTGGTTGCTTTATACCCAACCTTATTTGTTTTTTAAAGTATTTTAATTTTTTTAATATAAATCATTTATGTAGGCAGAAATGGGACCGGTTACTCCTCAATAAATTTTAACCTTAATTTTTACAAAACGTTTTGGGAAAAATTTCTTTTTAAATTAAATTTTTTAAAACTTAAAGAACGGAAAAATTCTAACTTTGGATACGTAGTTTTAAAATTTTATTGTTTTATGATGAGGTTGAACCCGAAACCAATTATCAAGGTAAGTTACACCAATTAATTTTAATGCTTATTTATTTTTCATTTACTTTTTAAACACTTCTTTTGATTCATTTTTGCGAAAACTTTAACTCTAATTTATAAATGGTTGTGTAGAATGACCCCCGAAAACAAAATTTACAAAGATAATCAATTCATTCTGAATAAACTGAATTATTTAACCGTTGATTTTTGGGATTTAATTTCAATTTTTAAAAAGGTTTAAAATAAGGAAATCGTAATTTTAAGAAATCAAATTTTAATGTTTATTAAACGGTGGGTTTAGTCATTTTAAATTTTTCCCAGGAATTTATTTGAACCAAAATTATGTTTAAACCACCAATTTTTTTTAAAATACCACATTAAATTTTGAAAAACCATTTTGTGAATAAATTAAAAGAAGATTTTGTGAAGTTTTAAATTTAAATTTAAAAAATTTTAGGTTCCTATCCAAGCTGCATATTTATACGATGCTGTAATGATTTATGCAAGAGCTTTAACAGAGGCGTTTCAAAATAATGAAGATCCACGGAACGGGACTGCCATTCTTAAGCGCATTCTAAATCGTTCTTATCATTCCGTGCAAGGAAACGATGTAAGTTTTATGCTATTTATTAACATTAACTAAAAAAGTTTACAAACTTCATGAACGAGTTTAACAACATAATAAACTGATTGTTAGCAGTTTAAATTTAAGGTTCAGCAATAAATTATTCACTTAGGGATTAACAATTTTGAAAATGCATGGTTTGTTATCTTTAAGACCATACAGTGAAAGTAGTTTAAGTGTACACCCCCGTAAAATTCTCCTGCAACAATTTCTCAATTTATCTAGTGATGTCATATATTTAAAAATCTTAGTCTTATCATCTTTAATGGTATGTTTTCGACTTAAACTTGCTGTATATAACTTTTTCATAGTTGCATAGTTGTATTGATTATGTTAAACTACTTTCTATATATTAAATCGATCTGAATGTTGTCATTGGTGATTGAACATTCTGTAAGCTATTATCACTTTCAACAGACACAATACGCTGATAACACCGTAAAATCGAGTTATTTTAATTATATTTACGAATTTGGAATATTTCAACTGATTCTTTGTAATTAATTATGCCTTATTATAAAACTTAATGTTTGCAGTAAGCTTGAATGAGCTAAAACATTAAACGTTGTGGACGAACTAGTTTGTGATAAGTGAAAGAGTGGTTTTCATACCACCTGTACAGATATGAGTAGACAGGAGATTCAACAAAATCTAACCAAGGGTTCTCGCATGTTGTATCTACTGGGATGAACAATTAAAAAAGAAAGACAATACTGCTAACACCGGTTCCACCAGCTCTGCCTTAGAGGAATTCAAACAATTTTTTATAAAGGTAATCGAGCTGCCTAGAGAACTGATATCCTCGAAAGGTAATAACAACAATTGTGCTACCGAGGAAATATATGAAGTAGTTAATCGTTAGCGCAGATCTGCGAACATAATTATTTATGATCTGGATGAAAATGATTCCAGTGACTCTATACGTAATAAGGAGAGTGACAATATTAAGGTTAGATCATTTCTAGTTTGGTCCACGTATTTTGCGATAATATAAAATTATTTCGTTTGGGTCGACCTAAAACTAATAATAAGCCTAGGCCTGTAAAAGTAATCTTAAATTCTAGTAACGATGTTTTAGCAATTTTAAAAAAATAAAAGTAAATTAAAGGAAATGAAAGGACCTGTATCTATTTCTGCTGATGAGACTCCTATGCAGAGAGATCATTTAACACCAGCACCGTCCGCTATTGCAAATACCTAAAACTGCCGTGGCCGGTTATTTTGACTTCCGGACAAGAGAGGTAATGTTGAGATGTATTCTTTGTGTATTTTACACTTAACATAAACATAAAAAACACATTGTGTAACAACCCTTTTTGAGTTGTATTAAAATATACCTTAATTTAAGGTCTTTCATTCATTTAGTTGTAAATATAAGAAAATTTTAATGATTGAAATATAGGTATGTGGTAGGCAACTTAATTTGCATATCTTTTTAAGGGTTTATAGTGAATATCTTCTTTAGTGTATATATTTCTTAAAGGTTTATATTCCCATAAATTATTTTTCTGGTCATTTTATTCGCACATTACGTCATCATGACGTAATCCTGCTCAAATCCTTTTGCGTACAACTACGTGATCTAACTTCCTAAGCCTCCATTTTTTTTCACTTCCTGATGAACGTTAAGAAAGTTTTTTGGGTTTTCCCTAAATTTTGTGTGAAAGTGCCATTAATTTAATGGTAAGATATCTTTTAACTTGTTATACTAAAAATTAAAGCATTTGCTCTTTTCAAGTACTTTTTTTTACTGCATTTTTATTTTTTTTCGATTTACAATTTAATTACGTTTTAAGTACGCATTTAATTTTACTGTTGCGTATTAATATTGGATTCAAAATTTCAAGAAAGAGATTTGTAAGGATTATTCCATTTTTTTTTGGGTGTGGTTTATACGTATAACATTATTTCAAGAAATTGCGCAATTATGATGCGAGGATGACATCACCTTGGTTGACCGTTTCGTAAACATTTAAATACCAGAGGGTATTAAAAAAATTGTGTACCAAAATTTTACAAAGGTATTTATGCAATGATTTTTTAATTTAAGGATAGTTTTAAGTTAAATTTTATTTAATCATATCACATTCTGCCAATAAACATAATTGTATATTTTTATTTTTTTTACATCTTGATAACATTTTTATTGTTAACAAACTCGGTTTAGTTGTTCCGGGTAGAATAAAAAATAACTTGGCGTCCGAGATCATTTCGTTAGTATTACACTGCATTTTTATTATTTATGTTAGTTGGAAGTAAGCGAGCAGATTTAGTGGTAATTAAGCAAATCAAAATTATTGAACCGGCCCAATTGAATTTACCGACTGAATCAAAGGCATTATTTGTGGTGAATGGTTGTACTTCCAGTCAGTTTGTCGATTTGTGTTTTGGAGAACTTATTTCATTATTACTTTTTTTTTATTAAATTTATTACACTACTACACCACTTTATTATAATTTTAGGTAAATATTCATTTTAATTAAATAAAAATCAAATTGATTCTAATACATTTAGAATTCGGTAGTTTTACATGCTGTATTACGCTCTACAGTTCAAACAAATAACGGTCTTTGTTCCACATTTTCCACAAACATAGTTGTTACACACTGAACAAACGTTAGCAGTTTTATTTTTGTCACATTTTTTTTTTAATTTGGCACTGATGACGTTTTTTAAGTTTCGTTGTATCAGATGTGCTGGTACTTGCATCAGAATTTTGTTTCGAATCGAAATACCCTTTTTTTAGTTCATCAGCTAGAGTGAAAATAAAGTCTCTTCTTTTTATTTTACTGCCTACGACTTCCTTATAAACTATCTAGGCGTTGATAGTGGCAAGATCTAAAACATTGTAAAACACATGAACTGACCATCTACGTGAACCAGCTTTCGTAGAAATTTTCTAGCCATTTGGTCAACACATTAAAACTTGTTTCATTGTAATAGAACACTGTCTCAGGTTTCTTCTTTTTCCATCATCTATAGCCACAGTTGGATGTAGCGTACTTAGCAATATGACATTTTATTAACTACCGTGATAAATTGACAAGGTGCTTTTATCATTTTCATTACTGTGGTAGAAATAACTCTGTCCTTTTGTTCTTGATACAAATGGTAATTCCCTTCTTACTCGGTTCATTATTCCTACTATTTTGTGTTCTTTTTGCCATCATTGTTGCTAACTTTTAGCTGGTAAAAAGTTGTCAATAACATTTCTACCCATATTTAGGAAAGGTTCCATTAATTTTAAAACAACATATTCAGAAAAGGGTTGGTTGTTAGGAAGCAAATCATCTTTTCCAGAATAAGAAAAACCATTCAGGAGATATTTAGAATTCGTATCAACAGCTAGCTAAAATTTTACACCAAATTTATCAGGCTTATTCGCCATATATTGTGTAAATCTGCATCTATCTTTAGTAGTAAACGGTTGTTCGTCCACTGTAATGTTTGCTCCACTTACTAATAGATTTATCCCATATTTCGGACGCCAAAGCAAACTTATCATTAACTAGACGTTCTTTTCGTGTTGATCAAATATCAAATCTTAAAAATCTCATGATTTCACGAAATCGATTGCGTGACATGGTCTCACGAAAAAATTGCGGTTCCCAAATAACAGACCATAAACTGTCATAGCTGTAATGTTCTTCCCCCTAAGCACCACGAACTAGCAATACTGCAAGAAAAGCGTCAAGTTCTTGAAGAGACAATGACCAGTTTATATCATCTCCTAGTTGTCGTTTTGCTTCAATTTCAGTACAGTTCTGAATGTGTTTTAGCGGTGTGTTATCTATAAATAGTCAAATGCATTTAGCACAGAGTTAGCAAACACATTTCTTTTTGCATAAGGAGTTTGTCCAGGAGTATTTTCGCCATTTCTTTGAACTATACGGCCAACATAAGGTCCACTTGATTCCCAACCCCATATATCATAGATTTGGATGATTTTACTCGACGTAAATGCATGTAATTTTTCGTTCATTAGATGTACAAGGATCAAAAGTGACACTATTTACGCTGACATCAGATTCTTCACGCTGTTCTCCACTTTTGTCATCAACAGCAACAGCTTCATCACTTTCACCATTTTCGGAGTGGTTATTTGTCTTTTGGGATTCGCATTCAGATAAGTTTTCGAACTCCGCAAGATAATCTAAAGCCTGCTGTGTAACATCGCCAGACGACCTCATTTTTTTACTGCGAAATTGACCGCCGCGGCAGTTCTAGTGTTAAAAAGGTCACGTGCGGAGCTTTCAGACAGATCATCAAAAGGTGAATCTAACTTAACAATAAAATATGTGAATGGAGTACCGAAAATAGTTCGTGGATCAAAAAACTAAAAAATAGTACTTGTAATAGTGAACTTCGATGCTATTTTCAAAATGTGCGTGGTTTAAGCGTTCGAAAATTTCTGAATTTCATGTATCACTTTTAGAATGTGAGTTTGTATAATTGGGATTGTTGAAGCTGTATTGTCTAACGAGATATCCTCATGTGAACTTGTTCCGTCGTTTTTCCTAGCTGTAAAAATTAAATAGTATGTAATTCGATAGATACTGGAATTAATTTACAAATATTGACTTAATTGGTTGCAAGTATAATTTAAAGTTTCTTAATTTATATGTGCTTGTTATTTATGTTCCCCCTGATGTTAATATCAATTAGTAAAAATCATTTCTCGAAGAATTTGAGCGTATATGTTATTCCTTCAACCATTTGTTAATTATTGGTGATTTTAATACACCTTAATCCATTGATAGAGACGAAACTGATACTAAGTTTAACTTAATGAATAGATTTATGAACATACTTAATTTAAGTCAGTATAATTCAAATCTCAACAAAAATGAACGTTTGCTTGATTTAATTCTTAGTCATGTAGATTGTGATGTTTTGCATGACACATGTCCATTAGTCAAAGAACTCGAACGTCATCCGGCACTAGCCATTAACCCACATTTACGCATACAAGAATCACAATTTCAAACTAGCTCTAGCAACAATCCTTATAATTTGAAGAAAAGTGACTTTATAGGTCTATATGAATCAATGCTAAGGGTTGACTGGTCCTTTTTGTACCAATGTAGTGACTTTAATGTTGCTTGTACTAAATTCTATGATGTGATATTTAATTTATTTGAAGTCCTTGGTCTACGCTACTCCATTGGAAAACGTAGAAGACTTAAGAAATCGAATCATTGCTGGGTGCAACTCAATTAAAACAGATCCTGGTGTTTGTGAGAGAGTTCGCCAGTCAATGAGGAGAAGATTGGATTCTTGCATCCGAGCTCGAGGTGGTCACTTTGAACAGTTTTGGTAATTTTTGGTTGGTAAAATTTTTGGTTTGGTGAAATATTTGTTTTTGCCCTTGAATGAAATCCTTGATTTTTAAAACTTTTTTTATGTGATAAATGGACATGCACTAAAATGTTTTTTAAACGGTACATCGTACGACAAAAAGTCAAGAGAGCTTTTTTCTTCACAATTAAACAAAGAATTAAAATTTATTTTTGATTTTTAGAGAAATTAACAGCATCCTACTTTTTTTTGAAAAATAGTCCGTGACGTGCCAATACGCGCGCCAATGGTACGACTGCAACATCGTGTTGTATTGCAAAGTATGCGTCTCCCATAGCTATTAACAAGCGTAAAATTTTATTATGATATCTCAAGTCGTTTTGGAAAAATCTAATTTTGACTGTTTTTTTAAATTAAACTTCAACACGCTGTAGATCGGTAACGAAGCGTTTGCGGACCTATGTTTATAGGAATTTTATTGTATAAAATGACCTGGGCAATCACTCCTTTTGGTATTGCCGCATCTTTTTAAACACCTGTATATATATATATATATATATATATATATATATATATATATATATATATATATATATATATATATATATATATATATATATATTATATATATATCTTTCCATCACTAAAGCGTCCATACATTGTCGAATTACATTCGATAGAGCGTCCGACAGAGCGTCCGTATACGGACGCTCCATATCCATGTAAAATTTTTCCAGAGATGTATAATCATGGTATAAACCTCCTGACAAAATTTCGTAGGACGCTATTTTGATACCAAAATGGACGAAAAGAAACCGGGCGGTGTATAATTTTAGTTGATACCAAACGCCGTCAGAGGCGTTAGTACAGTTAGAGTATATTGCTGCTGTATATCTTTCTGATGTCTAATAGATGTTAGAGCGTCAGGGCTTTTGGCAACATTGCGATTCATAAAACCAACAAAACCAGCTAGTAAATAAATAAAAAGACGGGTATCACGATTTTAGTTATAAGTATACATTTATGTTATTAATGCACTTTCTTGAGTATAGAGCGTCACCTAAAATTAATTGAAAATGGCAATGCTCACTGCTTAATCAGACATTTAACTGAGTTGGGAATACGCGTACCTACGTGCTTTGACTTTCTGTAGATTGAAAAACAGAAATGATTTTAGGAATATTGAAGAAAATAAGTTTCAGAACCGTATTGTAACTAAATTGAATAATTAATTAAACAATAAAAAGTTTGAAATAGAAATTAAATATGTAAGTCTGAAAAAATTTCAGTTACTTTAATATAGTAATAACATTTTTGTACATGAACAAATTAATGCGTCTTCAATTAATTTGCTGTAGTTAGGAGTAATCGATAAAAATGATGACCGATAAGAATCACGACCAAACTTTTTAGGAAGGTACAGGGTGACACCTAAAACAGTGAAATGCAAACAATACAGCATGGAATGGAAGTATGTATCTACATGCTTGGACTTCACAATCTTTTAAATACATTACAAAACTATCAGTGCTTTTTACGGAAGTGCACCAACTTAAATCTTGTTTTTATTGTATCTCCTCTGGCTGATGTGAACCTGTCATTATTTTATAAGAATTTTGCTTTTGAAAGTAAGGCGAGTAAAGCTTTTTTCTATAAAGTTTCAATTTATTTTGGTAGTCCAATCCGATCTTGAGTAGGTAACGTCATTTTCGAGATACAGAGTGATTTTTGAAAATAGGCAAAAAATGTTCAAATATCTTCTTAATTTTAATAAATATGAAAAAAAAGTGTAAAGGCATATTTCATAGACTAATCTAAGGAGAGTTCAGTGCAGTTTGTTGAATTTTTGTAATGGGTACAACTAAGAAGATAAAATATGACCTAAAACTGGAAAACTTTTTCATTTTTGATTTTACGAAAAAATGTTACTCTTGATAAAAAGTTTAAAAATATTATTGGAATTATAAAAGTACTGAAAAAATTTACGGGGTTGCCAAAAATTTAGAAAATATAAAACTGCCTCAAGAGAGAACTACCCATAAGGTTAATTTTAGAGCAAAATGCCATAAGAAAATTATTCTGAGGATTTTCGAGGCCGAATAAAATACAAAATTTCATAAATAAATTGAAAAATTATTCAGTTGTTTCCTAGTAGCAGAAAATGTCACGTTTTCCTTTTACGCGTATTACTAAAAAAACCTAGTAGGCTGGAAAATTGAACATGCTGTTGTTATGGAAACATAAGTCTTACATATTAACAATATTTGAAGTTTCTAATTAATAGGATAATTTGTTCATTGTTCTTTCTTAGTTTATTTTTATACCTACCCTGTTGTTAAATAAAACTTTTTGTGTACCCCATATATTGTTTTCAGATTTCAATTTATTTATGAAATTTTGTATTTTATCAAGCCTCGCTATCGTCAGAATAATTTTTTTATGGCATTTTGTTCTAAAATTAACCTTATGGGTAGTTCTCCCAGGAGACAGTTTTAGATTTTCTAAATTTTTTCTGAACTTTTATAATTCCAATAACATTTTTAGAGGAAGCAGTACTTTTTATCAGGAGTAGCATTTCTTCGTAAAATCAAAAATGAAAAAGTTTTCCATTTGTTAAGAACTTTTCAGGACACGCTGCATTTTAGAATTAATTTTTTACAGAAAACAAAATACAATAAATGTTCAAAATGTTTCTTTTCGAGAATTATCAGTCAGCATCCATTTTTTAAATTTTTCTAATATGTATTAGGCGCAAAGTGACTAAGAACTTAATTCAATTATTTAATTATTAAAGCACCTTAGAGCAAAAATAACGTTGAGATGTTCTATTTTTAAACGACTCTATTGATAGGCTTTAAAGTGATACTTTATATATCATCCCTTAGCATATACTATAATAAATAGATATATAATATGTCATGAATAAAGGACGATTAAAAAAGAAAACAATAATCCTCTTATTAAAAAATTTTAATATAATGTGATTGTTGCTTAGCCGTATCCATTATAAAAATAATAGAGAACTGCACTGAACTGTCCTAACTACAGTCTGTTGGCGGCCAAGAAAAACCGCATGTAAATAAAATCACCTGAATATTGAATGACCTAGGCAAGTGGATTAGATTGAACGGTCCGCATGTATGAATTTTTCTGTTCCCCATTGCTAATATTTGAAAGCGACCGTCCAATAAAGAGACGAGTTAGAATTGATCACGCGTCGTAATTGTTCACAGGCGGTCTTTCTTGGGAGCGAACTGAGTATAACTATTGTTTAATTTAGCTTTTTCAATCCCAATGCTCATCAACGTTTTTAATAAACACATTATATATTGTATGGATTACTCCACCAAACCATATTTTTCCTTTAAATTGGATTTCTTCTGTGGATATATTCTTCAATTTGTTTTTATTTTTTTTTTTTTGGTAAGTTCAATATTATACTTTATACCTATTACATTAATATTATATTCTTTATAGACCTGATGATGACTCGATTTAATTGAAACTCTCCATCTATTGTGCAATTAACTTTAGTATAGTTATAATTAGCATCTGAGTTTAGATTTTCATTCAACAAGTATTACATAGCATCTTACACAATGGTACATTAGCTAAAAGACAAAAAAATTTAAAATTATTTACATAATGGGATTTGGAGATAAGAAACGTATCCAAAGAAAATTAATTGAATCATTCATGCAACAACTCACCATGGCCAACTATCTTTTAATCAGAGTTTGAAAATCGAGAACATGGGAATAACTTCAAAAACGTATTTGCACAAGTTGTTGTTATTTGTCAGTATGTATTAAAGAACTTTCGTTACTGGGCCTACTAACACTTCATTCAATTATTTTCCGAAGTTATCATTGTTTTATATTGAATATGTTCAAATTTTAAATTCCTTATTTCGTTTGTAAAAAAGATACCGTCCTCTGAATTCTTATTACTTTGCTAGAAATGTCTTACCAGCTCTAGGATGTAAAAAAACACTTACCACTTTTTTTTACAGTTTTAATGCCAACGTTTCCATGCTTCTGAGGATGAACATCGAAACGTTGGCAGTAAAAGTGTAAAAAGCAAGTGTCTTTTATAGTAAAAAATGTCAATGACGCCATATCTTCCACAACAATCACCTTGTAAGGTAAAATTTATTTCGCCTACGGCTCATGCTGCAACTGTCGTACTCGTGGGAAATGAGTGTCATTCCGTGCTTGTTAAACAATATACTATTTTGCTCTATGGTGGTCAAAATAAAGAAATAATTGAATTAATTTGTTAGTTCGTTTGAGAAATTTAAATTGACACTGACTGATAATCTGCGAAATTGGAGGACATTTTTAACATTTATTGCATTTTTTATATTTCTTTTTTTGTAAAAAATAAATTCTAAAATATAATATAAATTCTAAAATATAATATAAATTCTAAAATACAGGGTTATTACAAATGATGTTCCCGATTTCAATTATAAATATTACTGGATTAACCTGTTTTAAGACCATTTCACCACTGGAAAAAAAAACTCATAAAGTTTTGTTTACATTGATTTAAGTACGTATCAGCTATTTGTTAAAGTCAATTGTTGTCAATTGTGTAATGGCTGAATTTGAAGACAGGAAAGTATTTTATGTGTTGGATTATCACATCAACCAATCAGTTATTAGTGTACAACGTTACTTTAGAACCAAATTTAATGAAGATCCTCCTAGCAGTCACAAGTGGTACTTGAATTTTAAGAAAAATTGGTGCATTTGTAAAAAGAAATCAGTCTGTAAGCAATGACGCTGTAGAGCAGGTAAGGGAGAGTCTTACGCGTAGTTCACAGAAATCTACTGTTAAATGCAGCAAACAGCTTGATATACCACAGCCAACAGTTTGGAAAAATTTACGTAAACGTATAAATTTCAAGCCTTCAAAACTTTAGCTTGTTCAAGCATTAAAACCAAAGGACAAAGTTCTAAGACTTTCCTTTTATGAGAACATGTAGGCATTGATGGAAAATTAAAACTGTGCAAAATGTTTAGTCTTTAGTGATGAAGCCACATCCCACTTGTGTGGTACCGTGAACAGACATAATGTCATAATATGGGGTTCGGAAAACCCACACACCTACATCGAGCACTTACACTCCGAAAGTTAATTTGTCTTGTACCATCATTTACAACAAAGTGTACGGACCTTTTTTCTTTGTTGCACAAACAATAAATGGAATAAATCTTGGACATGATGACTGAATGGATTCTACAGAAATTAGAACAAGAATCCCTAAACTTCATTCTGAACTTCAAAATCGGCTGCCTGGCAGATGAATCGGCCGTGCAGGTCCAAGTGATGGTGCACTCTTGAACTGGCCTCCAAGATCTCCGGACATCACCCCCTGTGATTTTTTCTTGTGAGGATACATCAAACATAAAGTGTATACACCACCAGAAAGCATACCTGAGATCCAACAACGGATTACCAGAGCTATCGAAACAATCGACCTGAACACTCTTAACAAAGTATGGCAAGAGCTTGATTACACGCTTAACATCTGTCGTATCACAAGGGGTTCCCATATGGAACATTTATAATTCTTGGCACCTGGGATGAAACTTTTTAAGTTTTTCTTAAAATGTAACCATTTTATTTTTTTGTATGATAAATAAAACTAGATTTATGTGCACTTGAAATCATGAACATCATTTGTAATAACCCTGTATAATAAAATATTTCTTTTTCATAAAGATATTTTTTGCTGTAAAACGAGTACGTTTTTTTAATAATTATTTATAATCTACGACTACTTTGCCCTTACAAGAAGAGCACTACGTTTATAAATACAAAATCTACGATTTTATTACTTCTGCCAATTAACATGCCTTGACATCTTGTTTACGGAAATTGAGAGAGCATTTTTAAATTTAGAAAAATAATGGGTACTGGTTACTGCTGATAAGTTTCAGCAAGGACGCGATCGTTGCAGAAAAACTATACGACGATACGAAATATCTATTTTTATGTCCAGTCGTTATTAAATAAACATTGGCAACATCGCAGGACGCCATAAGTGCGAATATATGCAAACATGAAATACATGTGGACGCCGTAGGTACTAAAAATATACAACAATTGTATATTTTGACGCCTTATTAGTGAGTGCCTGAAAAGACGCTATATAACTGGAGAGTGAATATAAAAATTTTATATTTTGTATCCAAAATCAAGTCTTCTTTATACTTGAAGACAACTATATAGGAATCTGTAAAGTATATGAGAAATATAGCTGCTTCTATGAATTTTTAAAATGGACGCCACAAACATATTTTATGAAAGGACGCTATAATGATAGAATGATGTATATATATATATATATATATATATATATATATATATATATATATATATATATATATATATATATATATATATACATATTGTTTTTTATGAAAAGAAACAGTTGTTGAAAGAAAGGGAATTTATTGTAAATTACTTAAACGACATTTTCTACACTTTCGTCGAGTAAAATCGTCAATCACTTCGAGTGTGTTAATTTCTTGCAATATAACTTATTCTAGACTCATGATGGTAAGATCATTCAGTCTTTTCTGAACCATCGTTGTGCGAAATCTATTTTTCAGAAGTTTTAACTTTGAAAACGACCTTTACTACTACGATTCGTGATCATAACTACAAGGTACATACGGAGAGCTATTTCTACATTTGGAAAAGCATCTTTCACGTCTTTATCGATTAATGCCTTGTACATAAAATGTTTTACACTAAGTTCTTTCTTCAAATCGTTCGTTCTATACTCGTCTTTAAAATTTGTAAAGAAATCAATATGTGTCAGTTCAATACCTAAGCTACCGTCTAAATCATCAGCATATGTACTCGCAAGATCATTTGTATGAGCTTCAATTTCTTGAGGATTCAAACTGTCAAGTCGTCGCAGATATCCAAACAGAGAGGATACTGACTCATAAGCCGAGAGTCTTTGGTTTAAAGAAGACAGAAGCTGATCAATAACTGGAATGAGATTTTCTATTTTAAATTTATTTCGGCGTGTTAATTCCACTTCTGGTCCTTGACCATAATCCAGAGTAATTAAGCGAACGTTTCGTTGGTAACGTCCATATGTGGAAAAATTATCTCCCTAAGACAAATTCTTTTAATGAATTTATTGCTGCAGTTGCGGAATTAAATCCAGTTTCAATCATACACATACGGGTATGTTGTCCATTAGCATCGCAACGCTCTTTGGGTAGTTGATCTAGATTTTCCGAAATGTTTATTAAAGTGTCTTTAATTTGATTGTAACCTACAACAAGCGCTTTGCAGCCATCAGACCTACATGACCAAGAGTCGTCACTTTTTTAGGTACAAGGATTCCACCACGACCAGGCGTTTGATCAGAGAATGAATTTAAACATTCTGTTAATAACGCGTATCGTTGGGTAGAAATTGTAAAATAGACATTCAACTCCTCTAAAGAATCAAAAAAGCTACAGCAGGGCAACGCTCTGCAGCGCTTTTGGCAACTAAATTTAGCGAGTGAGCCGCACATGGAATCCATGATGGCAATGAATTTTCTGAGTGAATCTTAGCCTACACTCCATTATATCTTCCGCTCATCACAGACGCATTATCACAGGACTGTCCTCTACAGTACTTTATATCGATATTATGGGTTTTTAGAAATTCCACTGAGGCACTAAATATATCTTGCGCTTTGTGACCCTGATTTAGCATAAATCTTAAGAACCGTTCAATAGGGGTATTATGTTCAATGTACCTAAATATTAAAGTTAACTGATGTATGTGATCTTCGTCTTGTGTTGAATCTAATGAAATTGAAAAATATTTAGATTTCTTGATTCTAAAAACTATTTCCTCGAGTACCCGTTTTCCCATCAGATGAATAATTTCTTCACATACAGTTGACAAAAGATAATTTGCATGACCACTTCCACGATTTGTATAATTACTAATATGTTGTTTGAAGAAATCGTCATGTTCAGTTATTAACCCAAGCAATCCAAGATAATTGCCATTATATGGCGAACCGAGTAACTCACCATGCAGGGCTAAACCACGTTCACAAGCAAATTTAATAACACTGATCACCCTTTTGAGTAAAGTTTGCCAACAGCTTCTTGTTTCTAGTGTTTGTTTTTCGAATTCGCTATCTATGCGCTCTATCTCTTTGGAACGATTAGCTATTGTACAACAGCATTTAAATGTGCCTTAGATGTTTCATTACTCATTAATCCGTAACTTGCGTGCTTCCAATCAAAAAATCACTCATAACTAAATTGTGTACGTACTGGAGAAATTAACTCACATACAAAACAGTAGACTCGTCCATTTGATGGTGAAAAACATATCCAAAATCGTTGAATTATTTCGCCATTTTGAGTTTTGCGTTTAAACATACCTGTTTGGCATCGTCATATTCCTATTCCTTCTTCTTTGTGGTCATTGTATTGGCAAGATTTCTGTTTGAATAAGTTCTTCATCACAATTTTGTAGATCCTTGGTTCCTTTCTTCGCTCAATAGTCAACAAAACTTCCCATATTTTCGGGCCACAATCCTATGTCACAAGCATATGCAGTTTTTTTGTATTCGAATTCACTGTCAAGCTTTCTTGCTTCTTCTTGTTGTTGTTTTGACTCGTGTGTTTCATCTAAGGTGACATTTTGAGTTTGCGCATCTGCAAGACAGTCGCCCAGTAAAGGTGAAGAGGAACTAGAAGTCGGCTGAAGAACGAAAAACTCAGTCATGGACCAATTTTGCTGTGACTTCTTCTCTTTTGTCTTGCTTGCCTTGAGCAATTTTACGTTTTTCTGCATCGCGTTTATAAATACGTTTCCCCTTATGACGATCAGGCTGACTTTCCATTTTCTACCATAGGAAGAGAGATATAAGCATATAAATAGTGTCACTTACTCATTGTTGGAAAATAGAAAATCATTTCATTAACAAACTATTTACATATTATCTACATGTACATTGTAAAATGCTTAACTTAATAACTTACCTCTTATTTCTCTTGAAATAAACGCGATAAAGAGAGATAAAGTAAATAGTAAAACACAATATTTTAAAAATTACGCAATTTTACACAAAAGTTAATGTAACTAGTTTTAGTTCCAAGTGACTTTAAGTACACACACACTTAGAACAAGAAAATAAATCCGTTTAGTGTCTTCCTATTTCGTTTCGAAGGCACATCAACTGAAAGTTTAAAACTAAAACGCACTCATTTCAAACACATGCATCTACTAAATCTCCTTTCAGTTTCAGTTTTCACTTTTCATATTTCACACCCACATCAGCACACCACCAGGCACCAACATACTATACAGAAAACAATTAACAATTTAAAATTTAACGTTTCATTTTCATTATTACGAAGTATAATTTCTTTCTAATACTGTAAATTGTGTAATACCTATATTAATTCCAATGTAATAAATCACTGGTTGAACAAAGATAAATTTGAAAGCCTTTCGTGTTACCTGGCTTTTATTTCCTTCTTAGAATTAGTTAACGTTAACGTTGTTAACACCTAATCTTTACCAGGAACTTCACCGACTTAACGTCAAAACAGCAGATAAAATAATTATCTTAACATTTGTAATATGATATTCTTACTGGAAACAATAAACATTTTATAAATGGAATGCTGTCATATTAGTAATTTTTTTAGCTAGTGAAGCATAAAACTACAAAAATAAACTCAGTTTAGGTAAAGGGAATAAGGGATTTATTTCATTAGTCATTGGTTGCGTATTACATTAAATTACGGTTTCGTTCCTATGTTGGTATAATGAATAATGTTAATAATTCGTATTATTTACATTATGAAATTATAAAGTTATGTGCGGGCCCCAAATTTGTGGGGGCCCATGAGCGATCTTCCTTCCGCCACCTTTTAAATCCGGTTCTGTTCACAAGTAAAAAATTATATATCGTAACATCAACATGGACTTATGCAAAACCTTGCTTGCTTTACGGACCATGCGTTGCGTGTCTTAGACAATGATTACCAAGTTGATGAAATTTGTACTGATTTTTATAAAGCGTTAGACAAGATCAGTCATTCCATCCTAATTAGTAAGTTACGTAATTTTGGTTTCAGTGAGTCGCTTCTTTCTCTTTTTTCTCTTACCTAACCAATCGATTACAGTATGTGTGTTTTAATAACTTTGCGTCGGACTCATTTACTGCTTCGTCAGGGGCACCCCAAGGATTAAACCTGGGTCCACTGTTACTTTTATTATTTATCAATGATATCTCTGGTCTAATCTCATGAAATCATCTTTTATTTGCTGATGACCTTAAAATATATTGTAAAATCACTTCTCCAAGTGACTGTCTAACCCTTCAAGAAAAATTAATGGTCATTCATAACTGGTGTCAAAGTACTTGCCTGTATTTAAACATTTCCAAATGCAAAATATTATTGTTTAGTAAAAAAAGGAACTTACTCCACTACGACTATTCGGTAGATTCGTTTCCCTTATCCCGGGTTTCTGATAATAAAGATCTAGGTGTAATATTTGATCAGCATCTGAGCTTTTAGAGCCATATTCAGACCATATGCCTAGAACCAAAAAGAATGCGGGGATTCATATTTAGAAACACCAAATCGTTTCATTGTACTCAAACTATTTTCTCGCTATACTTTTCATTAGTTCTGTATAAACTGCAGTACTATAATCTTATATGTTACCCTATCTATCACAAACACATAAATATGATCGAAGATGATCAGCGAAATTGCTTGAAATACTAATAATAAGATTGATGGCATCTATCTGGCGAGGGGCTATCCTCAAGAATATCTCCTAAGCCGTTTCCAACTTCCATAATTACAACCCAGACGTAAATACTACAGCATGAGATTTTTATATGGCCTGCTTAATAACCGAATTGACTGTCCTTTTCTTCTATCATCCCTTAACTTTTGTGTGTCCAATCGTTTATCAAGGTTCCGTATAACCTTTGTTAATCCTATTCCAAAGGCCATCTCGTTATTAGAAGCACCTATTTATATAATGTCATTAAATTTTAATACTATAGATCCTAATATTGATTTAAGTTCGCAACACTTGACGATCTATTGAGCAATATCACATAATGCATTAATTTTTCTCTTTCCTGTTTAATCTCTATTTTGAATAATATTTTTAGGATACATTTTCTCTGCTAATTCATGTTCTATAACTAATGTAGCCAAACCGTTTAGTCGATTTGGGAGTGGTTGTGGAACGTAAGGCATTTTTATTTATTTTCAATTTAGAAAAGCTCCTTTCTCCTGCCATACTTACTGGAAACAAGATTCTCAAGGTAATGCTGAGGTTAGAAGCAACATCTAAAATGGCGATAAGTTTTAATACCTCAATTGTAATTTGTTTTGCATTTACAAACACTAAAATTGATTGTATTTCATATACTAGCTCAAGTGCGTTCATATCTTCCGATTCACCACTTTACAATAGTATTTCCAAGTCGTTGCAATATTAGTAAACTCGATTTTAGGTACACTTCTCAAATCATGTATATTGAACAAGAATTGAAAAATGGAAAACTCTATTTTAAATTCTAATTTGCGCCACCGGATCATCGCGCGCTTCGTAATGAAAGTTAACAGTTTTTAACAGTGACAGGGTTGTGTTAACTCGAAATGAGCGGGATGTCAATAATGGCGGCGAGTACCTTTGCATCACAAAGCATTTTATTAAAAGTATCATCCGAACGAAGATAGTTGAAAAAATGTTACAATTTTTTATTAGCTCGATAGCACAATGATAAATCATAGTCTTTGGTCTGTAGTAGCTTGCTGATCGGATTAATGCAATGTAAGATTGTATACCAAATTGCAATGGAGCATAAAAACTTAAATTGTTTGACACAGTGCAACAGGATAGAAGCCTAATCTCTTATAGAAGTGTCATTTTCAGTATCGTCATAAATACTTAATAAAGCATCGAAAATGCTCCGAAATTAATACTTTAAGGGTTTTAGAGCTTCTACTCGACCTTCCCAAACAATGTCACTCAGTGACTTTAGAGTTAATCCCTTGACATATTTTAATAGTACGGCCCATCTAATGGTTGATGAAGCAAATTTTTTGACGTATATTACAAAAATTTGTGTCTTCTAACAACGCCTTTGCCATATCATTGACAACGAAATTTAGTGAGTAAAATGCTCGTGGATTCATCGCCCTTATTCTGGATTTTACCCCTGGTTTATCACTTCTCATATTGGCGCCGTTATCGTAAGTCTGGCCTACCATATCCTGCAAGTTTTCCAATTATTGCCTTTGAAAGTTTTTGTCCTGGCGATCTCTCAACTAGAAGAAAGCCTAAAAAGCTTTCATTAATCTTAGCGATATCATTTGGGTTAGATTTGTCAATAGAAACATGTTTAACTAAAAATATCATTTGGTCTATCTTACCGACATTAGGAGTACAATCTAATTTGGATTGCTTAATGTTGTCAATAACATGTGATTTAATATGTGAATGTAACATAAACCAGCTCGTTTTGGATATCTATTCCAAGATAGTGCACTTTAGCTTCCTGTTTTTTGAGCACTTTGCGAACACGCTTTACCATTATTGGATCAAATTTAACTAGTACCTAGTTGAATGATTTGTAAAAAATTTTCATTATTAAAATCATACAATTTGTCACTGGTAACCCTTACGACTAAATAATTTTGAGCAAGCATATTTATAGTTGACGTAATACGTAGAAGCACCTCATATTAATAATTTGCTTTAGCAGCAGTAAGCGTTTGTGACTCATGGTCAATAGTTTTAGAATTTTGCAATCGCTGACTCAATTCAATCCAAGGAATTTGGAACTGAATGTGATTTTTTGATGACCTATGTTCTTTTAAAGTGTCACTATGGCACCCACAACGTGTAATTCCTTCAGTGGAAAGAGAACTAAAAGACTAACTAAAATGTTTACAGCAAAAACGATACAAACAGTTTCCCATCATGGAATAGACTAACCAGTTGCGCAGTACTTTTTCTCCGTCCAATGCTTTCGTATAATAATGCGTACTGAATTTTTGACCAGTGCTGTCAACTGGATACTTATAGTCCTTTAATAGTAATGATAATAATAATAAGTATTTATTGCCCAACAGATGAAGAAATCCAATTACAGGACAATACACACAAAGTTCATATGTGTTCCTAGTGCTATCATAGTAAAACTACAAACATACAATTATGTTTACCAAACTAAAATTGAAATTTTCAAAGCAAAAACTATTTCATAAAATAAAGAAGAATTGGGAAAAAATAAACGATCCATATTTTACTACTCTGATACATTGTAAATGCGCGAAATTAATAAAGATAAACTGTCATAATGTATATCAACATCATTTTAAATGACGTCTGGACGTTTTGTGGCCAATCTATTGATGGGTAAATTTAAGACTTAAAACGGGATTTGTCTCGTTTTCCTAGAGTTAGGATGAGATACGTGGATGACGTGTTTGCCATCCCTAATACTAAAATATGTAGTGTTGAGAATTTTGTAGAAACTTTGTTCTAAATTTCCGACAATCAAATTTCCTTTTAAGATAGAGGCAAATGATACTCTGATAACGAAAAATTGTAGTAAACTAGATATGGATATTTTTCGTAAGGAAAGAAGCACTAAAAGATTTAACATCAACTCGCGGCTTTTCATTTTTTGGTTCAGAAGTTGCTTAATTTTCCTCTTTCAGTACGAAATTATAATAAAGAATTACGCACTGTTAAAGAAATTTCTGAATATAGTTTGGAAATAAACACATAGGATGAAGGTTAAGAATGTAACTACATTAGGTAACGTTAGAGAACAAATAAAAACAAAGCATGTAAATTTACGAAACTGTCTTGCTTATATAAAAGGTCTATCTAAAATATTTTCAAAAATCAATTTGGAAACAGTTACTACTTCAGATAATCGTTTGAAAACTCTTTGAGGCAATCCCAAAGTTCAAGTGGATAAGTAGGATAGGTTGGGAATTTATAAAATTAATTGTACACATTATGAACAAATATATCTGGGGTAAACTAAACGACCCATCGAAATTTGCTTCAAAGAACATTTAGCTTATATAAAATACCAACGTTTCGAGAAGTATGCCGTAGCCCTACATATGTTTGATAATAATCATGTAGTAGATAAGGTATCCTTAATCAAACATAGTAATAAGCACGATCTTGATTGTTATGAAAGTTTAAAGATCTTCAAAACAAACAAATTCTAATGAATAATCAAGAATATTTAGTCTATTACAACCTCATTAAACTTACATAACTTTCTCGTGAAAGTGATATATATATATATATATATATATATATATATATATATATATATATATATATATATAAGAAATTTCCTTTAGTTCGTCCCAATCGACCGCTGATGATGATAGCTTCGCTTTTGAAACGCGTTCAGAGTTTTTTATTTTTTTGTGGTACGTGGGCGTATTTTGTTTGTTAATATTTGAGTTTATAGGTAACTAAGGCGTAAAATAAAGTCTTCATAGCCATTGTATTTTGGAATAAATACCTATGGTTAGACAAAACATAGAATTTGAAGAACACGAAATGTTTGTGATGTGTTGAGAAAAAGTGAGGTTATGGTCAAAATACACTCGTAAATCTTTTATTTCGGTACATCTTTGGCAGGGTGAACTACAACATATTTCTTGCCAAGCTGAAGGGTTATGGTATTCACAGTGATCTATTGTCTTGGATAAACCCTTTCATTACTGGGAGATATCAGATAGTAAAGATGAATAATTTCATATCAACAGCATTCCCAATATCGTCAGGAGTTCCTCAACAGGCTTATACAGGGCTTATTTTATTGTCATATTTATTAACGATATAGAAAGTAGTTTGCGTTTGGCCTTCCTTTTATTTGCTGAGGATTTGAAAATATCTAGAAAAATAGGTTTATTCGATGATTGCATAATCTTACAGAATGACCTAGATAAATTATATAATTGGTATATAGACAATGTTATGGAGCTAAATACTATTAAATGCAAATGTATTAGATTTAGTAGAAAACGTGACATTTATTAGTAATGAATTGCTTGAAGACGTCTGTGTAATTCGCGATCCAGGTGTGATGTTAGATAGTTCTTTATCGTTTACAAATCATGTTCATTTTATAACTGCCAAAGCATTAAGGATGTGTGGCTTTGTCATAATAATTACAGCGCAGTTCACTGATATACGTTGTTTAACAAAACTATACACATATATATATATATATATATATATATATATATATATATATATATATATATATATATATATATATACAGGTGTCAGTTTAAGATGAAATGCATGGGGATATTGGAAACCGTTAGAGATACGAAGATGGTGAAATGGAGAAAAGTTGCGTCATTATATGCCCAAGAAGTAACCATGGTTACATGGCAAAAATCCCTTCCATTTACTAGACACAGGGTGATAACTGAAAATATGCGTTTTCTAAAATCGCTATATCTTGTTTCTTGCAAGAGATACATCCACGATTTTTGCAGGATGGGGTAACAGGTAGCGAGGATTTCAAAATGATTTTGAAAAAATCTAGGCCTACTAGATTTTGAGATAATGCACGCAACTTTCGATTTTCTTATGGACGCCATATTGGATTTTTGCATTTTGAATTCTTCATAAAAATGCTTTTCAACCATATATCATATGTTTATAATCTGCCAATGAGAAAGTGTCAAATTACACAATTAAATTTATATCAAAGCAACCTTGACATATTATGTATTTTAATTAAATGAAAATTAATCTACAAATTAAACTAACTATTGAGAACAATATTATTGATTATTAACATAAATCATAATAATAAAAGTGACAAAAACAACAAAAATAAAATTTAATATTATACTGAATTTTACTATTAATTAATCAAATGCTCGAATAAACCTTCATTCTCCTGCAAACACCATCTGCATCGAGTTAGCACTGCATCACAAGAGTTCCTTATCATCTCGCATTTTCGAATTCTTCATAAAAAATGCTTTTCAACCATATATCAGATGTTTATAATCTGCCAATAAGAAAGTGTCAAATTACACAATTAAATTTATATCAAACTAGGCCTTTGCCAATCAACCATCTATTCAATTATTGCAAGAGAATGGAGGTTTATTCGAGCATTTGATTAATTAATAGTAAAATTCAGTATAATATTAAATTTTATTTTTTGTTGTTTTTTGTCACTTTTATTATTATGATTTATGTTAATAATCAATAATATTATTTTCTCAATAGTTAGTTTAATTTGTAGATTAATTTTCATTTAATTAAAATACATAATATGTCAAGGTTGCTTTGATATAAATTTAATTGTGTAATTTGACACTTTCTCATTGGCAGATTATAAACATATGATATATGGTTGAAAAGCATTTTTATGAAGAATTCAAAATGCAAAAATCCAATATGGCGTCCATAAGAAAATCGAAAGTTGCGTGCATTATCTCAAAATCTAGTAGGCCTAGATTTTTTCAAAATCATTTTGAAATCCTCGCTACCTGTTACCCCATCCTGCAAAAATCGTGGATGTATCTCTTGCAAGAAACAAGATATAGCGATTTTAGAAAACGCATATTTTCAGTTATCACCCTGTGTCTAGTAAATGGAAGGATTTTTGACATGTAACCATGGTTACTTCTTGGGCATATAATGACGCAACTTTTTCTCCATTTAACCATCTTCGTATCTCTAACGGTTTCCAATATCCCCATGCATTTCATCTTAAACTGGATATATATATATATATATATATATATATATATATATATATATATATATATATATATATATATATATATATATATATATATATATATATATATATATATATATATATATATATATATATATATATATATATATATATATATATATATATATATATATATCTTGTAAGATCATTACTTGATTACAATTATATAATATGGTCACCTGTCTTTAATGTTCATTCTGGCCGCATTGAAAATATTCAGAGGAAAATCATAGTATATTATATGCCACAAATGCAGTGGAATTTTGAATGCCGTTAGGTATGAGCAAGTTCTTCATTATTTCGGACTTCATTCTCTGTACATCAGAAGCTGATATTTTGAATATTATCATATTTCGTAAGTTAATGTAAGAAACAAATATTTACTAGTACAAAGATATCGATAGCGATAAATGTTAATAGTATACGTAATGTTGAAATATTTGCAGTATCAATGAACACGTTTGCCTATAATACTAAAAAATGTCTTAACACGTAAGATTTATTTTACTCTGTTATATTGAATTAACAACTGTTTAAGTTTGTTTATATATTGTGTAAACGGTATAATATAAATAATATAGCGTGATGATCACTGCGTATACGCACATCACAACAGAATACTCAGGAACATCCATCATGATAAAAAAAAATCTAGTGATATATAGTGACATTTTGCTCCAAATGTTAATTTCACTCTAAATAATGAATCGTCTTACTTTTATTCGATTTATTTCCCTCATGAGCAAGCCCTAGCGTTTGAAATTTTACGTATATAGACTTAATTCAACAGAAAGGTACAAAGCTGTTGCACAGCTCTGAAAGCAAATAATTGACAAATATAGATTACAAGACACATACTACACCTGAGTGTACTTTTTATACAAGATTAGACAAAATCCTTTGTAATACATCGGTCATACAACATTTAAAACAGGCACCAACTTAACATCCTTTTCGGACCACTTAGCAGTGTAATTGACCTTTGATAAAAAGTCCTGTCACAGATGTCCATATTGGCGTTTTGATAATTCTTTATTAGATGACAAACAATTCGAAGAGTGCATTAACCGATTAATTGATTACGTCAACATGGGTATCGTTATTCATAAATTCGAAAAATACACAACTCATTCCCAAACAAATACACAAACTACTTACCTTTTAAGGCAAATCCAGGTGACCGAGAGCTGATTAGATGATTCCTATAAACCCTTCAAAAGGTTGCAACTACTCGCAAAACAATCGCATGCAAAAATAAACAGCTGATCGGTCAACGATCTATTACTTTATAATTGCGTTACGTTATCACTCTGAGCGTCTTTCAAAATGAACTTATCGCCAAAATCAGAATAGCAAATTCTCTAGTCTAGAAATTCTTATAGTCCATTACGTTAAAGCTTTCCTTAAATAATAAAACACTTAAAAAAAGGTTGCCACTGTAACGTTGTGTAAATCAACAGTTACCACAAACAACACACGCACACGCACGCACACGCACACGCACACGCACACGGACACGGATACGGACACGCACACGCACACGCACACGCACACTAACACGCACACGCACACTCACACGCACACGCACACGCACACGCACACGCACACGCACACGCACACGCACACGCACACGCACACGCGCACGCACACGCACACGCACACGCACACGCACACGCACACGCACACGCACACGCACACGCACACGCACACGCACACGCACACGCACACGCCACGCACACGCACACGCAAACGCACACGCACATACACGCACACCCACGGACACGGACACACACGGGGACACGCACAGGCACGTCCACACGCACCCACACTCGCACGCGCACACGCACACGCACATACATACACATACACACACACGCACACGCACACGCACACGGACGCAAACGCACACGCACACGCACATCCACACGCACCCACCCTCCCACGCGCACATGCACACGCACACGCACACACATACACATACACATACACATACACATACACATACACATACACACACGCACACGCACACGCACACGCGCAGACGTACACGCAGACGTACGCACACTCGCATACGCGCATGCACACACACTCGCACGCGCACACGTACACACGCACACTCTTACGCACGTGTACGTGCACACGCACACGCACACACACGCACACACCCTCGCACCTGCATGTCTGTGTACATTTTCATTTTGTAAGGAAAATTAAGTGTAGTTAAACAGTGTAAATGAAAAATAAAAAACAAAATTAATCACTGCAGTAAATGTTCGAATTGGTTTTTCCCAAATTTCCAAAACATTTATGAACGCTTCTTAAAAGTTTGCCATAAGTGGGACACCGAATTGCTTGCGCATAAATTGTCCAAGTGCAGCATGAACTATTTCCTGGCAATCTTCTTTTGTTGTTAATGGCCATATATTTTATACAATCCCAAACGCCTAAAATAAATAAAATTGTAAAATGTACTTTACCCTCCCATCTCCATTAAAAATTTCATAAAGCTACCACCATGACGACGTCATTTTTTATTGCAGCAAATTATTAAAAGTCTATCAACCTAGAAACTATTTTTTACGAACTAGGTGCGGGTTAATATCAAGCCATTTTTTTTAAGATTGGGCCTCGTCCTTCCATATAAATTTTTGTAATAAATATTTGTCTTCCTATGTGTTAATTAATATAAATTCACAAGCTTTCTTTCTTTGGGATCGCCACATGTTAATATACAGGGTGTTTCAAAAAACGTTCCAATAATTTCTAGGATAAATAGAGTATTAAAAAATAACGTTAGTTTGGTCAATTAACATGTGTCCGAAAATGCCTCCATAATAACATACGGCCCTGTAAAGGTGGCTCTGAAAATCCTCTTTTTTTATTATCTCTGAAACGGTTTATGTTACCTAAATGAAATTTAGACCACAAATAACTTTTATTAGGTTATGGAAGTGTTGACAAGTTTTCAATATTTTGTATAAGAGCGTCACTAATGGGGGGTGCTACTTATTTTCCCCCAAACTTTTTTTTATGGGTATATTAATGTTAATGTTAATTTTTCGGGCAAAAATAATATTTTTTAAACAATCTGCTACAAAAAAAAAGGTATTCTTATTGAAGGTAAAAACATTACTGGTTTTGGAGTTATTTGAGGTTTTAGCAAATAATGCTGACCGAATTAATAAATTATTTTAAAATGAAATAATAAATTAATAATTACGATAAACACGAACTACCTCAGGGAATAATGATTGTTTCAGAAACAACTATGAGGTAAAAATATTTAGTTATTTAGAACTTAAAAAAGGTTTTAATTGTATGACATTAACACAGAACGGCCAAAGGAAACAATTAAAAAAAAAACAACGAATAACACAGAACAAGCAGAAAAAAAAATGAATAAGTAGGTACGGATTTTTACATTAAATGTTCGAAATGCCCGCCATTTTCACGAATACATAACCGTAAACGTTTTTCTAGTGAAAACATAATCCTTTGGAGTGACCTCGTTTCTTGAATTAACATTCTTAAATGATTTTCAACACTCGCTTGAGGTCCTTCAATTGAATTTAGTTTGCTTGAGTAGACGTTTTCTTAACTAAACTACACACATCAAAATTCAAGGGATTTGGGTGGGGGACCTTGGTGGCTCGTGGATAGGAGCATCAGCACCTCGACCAATCCAACGATTTGGAAAATGCTCGTTGAACCATCTTCTACCTTGTCTACTGAAATGGGGTGGAGCACCATCATGCATAAAAACCATATAACACTTCTTCTTGGAATTTTTTTCGCATATCTTCTTTTCGCTACTTTAGCATTTCCATCACATTTCCCTAATGTTAAAACATATCGGTATAGTCAATATTAGTGTACATATTCATTTTCAAAGTTTTAAAAGCGTTATTACTTGTTAAACAAATCAAAACTATCAACAACAATGTGTCAAACGAAACTGTCAAACAAAAAAAATCGCGAGCCTGCTGTATATACCTACTTAATTCAAGTAAATCAAATTAACTCAATATTTCTTTTATTTTCTTATTTTAGGTAAAACATGTTAGAACCTCAAATAACTCAAAAACCAGTATTTTTTTGACTTTTAACAAGAGTACATTTTTGTGGAAAATTGTTTAAAAAATATTATGTTTGCCCAAAAAATTAAAAATATCCCCATAAAAAAAGTTTGGGGGCAAAATAAGTAAATAATAAATATTAAAAATTTGTTAACACTATCTTTTATGACCTAATCAAAGATATATTGGTTCTATATTTCATTTAGGTATCTTAAACCGTTTCAGAGATAGTAGAAAAAATGGTTTTTGGAGCCACTTTTAGAGGGCCGTATCTTCTTAAGGAGGCATTTTCGGACACACGTTTATTAACCAAGCTAATGTTATTTTTTAATATTCTATTTGCCCTAGAAATTAGCGGAACGGTTTTTGAAACACCCAGTATATTTCCCCCCATTTGATTAATAAATTCTTTATTAAACACTAAACGAGACATAATTAACATTTTTGTTACGTTTAAACGTCAAATTCTTGAGTAATAGTT
This sequence comes from Vesta saturnalis, assembly GCA_036346205.1. Classification (NCBI taxonomy): domain Eukaryota; kingdom Metazoa; phylum Arthropoda; class Insecta; order Coleoptera; family Lampyridae; genus Vesta; species Vesta saturnalis. Next base: position 2,373,424 of record JARFJB010002209.1, read on the forward strand.
TTTGCTGACACCATGGCTTTTTTTGCTTCCTTCAACCACAACTAACTGATAACTTGTTACATTTTCTAATAACTACGAAAATTTCGGTTAGGGGAAAGAAACAAAAATTGAGTCTGAATTTCGAATAATTATTTGTTTTGTGAAGGAAGTTAGTGGCGACTTCCGGTATAACCGGAAGTAACATGACCTTGAAAATATTTTAGAATGAAAGAGAATCTTAAATAACCCTTAAGTCCAAAAATTCAGATTTCTAAATTGTTTCTAACCACATAAACTTCTAGCGAACGCCTACCGTGGAAAACCCTGTATACAAAAGTCCTGACTGACTCACTGAATGGCTGAGATATTAACGCACAACCTAAAGCGCTGGTCGTAGAGACATGAAATGTGGAGGTGTATTCTTTGTGAAGTGTAGGTATCCAATAAGAAAGGGTTTTTCGAAATTCTACCCCTAAGAGGGTGAAATGGGGGGTTGAATTTTTTGTGAAACTATTCTATGGGTCGATTGACTCGAAAATTGGTACACATACTCTAAAATTAAAATTATGAGACACGTGTATCACAAAATTTAAATATCGCCCCTCCCCCCCCCCAATTCTGAGATCGCAACAACGCGCGACGGTTACCGCTAGTTGTATGCAAATGTAGTTCAGTACTTTGATGACAGCGCGTTACTTCCAAATGTGGATTCTGCAGTATATCTTCCGTGCATTTCCGATCAGGCGTCTTTAAATAACAACACCGTGCAACGAATTTGTGTTTTTTTTAATTAGAAGTACTTTTATATATTTACGATTTTATGGCACTTTTACCAATATAAACTTCAACCTGTTTCTTCTGTATCATTTTGGAGTCACATTATCTTTACATATACGGTATGTGCCAGCCACATCAAATAATTACCAAGGTAAGATAAAAATACGCAACTGATAATCTTTAATATACATCGATATTCATCAAAATTTCAGATTCGCAGATACATAACTGTTTTTGTTCTTCTACTCAATGGGCTTGTATACAAATTTGGTAGAGTACCAAACATCAGCAATTGTAGTTAACCAAAGCCGTCCGCTATTAAATCGATAGGCATACTACTCCAAAATATAAACTACAAAAAGTTGGTGTACATAGTATTAGAATACCCAAAGAAATGAGACATACATTAAGTTAGGTTATGCCATCAATAATTAGAGTAAACTAATGACCATTATTTACTAACCATTAAACAGGCATCTAAATTCGAAATTACCTCATAAAGGAGGAACTGCTAACTTCTAAATACGCCAACTATTCGTTGTCAGTTTAAGTGTGGATAAAGTACGAAAGGAGGACTTAGGGAAGTTATTAGAATTCGCAAAAGAACGCGATAATATTTACTTCGAGATCAACTTACATGTGCTCTGCGTCATTTTACTGCACCATTCTTTTATCACGCGAATCTTTTTCCCCCGATCCCTTGTATCAGAGTCTACGTGTCGCGCGTCCTAATTTCTGCGTCCTTTTGTTGCGACACCGACAAAATAATGCTTCTGGAACGGGAGTATAAAACTGCCCAGGCTTTATAGTGGTGGGCTTATTTTAAAGGTTCATTCGTACACCTTTACATTTACTGATCCATAAATTAATAAAATTAGTTGTTCTCGCTAACAAATTCAAGAAATCTAAAAAATACGATGACTATGTAAAAAATTAAAGGAAGTTCTATATTCTGTATTACACGAACCCTTTATGATTTGATGATTTGAAATTTTTGGAGTTTGGTTTTGTAAGCTGTGGGTTGTAGGTGGACGTATGAATGAGCTTTGAATGTACCTCTTCTGTCAATCAAGATAACGTGTTTTATAGTTTTGTCACCGAGGAGTGATAACCTTGACGGTTATTTTAGATTTGTGGCTTTCTCTGAAACGCCTGTATATACATGTTATGTACACCAGTTTACATAGTTCAATGTGAATGCGATCAAGCTAGCGTTCCAGGGAAGGTAAACTACGTGAAGTCTCACTCTTCATCGTTCGAGGGATAGCCACCCCAAAAGGTTAGCTTTTTGCCATTTCTTCTTATGTAGTGAAGGAACTATTATTTAGTTCAGATGGGCTTTTTAAAATGGTGATTGATTACATTACATTACATCTAAGCTTTGCTCCAAAGTGCTTGTAGTGAACAAAAGAAGTTTACATCATTTGCTATTTTCCACAAGTAAACTTGTGGGTCTAGGATAACCTGGCACCTCCTTCTAAGCCGTCTACTAAGGTCCTACTGAAAGAAATAATTCACTTTCCTAAAACCGCTAATGATACTTGGAAGATAAAAAACGCAAATTCCAACTCTAACTTACTTCTAATCCTTCACACCTTGTTGTGTCCTTATAATTTTAAATTTATGTTTAAAAACATACATAAATAATAATATTAAGAATCGAACATTATTTTTACTATTACTCTGTCTCACAATTAATACCACAAGCGATTCTAATTATTTTCTTTGCATTATTATAAAATTATTTGGCGCCTTTGTTGCCATAAAGTTTAAGTTTTCGTTTCAAAAGCTGTTACTACAAATAATTCAACCAAATAATTACCTTACATTATTGTTCAACTATAAATACTCTTACTGCGAATAAAAATCAATCGCAATGACAAAAGAAAAAGAAATTAGAGCCCTAGAAGCTGGAAGGCAGTAATTTATAGGCAGACTAAACACTTTTGTGGGGTTTGTTGACAGTATTAGCGATAATTGCGCCGACAAGTCAACTCTTATTCAGCTTAAATTACATCTGAGTAATGCACAGGAATTTCTTGAAAAATGTAATGAAATTTACCTTAAAATTGAAGCGTCTACTACTGAGGCTGACGCAGCAATGGATTCTTTGGATATATTAGTGCTCGTACTCGTGCCACAATCCTTTTAGACAATTTAAAAGAAACGGTTGATGATTCAGCCCAATTAAATGCCAGTAGCGACATTAATACAGCTGCAAGTAGCGGAGCAAATGCAACCCCGAATTACTTTACCGACATATGATGGCAATTATACAGAATTTCAATCCTTTTTCGAAACATTCTCATCGCTAATTCGCAATAATTTAAGCTTATCAAATATAGAGAAGTTTATGTAGTACTTAAGGGGTTGTCTAATTGGAGCATCTGCCCAAACAATTGCAAATATTCAACCTTCCGGGGATAACCATAAGATCGCGTTTGATTGATGTGATAGATAATTAATCCTAAATTAACCATGGTTAACTACGTTAAGGGGGTAATAGATAGAAAACCCGTAACGAAACATAGTTCAGAGGATCTGCGAAAAGATTACTATAAACTTATCAGGGCCTTAGAAAGATCTGGCCATATCTCTGGAAAATTATAACGCCTTTATTATATACTAATGTCTAAATTTGACACACTCACTCAAGCAAAATTTACAGAATATGAACTAAAATGCATCCCAACGTTGGGTGAGATAAACAATTTTTTAAGACAGCAATGCGAGCTTAGGGAAGAAATTGAAACTAATAGTAAAAATTCCACTAGCCTCTCTCAAAATAATACACCTCGAAATCATTCTTCAAAACATCGCCTGCTGTTAATAATCTCACAGAGAATCATTTATCTTAACCTGAGGCCTCTTGCTCAAACTGCAAGAGTGACCATTTGTTACACGTCCAAACCGCACTAGGCGTCGTGTATGCTTACTAATGTAAGCGGGTTGCCAAGCCAGCTAACAGGGAGATGGGCGTGGTCGAAATAATAAGTAAAATGAATGATTAATATACTCAAACACCTTACACCTACATTCAAACAGCTCAGTCCGGGAAAATATGTCTCTAGGCGCCACCAAAATCGAAACTTCGCTAAAATAATTGTCTTAAGCTGGATGTTAATTAACCCTACTTGATTGTGGAAACTAGGATTGTGCTTACTCAGTAAACTCTTACACGAGGGTCCTAAAACAAACACTCGTCCAAAACAATTCAACTCAAACTCAAATATATTTAGTACTACCCAGGTTATTAAAAACTTTTTGAATACACCTCGTATACCAAAACTTCCAAAATAAAATTTATCACTCAAATTCAACTGCATTCACGTAACCAACAGTTATATTTTCTACGTATTAATGAATAAAGTATTCTTCATCAATGATCGGTAATTAATTTTTAAAATTCCTAACATGAACGATATCTTTTAAATTTAATTTGATTTTTATAATTCTTCTGAATCGTATTGACATTCGTAAATATGTGTAAGTTCTCAAAACTCCAACTTTTTGTTATACTTAATGAAATTTTAATTAACAGCTGATCCGTCACATTAGTGTACTGCGCTAATGAAACTAACATGAAAATTTTTGCAATCAACCTGGTAAATATAACCTTTCAGGTTGTTCATTAATCTTAAAAATCCAAAATATGCAAAGTCCACACTTAACTTTGTCAAAATCTACTAGGTCACCAATTAAGTAATCGTCACAAATATGTCTCATAACTGGCTAAATAAACAACAGAATAAAAAATTTAACGATAAATATATATTGTCCTGCATAAAATAATAAACAAATGACAAAGAAACAAACACAAATATATTTACATATACCACTACAGCGTGGTTGAAAATCAAAACCACACGTCACTGTCAATATAACTTTCTGCAAAAATTCTTACTACTATACAACCCAAAACAACATAATTCGAGAACGATTATCCTTTCGCTTCTAAACTAATTAATAATTACCCAACATTACGCAAATGAACTAAACAAAAAGATAATCGTGCTTTACTAAATTTTCAAAGTACTTAAATATAATCCTTACTTAAAATTGTCCATTTATCCTACGCTTTTCTTTCTTCTTTCTTCCGTAAATCAATTATTTGTAGTCCATTTGTAATCCTTAAATTGCATGAAGGCACATAACCAGTGCTTCACAATTTCACAAACACTTATTCCTTTCTGTAATCACAAATAGTCCAATAACACGTAATAATCTGTACACGTTTGGTTGCCTCTTAAAATTTCTAGCATCCTTTGGGACAATATAGCCCTTCCTTACACAAATAAACTTTTAATGTCACATAAAATTACCTTAACACTGGCTTAATTTATTACGAAAATTTCGTTTACTTAAAGGTGGTCCCATAAATAATTTTTAACTAAATATCGGTACAAGAACACGCGCCCCACTTAACACTCTGACGTAATAACTGTTATCTTTTATAAATCTGCTTATGCACTTTTTACTTTCTTGAAAATAAACAAACTAATTTTATCTTCAATCTCAATTTTATTACTTGTTTTATTTATGAATGTCTTATACGATTCGTCCCCTTTCGGGTTACGCAGTTGTTTAAACAATGACTGCCTTCAATATTATTCACAAATATAACTCCAACTTAACCCATTCTAAGTCACACTACACCTCGCGCGCGTCTCTCCAACATTCACCACAAGCAACAGCCAAAAACGAAAAAGCTCCAGTCAATCCCTGACTTTCCTATTTATACCTTCAGCCATCCATCTTTAAACATGTCTTCCTTCTGCGCTATATTCTCCAATAGTATTCATTCAAAATTTCATAGTCCCGGCAAATGCTACCATCTGTACAAGCACGCTTATAACTACAATACATCGCCATATTCGTTTTTACTTACAAATTTTACAATCACTTTATGAAGAAGCCATTTTTCGTCATCACATTCATTCAGTAGCCACTCTGGTCCATTACACAACTTTCAACACTTATCTCCCACATGCGCTCGATCTCCTTCCGCAACATTTGCAAAAATAAGTACCGTCTAAGCTCTCAAATCCCATATACATACACGCATTCTCAAAACAAATTGCACAACATTACGAAAACTTTCTAAAACTAACACTTGAACACACCCAATCTTTCTCTACATATTTTCTAAAACATTCCACACTTATACACTCACATTTTTCGACCAAGATTACTTCTTATCCACCAACATTCCATTCCTTACAGTAGCAGAACAGTAGCAACACAGTAGCAAACATTATCGTCCCATCGACAAATTTCTTTTCACATTTACATTCATCAGAATCTAATTATTCCAACACCAAAGTCTCTATAATATTCAAATACACGTATCTACATACTGAATAATATTTCTCCTAAATTTCCAGTGGCGTATCATACACCCACATACATTATGCATATACACAAAAATTTTTTTTTTTCCGTTCAAACTCAATACACCCGCACTCAAAACACGTAATACACGTCATTATAACATCCTACATACAGGGTGCGTGAACGCAACCTGACACATTATTTAAACCAACGTCCAAAATTTCTGGCGCTATCGGTACAACAACGATTTAATAAAGTTGGCGAATTAAGGATATGTAAAAATTGTTTACGGCACTCTAGTAAATATTTGTGCAAGTCTAAATATAATTGCACCTCCTGCCATAAAAGGCACAGCCTTTTATGGCCTTATACTTTGAACAATCGGGCACTCAAACAAATCCAGAGCCGGGTACTAATCCAAATCATAACCCTATTGTAGTATCTACTCCCAACAATAAGGTCGAAAATCCAAATGCAAACGTGCAAACACTTTTTTACTTTCGCAACATCGATGTGTTACTACCTACTGCATGCATATAGTACAATTACACAACGATAATGGCATTCTGCGCGAGTTGTTTTGAATAGCGGTAGCCATTCAAATTTTATTACTAACAGATTAGCAAAAAATTAAAACTAAAGCGCGACAAAACAAATATCCAAATTTTAGGGATCAATTCTTGTTCCTCTTAATCAAATGCTGTTGTTAATTTGCGGATATCCTCCTTTCATAATGACTTTGAAATAAATTTGCAGTGTTTAACTATACTAAAAATTGCAAAAAGGTTACTCTTGCGATCATTTGACAAATCAACCTTGAATATCCCAGAAAATATCCATTTGTCTGATAAGAATTTTAATGAGTCCTAACCAGTTGACCTGCTTTTTGGAGCAGGGAATTTTTATAAATTAATATGCCTGTGCTACAAAAGACTCTGCTTGGATGGGTAATATCAAGTCGTTACTATTCAAACCAAAACCTACCAGATACAATACTTTCAAATCTAAGTTTCGACACGAGTGATTCTTCTTATATAAGTCCTCCCTGGTAACTGGAAAATGTAGAACCGCAAAATCAGCTCTCTAAGTTATCAAAACTACTTCCTAGACAGTTCTGATCGATTTGTTGCCTCTATCCCTTATAATTCTAAGTTATCTCAATTATGAGAGTGTAGAGAACAAGCATTTAATCGATTTTTACATTTAGAAAGGAAACTATTAAAAAAACGAAGAACTCCGCAAAGAATATTCTAAAATTATGAAAGAGTGTTTTGCATTGAGTCATATGTCAAAGCTCCGGGCTTTACATGAAGACAAAGATTTATCATCTATTGATACATTAGATCTAACCATTCCAGCACTCGAGGTACCTTCATTTTACCTTCTGCACTATGCTGTTTTTAAATTGTCACTCACTACTATCATGTTTGACATGTACCTACATCAAGTCATCGGATTCCGTTGGTAATACATTGATTCAGTTATTATATTCTAAAAAGTCTAAAAGTCGGGTCGCCCCTACACCCCGTTTAGAGTTATGTGCCGGTGTGCTCTTAGCGGAACTGTTTCAAAAGGTGAAGAGGTCACGCGCTATTTCATTTAATAAAACCTCTCTGGGCTGATTCCACAATAGTTCTTAACTGGATCAGGTAGACCGCAAACAAATATAAAACCTTCGTTCGAATTACATCTATCTCAGAAATTTCAAACCCAGATGATTGGTTTTTCGTGCCATCTAAACAAAACCCTGCTAATTTTGTCTCAAGAGGCTTACCTGTCACAGATCTAACGCATAATTCTCTTTTGTGACATGGTCTAGCTTATCTTTCTTCATCAGTAAATGAACTACCATAGAAAAACGAATGAAATTTCCCCGATAACACTTGACAAAATTTTTGTTTACCTATATTTGTTTACCTATTTTTGTTTAGTTGCTGCAGTGATGGAAACGGCAAGTTGATTCTCGTGCTTGTCATGTATTTTTTAAATAATTTATTATAAAATGTAATCCATTTCCATTTAGTGTCCAAAAACATTTTGTGTTATTCTTAAAGAAAAGTGGGCTCTTCTTTACTCATCGCGATTCTAATCTCGGCTGCGCCACGATTAGACCGATCATGATTCGTAAACAATACTTTTCTTTACTTATAATACAAATAACTAATACCGTTATTATTAATTAAAACATTTTCTTAAAATAACAGTGTTGTTATTAGCTGCCTTGATGGTGGAATGGTTAGAGTGCTTGTCTTTCACCCGAGCGGCGCGGGTTCAAACCTAGCCGAGGTAGCCGTTGTTTTGAAATGGAGAAAAACCAACGCATTCCTTCTTCTCGCATAAGAAATAAAACTGTAAGTCCCGTGACAATACAATGATTGACACGTAAAAGATTCCTTTACTAAAGGTGGAATTCCTTTAGTAGGTCAAAATTCTAATAACCATTAATAGTTGGTGTGCATAGAGATGCCTGACATTTCCGTTTGTGTCTAGATCTCGGACAAATATAAAAAAAAGAAATAGTGTTGTTAAATTAATCTGAGAAAACTACTACGAACTATATAAATCCTTAGGTACGTTAAAAATTATTATTAATTTTATTAAAATACATAAATAAAAAGTTTACCTCGAGTAGGATTTGAACCAACGACCTATACTTTGCTAGAGTACCGCACTAACCATCTGGGTCATCGAGATACAATCCCGAAATCGATGTAAATTTTGTCTTTATGTATGTAGAACTGATGTAAATTCTAAATATAATGAGATTACCATCAAATTACTTATATTAATGGAATATGTGCATGCAATATCGCAAGGATTCACACATACCAAGGCAACTTGACTAATATTAAATTATTAGAAGTTTTTGTTATGAACGAATAAGTTCAAAGGTAAATATGTAATTAAAAATTATTAATAATTTTATTAAACAGATAAATAAAAAGTTTACTTCGAGTAGGATTTGAACCTACAACCTGTACTTTGCTAGAGTACCGCGCTAACCAACTGCACCATCGAGATACAAGCCCGAAATCGATGTAAATTTTGTCTTTATGTATGTAGAACTGATGTAAATTCTAAATATAATGAGATTACAGTCAAATTACTTATATTAATGGAATGTGAACCTGCAATACCGCAAGGATTCACACATACCGAAGCAACTTGATTAATTTTAAATTATTATAAGTTTTTGCTATGAACGAATAAGTTCAAAAGTAAATATGTAATTAATAATTATTATTAATTTTATTACAATACATAAATAAAAAGTTTACCTTGAGTTGTTTTAAATTAATTAAATAAAAGTTGATTTAGTAAATCATGATTGGACAAATCAATGTTAATCAATTAGCATACCATAATCGCTGAATTGGCGATATAACGGTGAAAATGTATTCAAGGTATCACTCGGGAAGTAATACTTTTGCTGTCCATATATGACATTTCTTAATAGTTTGGAGCACTAGTATTAAGGCTATGTAACTGGAGGATTACTGGATTTAGTAAAACCTTTATAGTGTTTAGCAGTTTGTGTAACTAATACAATAGTATATTATACATAAAGGGAGAGAAATGCATGATTGTTTCCGTAGTGAATTTTGTTCCTGGATGGCGAAGCCAAAGTGCTACAACGCACTAAGAGAAAAATGGCATTTTGCTCCTGAGTGTACCTACGTACTATTTTTTGAAATCGTACACACGTTTACCATACGTATTATTGGCCGCTACGTAATGTTTATCTTGTACCCATACCGGTTCAGTCGTACTTCCACTGTTGTTGATTATTTCATCAATAACGTAAGGGGTTGGATGAGATTGGAAATATTGTTTTGCTAATTGCAATACTTCTACACCTGTTGGTGTTACAGCTTTGCTATGAAAGCCACTCGATGATATCACCTTTTCACCAACTTTGGTTAGGAACTTTTTCAGCTATAATGCTGTGATAAGGCGATTTGTCGATTACGATCACACAGTTATCTTCTATAAGCGGTAGAACTCTTTCCAATCAATTTTTAAACACCTCACCATTCATTTCTTCATCGTAATTACCTGAAACAATTGGTAAAAGTAAATTTGCAATTATAAACCTGAATTTTTTGTTTACCTGTCTTTCTGGATTGAAAATTTAAATAAGCACCCTGCACAAAGCCTGAGGTCCTACCCATATTTACAACAATTAAGCGTTTTCCTTTGCCCGATGGATCTTTGATGCCGGTTGAAAGATCCTACAAGTGTGCTTACCTTGCAGTTGTCACAGTAGTACCTTTCCAAATTTTTTTTCTCCCATGCCCCGCAATAACCCAAGTTTTATCTTTATAATAAATTTTTCTTCTCTCTTTACGATACTTTTTGATATAAGTTAAGTATTTACGTCTCCACAAAACAATTTCTTGTTGTTTCAGTTAAAATAGTTTTTCAGCTTCGCTCCTCATATTTGAATCCCTACTTTCGCAATATTCTCCACAAACTCGTGCGTTTGAAATCTGGTAGTGAATCATCATCATTTCAGCTCTTAAGACTTTCTCTAAAGTAGGCAGTTCATTTTTAAAAAAGAACGAATGCACATGCCTTCGAATACCTGATTTTTCAAAATCTTGAAGTCGTGTATATTGACTTTGACGTGCTCGTGTCTTTTTAGGGGAACGTGCAATACCAGAAATCTCTATTTCTTTGATAATGTTCCACAACATTCGCTCACTAAGGCCGGGCTCAATAGATGTTAATTTAACAGCTTCCGATTTACTTCTATTTCCTTTGTTTCGTAAATAAATGTTATACGCCATCAATCTTTGACTATTTCGTACTAATTTACCATTATTGTTCTTAAACGGTAATTGTTCTGCCATACACAAAATATGGGAACACTGTAAAACATGTTTATTTCGTTAAATGTTATACAAGTAGGTTAGGGTATTTACGTTAGGTAAATGTTGCAAGTGCTGTGGAGTTTATTAGAATTATTACGTAAAATGTAGTAAAGCGACGTATAGGGGAATATAAATGAAAAACACTTGGATTACAAAGAACACAAAATAATGGAGTTAACGAAATTATCTGACAGCAGGACAAACAATTTTACCAATATAAATACCACTATTACCAACATTACATGAATTTTACTTCAAATATCACTATTTTATGAAAAACGTTTGCGTGTTTAAAACTGGTTTGCATATTAACCAATGAGAATCAAGGTCAAAGCTGTCCTGTGTTTTTCTTCACTATCTTCTTAAATAGAATGAGGTAGAATTTGAATTATAATTTTTTTAAGGTAACTATGTAACCTCTTTTTATACGCTGATAACGAAACCAGGCAACATTGTAAAAAAAAAAAATAATCTGTCAGAATGACGTTTGAAACTTCATGTTAGATAGATATAAGTTAACTTTAAAAAAATCCAAAGCCGCCCGCTTCTATAAGGTATCAATAATGCAGTATAACCATTCTCATTCATATTTAATGAATTTATCGTCTTATCTTGCGTTCTTTTAAAAAACTTTATAAAGAAAAATTATGCAAAATTAAATGTTCTTTAAAAAAACCTCTATACTTTTTCTTATAAAATTAATCGTTATTTAGACAATGAAAAAATTTGAACTAACGCTTAAATTCTACTTTACGAATTTTTGCGGCTAAATTACGCGTAGTATCAAAAAATCACATAGAACATAATTGATAGATATTTTGAAGGTCTATCTAGGTATTTTTATATCTTTGAATTATACATGAGTTCTATAATATTCGATAAAAACCAAAAACTGCCCTAATACCCCCACTCCACCGGTGGATTTCTCCTAAAATCTAATCAGCTCTAAGCCAAATGAAAACAAGCTTAAATACAAAATTTTAAGTACGTAGGTAATTTCTTTCTGGAATTATCATGGATGCTAGCGTACATCCACGCGGACCTACATACATACACACAGACATGATGACCGATTGTAAAATTCAATTGCATAACCTATATCTACATATGTATATGTAGATTGGAAAGTAAAAATGAATAGGTAGCATCCATATTAGGAATAATATTCGATACTTCAGCAAAAATGAAATTGTATTCCATAAAATAAATATAGGAACAACCCATCAGATCTACTCTTATTAACAAAATCAACATAATGTCAATATTGACAGAAATATAAACTGGTAACAGATAAACATAATGATTTGGAAAAATGGTTAGAATAATAGTAAAGCCGCTCACAAAAAAACAAAGTAAGTATTTATGTAAGAATGGGGGTTGCTTTAATCAACGTAAAAAAGTGAAGACCAGATTGCACATAAACCAAAATGCTTGGACGCTTAAATGCTGCAATAATAACATTATGTATATTTTGAATGTAGACACCAAAACGATCGAATGGTTCACTTGTGATAGAACCAACATATTTTTTAAACAACAAGAAAGTAGACTAAATGATTGTGCACAAGCCATGGGTAATAGTATTTTACATACCGAGGGGGAAAGTGTTCCATTCCTGTCGATAGTAGTATAGTTCACCGAGAGGCGAAGAGACATTATACAGTTCAAGTCAAAACATTTTGGAACACATCCATCATGGCTTCTCGTTTAATATTGAAAGTCATGACAATTCAACTTTTAATTTTTACTTTAATGAGAAGCCATAAATGCTATGTTTACTAATTTTCTATTGGTTTTGTCGTTACTTGTTATCAATAATTCACTTACTAAATATGCTTATTAAAGGAAACGTGTTGTTTGTTTCCGCCTATTGCTTGCGTTCACTACGCACGTGAGAAAAAGTGGTTGCATACTCTTGACCCTTTGTTAAAATTGGCAAGTTGTCAATGTGACATTGATAGTTTAAATCAATAGTAGCTCCCCCACAGGTTGGAAAGTGGTCTATTAGTGACCCCTTCATCTCATTACTGTCTCCTTTTCTCATTATTACTGACCTCTTAAAGTAAACCCGTAGAATCATTCACTTTTCAACCTTTAAATGGTTAAAAAAAATGGTATGTTACAAACTAATTGTGAATAAAAATATATTGACGCGTATATGTTTGCAACATCAGCGTATATTTTAATCTGAGACGCTAGAAAGATTTTTATATATTAACAAAACGTGCAACAGCATAATACTATAATGATATTCTTGTAGTTTGCTTCCATTTTGATACTTTAATACACATATTAAGAAACGCGACCTAATCATCTACGGTGTCATTATAGACATTAACTCACGGAACATTTTACGAAAATTTTTAGGTTGGCAAACCTTGGTCCGGAATTGGTCGTCACACTTACAAAATGTGTCAATAGCAAAATGCGTCCAGTGGAAAACCTTGATTTGAATAAATTCGTGATCGCATTTTTGGCAATTTCACGTATTTAAGGGGGTGTACATGCAAGATTGTCCTAGTTATCTTTCATTTTAGTATTTTGTGACAGAATTTGGTTAAAACAAAGGGACTAGATTAAATTTCCACTCTAAAATGATGTATATATATATATATATATATATATATATATATATATATATATATATATAATTTTATACTAAAGGGCATTTACAAAAATTGTAGTTACATTTATATTACAAATAATTTGAATTTTGCGTCTATCACTTTGACTATCACGCTTATTTTCAGGTTAGGTCACACCAAGCCAAAGATGTTTTTTTAAATTTATTTGTGTTATAAACTTTTATCAACTTTTATGAACTTGTATGACAAAATAAATGAGTGTTTTGCTTTCTCCTGTTTTTTTCAGAACATGGATCGTTAACGATATACGTGGCCTGAGTTGACAAGTTTTCACCACAGGCCATGTGTATCCCTAGCGATACACCACCTTTATTTTTATTTTTCTTTGCAGGTGCAAACATTTCGACGTCTACCTTACTAGTTTTGAATTAGTGTTACATAGTAACTACTAAGTGAAAGTGCTGATAGTTAAAAAAACAATGGCTAGAAGATCCGTTACGGATGATGAGTTGGCTACAGCTCTTCGAGAAGACGATCAGGTGGACATGAGTGATGAGGATACGGATTCAGCGGAAGACCCCAATTATGATCCCTCCGATAGTGAAAGTGATCATAGGCCACCTTCACCCCCTGTTGCTATCATTTAGCCTATACCAACAGCAACCACTGCGCCAATAGCAGCAACTATGTAGGCTGCGCCTACACCTCCTGCTCTTTCGCCGACACCTACGGCAGTAGATGACTTTCAGAATATTGTTTCGACCGATCCTGTGGATGACAAGAAAATTTTCCTTTTAATGGTGCTGGTGGCATGGATCCAACCATCGCTGGAATATTAGAACTTGCTGAACCAACAGACAATTTTCACTTTTTTTGACCTATATAATTTTACAAATAATGGTGGATGAAACGAATGTATATGCAACCCAATCACTTGAGAAGGAACACGATATACCTCCCTCTTCACGGTTATATAAGTGGACACCAACTGACCTAAATGAAATCCAACAGTTCATTGAATTGCTTGGATGGATGGCCATTGTAAAGGTTTCAGAAATTAATAATTATTGAGAACCAAAATATTTTTTTAGACTTACCAAAAAAACGTCATGCCTCGAAATCACTTTGAGTTGCTCTTGAAATCCTGGCATTTCGCGAATAATGGCGAAGCGATCCCTGGAAATCATACCCATAAATTAGATAAGGTATTTGAGAAATTTGTCGGAAACTTCAAAAGCTCTTATACGCCAGGGGAGAAAATGTGTATTGATGAAACCACGGTCCCCTTTAGAGGACGCTTGAGTTTTCGTCATTACATTCCTTCAAAGAGACATCGATACTGCATAAAGTCATATAAATTATGCACCGGAAAGGGATACACTTGGAATGTCTCAATTTATATTGGTAGAGATTTAAATAATCACCAGACGCAAACAGCTTCTCAGAATGTCACCTTGAAACTTATCGAGGACTTACTGGGCGAAGGTAGAACACTCTATGTAGGCATCTTGAGCTCCAACAAAAACTATATTTCTCAAGAGGTAAAGAATGCAAACTTAGCAAAAGGTGCAATTATCGCCAAAGGATCTCCAGAACGTGTGACAGTTTTGAAGTGGCGAGACCAAAGGAATGTTCGAATGTTAA
This sequence comes from Vesta saturnalis, assembly GCA_036346205.1. Lineage (NCBI taxonomy): Eukaryota > Metazoa > Arthropoda > Insecta > Coleoptera > Lampyridae > Vesta > Vesta saturnalis. Next base: position 2,388,614 of record JARFJB010002209.1, read on the forward strand.
CTACATGCCATTTGAGAACAAAAACTGTTGTCACTAGAAATAGACAATATGTTGAGAAAATTAAGCCAAAATGTATAGTAGATTATGATGTGGGATGTCTCCAGTAGATGTTAGCTTCATATAACACACCTCTGAGAAGATGTAACAAGTGGTATCGCAAGTTGATGATAGAAATTATTTGAGGCACGGCGCTTGTGAACGCATACGTTTCGTACAGTCTCAATTCTGTTAATACCAACGCGATGAATATTACATCTTTTAGTCAAAATGTCATTTCCTCGCTACTAGAAGAATGTGTTGTCACAAATATTGCAAAAGGACGAAATGCAAATCCCGCACATCATTTGGTTTCACACGAACAGAAACAAAGAGCCAGATGTGCTAGCTAACTTACATGGCAAACAACAAAAAATGGTTGATGGGGTAAAGCAGATACTACCCGAAGCTATCAGTGTCTGTGACCAGTGTGACGGAAACCTCCATTTTTGCAAAGTTTGTGTCAATAAAGAGCATTGAAAATAATTTGCAAAAATAAAATATATCTGAGAGATGTTTTCAGTTCTTCTTAGCTTCATATTATTTTTTGGAATGTTTCTTTAGGTTTATTGCAGTTTTTCTTAGCTTCATATTATTTTGTGGAATATTTTTTTAGGGAGCTCCTAAAAAAATAAATCGAATAAATTGATTTTTTATTTCTTTCAGGATTCCTAGAATTAGCTTTTTTGTTTGTAATTAAAAGAATTTTATCACCTTCTAACCTACATACACATAATTAGGTATAGAAAGTTATGCTATCCACTTTTTTTTCACTATCGCTAATTCGACTAATTAGCTGTGATAGCAAATGGTTAATACCTAATACAGTAGATTCTGATCTGTGTCCAGTGCGATTGTTTCAAAAATTACTGGGAAAACGCTCAGACAATGTAACGACCGATAGGTTTTTCCTGATACCAAACCCAAATTGGAGATTAAGAAGTACTACAACTTGGTATAAAAACGTTCCCGTAGGAGTTAATACTATCTCCCAATGGACAAAGCAAACCGATCAAACAGTGGGAATTGGTACCACCAACAAAAAAGTGACAAATCATTCTTTTAGATCAACAGCTGTAACCCATTTGGCGAACGCAGATATACCAGAGCAACAAATCATGGAGATAATTGGTCACAATAACTCAAAGTCCTTAAAGTCTTATTTAAACATGCAATCCACAGGACATTCTGAAATAGTAAATAAGATGAGAGGGATTGAAATATCTAATAGTGTTTCAGTTTCTCATTCCGAATGCGATAATCCACAAGTTGTATATCAAAACTGTACATTTAACGTTCAAAATATGTATTGTAAGAAATCAATAATTGTATTGATTACTTTGCAACTGTAATATTTACTGTCAAACTGACAGATTGTAGACTTTAAAGAAATATATTTTCTATTAACGTTATTCTTTTACAATATAACACGTCTTATGATTAATAATCGATTATACCATTCGTTAAAATCTGTAGAAAATTGAACGAGTGCGAAGCACGAGTACAATTTTTATCGGTTTTAGCTCGAACTATCATCGATGATAATCATAACACTAGTTGTACTATCCCCGACAATACTGAAGCTTTATTATCGATATTTTTATAGAAGCGGGCGGCTTTGGAATTATTTTTTACGTTACATGTATTTATGTCTATGAATCTTTGTCTGATATTAAGTTTTAAACGTATTATCACATAAATTATTGTTTTTACTTTAACAATGTTGCCTGTTTTCGTTATGAACGTATAAAAAAGAAGTTGGATAGTTATCTATAAAAATTGAAATCAAAATTATTTCACTTCTTTTAATTTCCATTTTGTATCAGACTTTGAAAAAAACTCATGTGTTACCAAGTATATATATATATATATATATATATATATATATATATATATATATATATATATATATATATATATATATATATATATATATAATTGTTTAGTTAGAAATTATAAACCATGATATCAATTTATATTGAACGATAGTTTCAATAATAGAAATTTATATTGAATACGTAGGTTTATTTACGTTTTTCTTTTTCCAAATAAAAGTCTGCTTCTCTACAAATGCCACCTTTTCAATTTACTCACGTTTGGACTTTTTGTAGCTACATTTATAATAGAAAACTGATGAACTTTTACCGTTTTTCAGGTATACATTGACGGAAATGGTGATGCAGAAGGAAATTTTACAGTCGTTGCTTTATTAGACGATACGGAAATGAATGGAAGTATACGAATGAGCATGCAGCCAGTTGGTTATTTCGAATACCAATCAAATGGAAGTGATCACTCAACAGCACTGCCGGTAACTACTTCATTTAGTAACATTTAAGAATTACAATATCTTGTAGGAGTTTAAGTATCTAAATGCTGCTCGACCAATTCAATGGGTTGGGGGAAAGTTGCCGTTAGCGGAACCAATTTGTGGTTTTCATGGAGAGAAGTGCATTTACAAGACTGATTGGAAATTAGTTGCCATAATATGTTTCACGTCAATTGTATTGTGCGTCGCCATATTATTTATAGTGAAGTTAGTATCATGTTTTTATGACATACTTTCTTTTCGTACAAACCACGAAGTACAGGCTTATTACGTTTAATTTAGATCTTACTTAAATAAACTAAACTTTCAATTGGCTGCTTTTCGGGTTAGCATAGACAAATAAGTTGCTTGGGTAACTGAAAATAACATTCCAATTATCAATTAAAGATTCAGAAGTCACTAGAAGCAAAACTGGAACTGGAATACGGGCAAAAAACCATTACTAAAGTGGTTTTATAGAAAACTACTACAAACTAAACAATTTAGTTAAAATTATCTCAAATAGACTTAATACGGCGCGCCACGTTAGTGGTTTTGAAAGTTAAAATAAAAAAAACTGGAGTATTTCCACTCAACATTCACGTATTCAGGGTGTGTATAAATTGGCGTATTTCCTACTAGTGGCGTTATTCTTTGTCTTAATTTACAAAAATGTCGGATCTGCTTCGTTTCCTCACACGTGGTCATCAAACTTTGAAATTTCAGCTCCTATTTTTGCAATTGATGTCAAAAGTAGAAGAAAAAGATTATATTTTTTACAAAGTATCATAGCTCAATCTATTCAGAATAAGTTAAATGCAATCAAGTTTGAAAAGAATAAGTTTTAAAGATTTTTAATTTGCGGATTTTAGGAGGAATCGATACGGCAAAATAATACTATCCAAAAATAACGTAACATTTGGCTTTGAACGTCGCGCGCAAAATGAATCGGTAAAATTCTTTTGTTTTGAGGTTGCCACAACTGCCCTTGAAATCTGTGCAAACTCTCACGTCAAAATGTTCATTAGGGTTTAAGTTACGCTTGGTAGTCCACATCGAAAAAAGTGGAGTCAGCGATTTTAACAATGTCTGAATTTATTAAGCAAATAATTATATTAAATTTTGTTTGCGGAACGAATTTTCTTCTGCCGATTAGTTGAGAGTAGTGCACAAGGCTTTTGGTGGCAAGGCTATGTCGAAAAAAATGTTTACAAGTGGTACAAAGAATTCCAAGAAGGATGAGAACGTGTGGAAGACGAAAACCGACCAGCACGACCATCAACGTCTTCCGATCAAGCTCACATTAATAAAATCAAAAATTTGGTGCTCAATAGCCGTCATCAACTAACCTGTAGAGATCTTGCTGATATGGTAGACATCTCGAATAGTTCAGTCAATACCATTGAAGATGTTTTGGGCTTCAAGCGCATCAAATCTCAATAGATACCAAAAACACTCAATTTGTTCGAAAAGATCATCCATGAAACAACGTATCATAACTGGAGATGAGACTTGGATTTATGCAGACGACCCGGAAACAACCGACCAATCAAGCGAATATCGTGCGAATGGTGAGGTAACACCAAAAAACCCCGCCAAAGTCGATCCAAAATCAAGGTCATGTTTACTGTTTTCTTCGATTAACGTGTTGTGCATAATGAGTTCCTTCCACTGGGTCAAACTGTCAACAAAGGCTATTCGATAAACTAAAAACACTACTACAGGGATACCGTTTCGAGTCAATTGGAGACATCCAACATGAATCGCTACGCGTTCTGAAGGCCATACAGGAAGGTGACTATTTTTCATACTTCGAGGATTGGAAAAAACGTTGACAAGTGCATTGTGTCCGGAGGGGATTACTTTGAAGGCGATGAATTCGATTTGGAAGGATAAATAAATATTTTTTGAAATAAATGCAATGTCACCTTGTTTTTTGGAGTATATTGTAAAGTTATGGACTCGTAAATTTGTTTAAATATGTTTAAATCTCAATGTGACTGTTCTGTCATAAGTTTCACAGTTGGATATTTTTCGCTACTTTTCGATGTGTACGCATCCAGAACTGTCTGAGTTATCCTTACCATCCCGAGCCGATTAGGGATTTGTATCAACATGCATGAATATCAATTTGAACAATTTCTTGGAACAAATACAAAGCGAAATCACAACAGTTGTTTCGTTATTTTGTTGATAAATTGTCACCTATTGATGTAATTATATTAAGAGCAGCGTTGCCATGTAATTTTTTCTCGCAATGGCTGGAAACGAAAGCAGATCCGACAAAAAATTTGGCTGCATACTAATGTTGGTGGGGACATACGACTAAAATATTTTGACAGTTGTACTACTTAGTAGATGTCAACTTTCTTATTTTAAATGGAACATCCTATATACTTTATTACATGTTTCAATTCCTTTCAAAATTTTAGGCCGATATTGTTAATCGTGTCACATACCTAAGTCTAAGGATTTTTTATATAATAATGTTTTTAAGTCAAAAATTACGTTTGCAGGCCTTAAAATAATGATTCATTTTTTCTACAAGGAAGCCTTTTTCATTTACCCTAGGTAGAGTCCCTTGTTAGGAAGGGCCTACTTTAAAATACTTTTGTAACATTTCAATAACCACTAATACAGGGTGTTTAAAAAAATGAGATTAAAGGTGAACTTGACAGAAGTACGAAAACTAAGGAATAAAAATAATAGTGGGTAAGTTTGTATAAGGTCTATTCCGAAAATTTGTGGCTTTCGAAATATTAACTATTTAAAATTTTTAAATTGTGATTTTGCTATGACTTTAATATAACATGTACTCTTAGTTGGCTAATGCGGCGTTAAAAAACAATTGAAGTCTGGAAAGATCTATGGAGCTGTCAGTATGACACACCTGTCAGAGTGTCAGTAAAAATAAGGACATATTAGTTACATTACTATTTGAAACTCCTAAATAATAATCAAACAGGGCCGCTTAAATTACACAAACGAAGATTATTTATGCTGTTACACAAATTAAGAAAAATTCAAGGAATTTGGATACGTCAAAGTAGCACAGTATTTTAAAAAGGAAATAACTAAAATTAAGTGCTGAAGAAAAAAAAGTTAGGTTGAAGTGAAAAAACCTTACTTTTTTAATAACGGTTCAAACTGGCGCCCTTGAACTTTTAAACATTTTCCGAATTTAAGCGGTACTTATCCATGAGTTACTTTTCTTATTGACGAAGGATTTAAATTCGTAAATTGATTCAACAACGTTACAAAAGTGTACAACTCCGTTCCATTTGTGTTAAAGTCTAACAGCATAAACCAATACTACTTTAAAAAACAGTTCAGTAAATATTTAATTAGTACGAACTAAGTATTCTTTTGGAAAAATGCTTATCGTGTAGCGCATATTATTTAATAATGTATTCGTATAATTGGAACATGTATGTTGATTAAATAGTGGTGATGGCAAGAACAGACAACCATAAATTGTAGCAAGGTTAAATGGAAGAGCAGGCACTGAAAGATCTGGGGAACGGGGTGGTCAAAGGCCATCCACCGATCGACAAAAGTATTTTGTAAAAAATTATCTATAAAATATCCACCATGTGGAGGTGCGCCATCATGTTGGTAAACAGGTTTCTATAAACATTTATTGGCAAAATTTTCGAAGCAGCCCGATTCAAAACTTCACAAAACATTCAAATAGCCTTTACCTACAATTTAATAGACACATTTTATGTCTAAAATGATGCAAAAACTCTCAGCTCTAACTTACCATTTAAATTTTCTTAATAACAATGTAGTACCACGACGGTATCATATCTTACAGCACAATAAACGTTAAAATGCCGAGATTTTTGAAAATGCTGTTCTGTAAATACATTTAAATTCGAATCACTCCAGTTATGAGAATTATGGCGATTAAATGCTCCACTTTTTGTAAATTTGGCTTCCTCTGTCCAAGTGATATTGCCAAAAAAAATTTTTCCTTGCACTCAAGTTATCATAAATTCACAAAATGCCACACGTCTCGGAAAATCAATTTCTTTTAGATGTTGCACAATGGAAAATGTGTGTAGATGAAGTTAATCTTTCCCAATATTCTGTGAATGTTAACTTGGAAAACCCTGACTCTAACACTGCTTGTCCTACAGCGATTCTTGGATATGCGGCAAAATATCCCAAAATAGCTACTTCAATATTTTCATTATTGACAAGCGGTTTGCTTCTTGTACTATTCCCTTGACGGGTTCAATGTTCTTGAAATTCTCCATAATTTGTTTAACTGTGCATGACGATGGCTTCTGCTTTTGCAGATATCGAACGGCAAATGTTTCACACGTTCTTGATATAACTATCACTTTCTCCATTGATAATATTCGTTTGAGTAATTTAGGCGCCCGGTCATGATTGTTTACCAATAATAGAAAGTCATAATGACAAATCCATATATATATATATATATATATATATATATATATATATATATATATATATATATATATATCCAGTATTTGATCGTTTCTCAACACCTTATTGCCTTAGCCAACTAAGAGTAATTACTATATCAGTCACTGAGAAATCGCCATTTACACAGGATATCTGTGTATTACACCGACAACGCTTAACTGTAGATTCAGGGGATAAAATAAAGACGACATAGCGAAAAAAAGTTTAGTAAAAAGTTTTTACTTTTAGAGATATAAGCGATAAATAAAAGACGTAATAAAACTTAATAAGATTTGGTACAGTTTCTAACGCGGTTAATCTGCTTCTTTTAGCGAAATATGGCCGACTTTAGGTCATGGCCTACTAGATTTTTATGACTATGACGCCATAATATCATGCAGACCCTTTCCTATCGACTAGCCATTTCTGAGAAAAAAAACAGTTGTGAAACCCCGCAAATCGTTAAACCCGAAAGGCTATTAGAGCAATGTTTCACTATTTCGGCAGAATTCTCATTTTTAATTAAAAAAATCGTTTGTCGTAAAAATCTGAAGTTGCATTGCCAAAAGGCTAAAAACCTCTGTAGTAGTTAATATATAAAGGTTTTAACTTTTATTTTATTATTACAGCTGACGAAACTTATGGTACACAGTACATAAGTGGTTTAAAATCAAAGTATGTAATTAAGTAGAAAAATAACAACTGCCCTAGATAACAGTAGAAAAATGAACCTTTATTTCAACAAAAGTTCGAAATATTTACCCTCGTAACGTATACAAGGCTGAGCTCGTCGTAACAAGCTTGTGCCAACAGTACGTAGTATCGCAGGATTTTGCCGAATTTCTTCTGAAGCAGCTACTATTCTTTGCCATAAATCTCCGCGGTCTCGAATAGGATTGACGTAAACTTTTTCTTTTAAAACTCCCCATAGATAAAAGTCCATTGGGGAAAGGTCAGGAGACCTGGGTGGGGATTTTATTGCATCAGCTCCTCTACCGATGTCGCACAGGGAGGGAAAATGTGGCAGTGCTCCATCATTAATAAAAACTAGATCGCGGCGTAACTCTAACAGTGCATTCTCAAGTAATGCTGCCACTTCGTCTCACATAAATTCTAAATAAGACTGACCATTTAATCTTTGTGTCAGAACAACAGGACTCCATTCGTGAAGATTATGAAAGTTGAAAATTCCATTTCGTATAAAGAACGATCAATCTGTAAACAAAACTTTATCAAAAAAACCATTATCGCCAATAAAACCATTCATAATACACTCGCAAAAATCTACGCGTAACGCAGGATCCCCATCTTGCAATTCTTGGACACATTGAAGATGATAAGGCCGCAGAAGTTGTTCTTTCAATGTTCGGTGAACAGTATCCTTTGGTGTGTCAAATAGCCTTGCCAGTCTTCTTAAGCTTTCTCTTGAAACGAAATATAAACGTGGAACGTTCCGTATGTGTTCTTGTAGCAACAAGAAAATGAAACTGACAGATTAGGCAAAACATTAGATATTATGTGAGGAGAGCCACCTTCGATTTTGGTTTTAAAAAAATGCGTGATCGTATACATTTTTTGCTAAGACGAGCATTTATTCAACTACACACTAGATCTTTTGTTTGACATGAAATACGTTCTTCCGCATTTCTATAGTGATGAAAGTATTATTCAACAACCAAACTTTGAAATGATTATTCTCAGCGACAAATCTACCAAAATTTAACTATTCTTTTAATTAAAAATGGGAATTCTGCCGAAATAACGAAACATTGCTCTAATTAGCCATTCCGATTTAACGATTCACAGGGTATCACAAAACCGTTTTTTTCTAAGCTAACTTTAGCGAAAATCTGAAAGGGACTTTTTCTTGAAAAATTAATGTTCTATTAAGTAGCACCTTTCAACTGTTATGATTGTGTCGATAGGAAAGGTTCAGAATGATAGTATTACGTCATAATCGTAAAAATCTAGGAGACCATGAACTAAAATCGATGGTTAGCAAAAAATTATTATTTTATGGTAACTTTGATCGCTTATATCTCGAAAACTAAAAACTTTTTACTAAACTGTTTTTCGCTAAATCGTTTTTATTTTACCCCCTGAATCTGCAGTTCAGCGTTGTCGGTGTAATACACAGACATCCTGTATATATTAAATTGGCGATATTACGAAAACTACAAATTCTCAGAATAGACAGCCTTATAAAAACTTACCCTTATTTTTAATCCTTAATCAGATAAAAAAATTGGGGGTTGCGATTTGAAAAAATTGACTTCTACATTTTCGTCAAATTCGCCTTTAATTTTATTTTTTGAAAACTCTGTATAAGTAAATATTAAAATCTCACAAAAGTCTAATAAAATAAGTCATTTTCAACAAGGTACTCTACCAAAAGTAAATAAAAAGGTTTCCTTATAGGAAAAATTAATCATTATTTTAAGGCGTGTAAACTTAATAATGTCAAAAATTCTTAGACATAGGACATGATATCCAAATCGGCCTAAAACTTTGAGAGGAATTCAAAAATATGATAATATATAGGGTGTTCCATTTAAAATAAACAAGTCGAATTTACTTCCGGTAATGTCACAACTGCCAAATTTTTTAGTAATGCATCCCCCCCAACTATAGTATGTTGTCAAATTTTTCCTATGCAGGATGAGACACCCTGTATATAAGTTTTTACGTTTTTTATTGATTCTGAGACATCCCAGTCGAAAATCTTGGTCAAGTTTCAATTTTTATATGAACAATTTACCATTTCTAGTACCTCAATCAGCTCAAACTACCACACCTAATGGTTTTTAGTGTCTTTCATGCGCGTAAGAAATTTCGGTTTAATAGCTTCATTTAAACGACTAGTTTACTTGAAGAAAATTGAAAACTGTGTAAGTTAACAGGTACTTGTGGTGACCCAGCATGACCCAAAGATTGATATATATCTACAATTTTGCTACAATAGTAATATTTCACGCTTCATTACTCCAAACGGTCTGATCGCTATCATATTTACATATGCACACACGCACACGCACGCACACACATACACATCACACATACACACACACACACACGCACGCACACACATACACACTCACGCAAGCACACTAACATGCGCGCACCCTCTCACACACGCACACACCTTCTCACACTCATACACACACAAACACAAACACAAGCACACGCAAACACACACAAATACGCACGCACACACGCATACACGCATGCACGTACCCACGCACCCACACACACACACGCACACACACCACACACACACACACACACACACACACACACACACACACACCACTCACCACACACACACGCACACACACACGAACGCATGCATTCGCGTACGCACGCACCCACGCACCCACTCACCCACGCACGCACGCACCCACTCACCCACGCACCTACTCACCCACGCACCCACACACCCACGCATGCACGTACCCACGCACCCACTCACCCATGCACCCACGCACACACGCCCCACGCACCTACGGACCCACGCACCCACGAACCCGGCACCCACGAACCTACCCACCCACACACTCACACACACACACACACACACACACACACACACATACTTGAATTCTGTATGATACTAAAATACTTGTGCTGTAATAATTGAGCTTAGTAAAGTCTGTATTCCTCACTTTTTGAATCATAATACATAATATATTGCAATACAAAATTTATGTTATTTGTCATTCTCCAAATTCCGTGTTATTTAACAATATAATGAACATTTTTCAATAAAGTTGTCATCAATGGTATTGAACTGTGTGTATTCGTGTAATTAGTTAATGTTGTAAGTTTCCTGTTGAAAGTGCATGATGGTAATGAATTAAAAAAAGGGTAGCTGACTAATTTATGCATAATTTAGTTTTTAATTACTTTTTACAGGCATTACAGATATGAACAAAAATTAGCTTGCCTTTTATGGAAAATTGATATGAAAGATGTTACGGTTATACCCACCGAAAATAATGAATCCGCAAACAGAAACAAAAATATGGTACGTAAAAATAAAAACAGAGAAATGAATTATTGTTTAATTTTATAAAAAAATTTCATAAACTTTTGTTTGTGTGTAGTGATAAATGTGAAAAATTCTCACAATCAAAGCTTAGTTAAGCTGAAATAAAATGAAACTTTAAAGTGAATTCAAATTTAAATTGTAAAGTAAACAACTTAAAATTCAATCCATGTTGGTGCATTAACAATTTGAATTACAAGTTACGCTCAAACGTTATTTACACTTTAATTTTTGTTCCGAATGAAAAATTTTGCAGATTCAAGTTTGTCGTCATAGTGTTTTTCAAGCACCGACAAGAAGTGTGAGTGAAGCTGTTGAAGCTTCGCCTAAAATGGCTTATACTCATATAGGATTATATAAAGGGAACATAGTTGCAATAAAACGTATACCTAAGAAGTCCGTCGATTTAACAAGATCTATACGAAAAGAACTTAATCAGGTAATCTACTACAACTCTGCAATAGTGAGCTAAAGTTAAATAATTCATTATTTTAAGATTAGAGAAGCTCGTCATGAAAACTTAATTCCATTTATTGGCGCTAGCGTTGATCACGGAAATGTAGCAGTTTTAACAGCGTATTGCGCTAGAGGAAGTCTTGAAGATGTTCTTAAGAATGAGGATTTGCACTTGGACAATATGTTTATATCTTCACTTGTATCAGATATTTTGAAAGTAAGTATTTTAGTTTCAAGCGCGAACTTATATGACCCTTACAGGGAATGATCTACCTTCATGACAGTGACATCATTTCGCATGGTAATTTACGGTCGAGTAATTGTTTAATTGACAGTCGATGGGTTTTACAAATAACTGATTTTGGTCTACACGAATTTAAAGGTAAATTACAACGAGGTAGAACTGCTTAATATCGTGATATTTAAGCTGGAGACATGAGTAATAAATGGAGCGAAAAGGAGTTACAACGTTCATTATGGAGATCACCAGAATTACTTCGCCTACCTTCAGTACCTCCTAGAGGGACACAAAAAGGAGATGTGTATTCGTTTGCTATTCTGTTGTATGAAATACTAGGACGTTCAGGACCGTGGGGTTGTACGGATATGACGAATCTTGGTGAGCTTAAGTGTGTATCTGTTTCATTTGGTGGGTTAAATGTTATACTAGATACACGTAGTCATACAATTTTTAGAGATAATAACAGAGGTAAAAAGAAAACCAAGAGTGCCCGTGTCGTCCACCGTTGAATACTTTAGATGCGGATAGTTATGTTAAAAAGTGTATGAGAGAATGTTGGAATGAAGATCCAGATCAAAGACCTGATATTCGATTCGTAAGATCGAGACTCAAAGAGATGCAGGCAAATTTTTATTTTTTTTTTGTGTTTCATTTTAATGTTTGTTTTCTAGGCGGGTCTTAAGGCAAATATATTTGATAATATGCTTGCTATCATGGAGAAGTATGCATATAATTTGGAAGGTTTGGTTCAGGAAAGAACAAATCAACTCACAGAAGAAAAAAAGAAAACTGATGCACTTTTACATAGAATGTTGCCAAAGTGAGTAAATTATTATACACTTTATACATAAAAAATTTTAGTTGTACATCATTTTGGACTAAATAAATTATTCTCGAGGTTACCACCATACTTTCCAAACTTTCCTCAGCAACAATAACTGAACGCCAACATCCATAAACTATCAAGGTTTGTATGTCAGCTTGACTCTTGCCAAACAAGGTCGTTTTACACAATATTCGATGTAACTACTAACATGCCCTTATTTCAAACATTCCGCGTATTTCTCCAAATACTATAGACCATATTAGTTGGCACCCACCGTAAAGCAGACTAAAATTCTCTTCATGCAATTGATTCCCATCTGTCCGGCACGCTTCTGGTAAAATCAAAATCCGCTTTTGTTCTGCCTTAGTATCCCTTAATCGGATTACCCACATTGATCCAGTATGTTCAATATCGATCGTTATTAAGGTACGTAATTTATATGTTCTAGATCTTAACGCAAACCCTACTAAAGTTGTCATGAACAAGTATGACACGTTAGAATTTCTCTATAATTCGACCATAATGTTGATGCTTTTAATATCTTCGGAGTAAAAAAATCTGATGTGTGCAATACATGACCTCACAATACAATGTAATTGATAATTTAATCAAGCACAAATAAAATAGTCATAAAAGAAAGTAATTAGAATTCTGACATTTTAAAATTTATCGTAATGTGTAAAAAGAAAAAATTGCGAAAATTGTTGACCAAAGGGCCAAAAATTTTTTTTCAAAAATCATCTGAAATAGTCAAAAGTGGTTCCAAACGATTAAAAATGCAAAAAAAAAGTTTTCGAAAAATTTTGACCAAAGGGCCAAAAATTTTTTTTCTCCAAAAATCATCTAAAATTGTCAGAAATGTCTCAAAACGTGTAAAAATGCAAAAAAAAATCGAAAATTTTCGACCAAAGTAAAAAAAAAACACTTACATTATGCGTCTTGAACCTGAGGAGTTCTCGAACAAACGAAGAACTTGGTAGATATTCAATTCTAGGTTGGTTCACTTAGTTGCCTATGTGAAGACGAGCTACGAATAGCCGTTCGTATTTATAAACTCTATAATAGTCGAAATCTGGAATTCCGCCATTTTGACTGCACAGATTTCGCTCAAAAGTTCATCATTCCGTCTACTCATAGATCCGAACCTGGGTCCAAATTTCATGACGATCGGATTATCTTTGTGGACGCTATCGCGCTGGAACCCATACAGGCAGACATACATTTTTAAACTTTCGTGTTTCAACTTATTTTTTTCCAACTTACGGTAAAGCAATTTCTAAGTATGGTAGCTCATTTTAAAGGAAATTTAATCCTCTTTAATAATACGCTGGGATCTACTTTCTGTCTATTTTCTATTTTACGATAATTAACAAAAACTGAAGTGCTGCACTTGAAATTTCGCCGACCGGTTACAATACCTCCCAATACTTCTGTATTGTGAGGTAAAAGGGAAACAGGAATACCAATAAATACGGTTTTGGGTATGAAAAATCAATCATCTCATTAAAGCAAGCCAGCGTCCCTATTTCATTTCGCTCTTTTTTATTTTTCTCTTTTCTCCACCAGGATCATAAAATTTTCCATACATCTTTTATGCTAACACTATAAAACCTATTTTTTGCCTATTGATGCAACTGATTTAACATTTTTCCAACATACAGCATACCACACATTGCAGACAGAATACAAACATTACAGAAACACTCTACATACCGCAAAATCTTCGCCAACAATATTCCAACTACATATGTCCACATAGCATACCCTCACCGGCCACTATACACGTGCAAAAAAAACTCAAACGCAAGTTCACACATCCTTGATACAATTTCTTCACGACTTCCCCTATAGAAAAACCCTAGACACCACCCTACCCATCGTTAACCAAACTGTGTAACGGTATAAACGGGTGGTAGAACGGGATTACAGATAAATTGGCCTTTTTGCCCCGACTAGCCAGCGTATGGGTGTAGGTCAGATGTTAAAAAAAAATTGCACATCCAGAATAGTAAATCTTACGTAAGTCAAAATAGGGGATGAAGACAAAATCGAAGGTTTGGGCGCCAGAATGTTTAGTAGTCAAAATAAGGGTTGTCGTGCCAAAATTACGAGTACATAGCGTGTTTAAACATACAAAAAACATACGCTTACCTATCCGCAATCAATCCCAGGTGTGCTGGACAGCAACTCAGCAAACTACCTGAAATCGGGCTTCAAAAAAAAACACTACACGCTTGTCAAATAAAAACGTAATAAACACTCAATAAGAATTACGTTAATACACCTCAGTGTAATAAATTAGGCATTAAACGATAATCAAAACAAAACAAAAAAAATAATAAGCGATAGCATGAACTCTAAACTGAATTAATACTCAACTAAAAAATCAAATAAAATACTAAATATTAAGAACGCTATTACTCAATAAAATCAAAAAAGACTAACCTCGTTACGTTAAAAGCTAAAACGCCGGTAATTTGTAATTTGCAAAAAAAAACGCTTATGTAACACAAAAGGGTTTCCATAGAATCAAAACGCATTTGTAAAACCTAACAAACTATAATAAAATAATAAAAAATGATAAATATAAAAAAATGTAAACATACGATAATGCGTATAAACAAAAAAAATACAAACACTTAAAAGGCGACAGGATGTCTGATCAGAATACTGCTTTTACGCCAGTCTAAATCGTTTAACCTATATTTATAATTCGTGGATAATATACCCACACTACAATAGGGTCGATTGCCCTTTAATACTAAAATAAAAAAAAAGGGTGAAGGCGGAGCGTCAAAACTATAATTAATTACGCTAAACAATTTCAAACAACAACTTACTTTAACAAAAAAAAAAAAATGACCCCGCTTTCAAACTTTCATAAACACATAAAAAAATAAATCGAAACACACAAAAAATCTTGAAATATTCAATAAAAAACAATATTATGTTACCTTAAAGGTCTAGAATTACACCTCTTCTGTGTTACAATATATGGAAGATAACCAGGTGGTCGGTTACGGCTATGACGGAGATGAACCCTCCCTGGTCTGGCGAAATGATGAATAAAATGTTGACTATTGTTCTATGATACACAAACAATTTCTTGACTAAACTCGTTAGAATGTTACTGTATTAATTACTAACTTCTTTTTTAAAATATTAATATTGAGCGTTCAAAATTACTTGATAACTCTTAGCTTTTAATTGGTTTTATTTCCTCTAATAATCCAAAATGTTAATAACTTGATTTAATTAAATATAATTTTTAATATATTGCGAGAGTTTCTTTATCTTTAAACACGCTTTGTGCGGTAAATAAGAGGCACTTGGAAGAACGATGATTTTAAAATCCGCAGAAGCGATATGAACCAAAGAGGTCACTGAAGCACTATACAACACGACGATGTCCTCTAGGTAACTTTACGTAAAACCGAAATCGGCACTAGGTATAATCCTTTGGTGATGAACAATTTTAATAAATTCCTTTCACAGGTAATCTTCAGGAATAGCTAAACTACCCTTACTACACAAAAAAGTACGTTCGTTAAACACCACAAGGTCCCAAAATATCAACGTTCTAAACCACCCCTTAAAGCGTAACAATAAACGGCAACGTATACTACTCGAAAACACGATCAGTTTGTGAATCCCAAAAATTATTAACAAATTCCATCTTTGAATTTTGAATCCCACTACTCATAAAAACTCTTATCTAATTTAATTCCACCAATCAAAAAAACGGAAGGGGAAAATAAGGTACCGCGATACACAAATTCGTTTCCGTCCGTAAGGACTCGGTAAATGTTGAAAAACTAAACGTCAGCAAAAATATCCTGTACAGCCTCTCTATGTTTACCTTAAAGTACGAACAATAAGGCCCACATGCAATCTCTATAAATCAAAACCAAAATACCTAATAATAAACTGGACAACTATACTTAAGCGTCTTTATGTCGCTAACATGACATCATACGCCGATAATTCCACACTATTTGTTTAAATTACTTAATTTTCTATTATATTTTACGGAAATCAAACGAAATAAACCTTAATTAAACTTATAGACAACTATTTACAAATAAACGTTAATCAAACTTCTATAAACGGGAAATAATAAGGAAAAACAACCTAAATTTCGGAATAATAATTTCACAAACAAAGAATCTAAAGCTCACCACACACCTCCATCCCTAAAGGTCGCTACACACGTTAAAACAAATTTACTATAAAACATAACTTGACAAAAAGAATATATGTGTATACGGAATCTAACTAAGTACATAAGACTACAAACAAAATTACACAATTCGTATACAGGGTGTTCAAAATACCCTGACAACTGATTAATTAACGCCTGAAGTACATATCCATACTACTTAATCAACATTACTCACAATAACGACTTGACTTGTTTACATCAAAAAAGCACGAAATTACTTGATTGTAAGTATTACAATACCACTAACACGTCCCAATACCAACAACATAAGAATACCAATGGTTGTAGATGAGGAATAGGTTTGGGCAGTTCACTGCAAAATAAATGAAGTGCTTACCAACAACAGGCATGAGCACAATAAAGAATCTATCAACTTTGAAAGTAACCTTAACGGCTTCCTAAGATGGGTACCTTATAAACCAAACTCTTATTTAGATGTGTGCTTGCCTGTGTCTCAGGGCGCGAGGGTGTGGATGATGGGTGTATGGGTGCGTGGGTGTGTGCGTGTGTATGTGCGTGTGTGTGCGTGTATGCGTGTGTGCGTGTTTGCGTGTGTGTTTGTGTGTGTATGTATGTGTATTTGTGATAGTGTGCATGTGTTGGTGTGTGTATTTGTGTGTGTGTGTGTGTGCGTGTGCGTGTGCGTGTGCGTGTGCGTGTGCGTGTGCGTGTGCGTATGCGTGTGCGTGTGCGTGTGTATGTGCGTGTGTGTGCGTGTATGCGTGTGTGCGTGTTTGCGTGTGTGTTTGTGTGTATGTATGTGTATTTGTGATAGTGTGCATGTGTTGGTGTGTGTATTGTGTGTGTGTTGTGTGTGTGTGTGTTGTGTGTGTGTGTGTGTGTGTGTGTGTGTGTGTGTGTGTGTGTGTGTGTGTTAGAGTGTTCGTACGTGCATACGAACTTGCGTGTGTGTGGATGTATGTTGGTATCCACCATAACTCCAGGACGATAATACATGCGTACTTGAAATTTCTCATTCTTTATTATCGAGATCCTGAAAATGTTTCATAATTTCTTATTTCTATTAACGTTGGGAACTTTTTATATATTTTATTATATAGTACATTTGTAAGATTGTGGTCGGGGTGACATTCTGCAAGTGATTGTGCTTCTAAAATGGAAAAATTTTTGTTTATTGTTTTTTGTGTGCGAGAGTAGCTTTAATAGCGTTAAATGTATCCATAGTTTTTTATGTATTTTAAAACTTTTCCGTAAATTATGTTAATAGTCGATGCAAAAAAACTCATAAAAATTTTTTTTTGACATAAACAATTTAAAAATAATAAAATTTTAAAAAGAATCACGTAACTACAAACGGGCCACGATTGATCGCCATGTTTGTGACGTCATAATGTTAAATTAATTCATAATTTCACAGTGTCAACGGCTTCTACATGTAAATTGACTAAAAATATCCGAAAATTAGTGCAAACAATTATTTATAATATCTACTTTTGCTTAGTCATGTGTGATAGAGCTTTCGCTTAGGTTGACCGCTAAACTTGTGCGGAACTACATCAACTTTAACTTTTGCTCTACTTCCCATTGTAGTATAGTATAATTCTCCATGTCTTCTTTCAGCTAAAAAAACATCAAATCATGAGAATTATTTAAATGACAACAACGGAAGAACCACCATTATATACACTTTTAAAATTTCAATTTCGTATAGTACTTAACCTAGCGCGTAATTAAAATATAAAATACTAAATTAAACATAAATTATTCATAGAATTTTTTTGATGCTATGATTTTTAAAAGTTATGATTCTGCAGTTTAGTTAAAAAAATTTATTATCGAATTCTATTTATTAAACTTATACGTTCACATAAATAATTATTAATTACTGTATCCTTTTAAATACTTACATCAAAATGATCTTCACAACAAACATTTACTGTTTTTGGATTAGGGCGTCGCACTGATGGAAACCATTTATTTCAACGTTTAGCATATTGTGGAATATTTAAAAACATTTTTTGGGGAGTTGTTTTTGTAGTATTCGTACATAATGGTACGAAGAAAGCACGATAACTTTTAAGGTTTGACATTTTTGATTTATTTATCAATTTATTGACGGTAATAACGAGATTTAATCGATTAAAAGTCAAAACACTGTATCAACTGTATGTTACAATTAGTAATAATAAGGATTGTGATGTCACACGCGCTCTGGTTTATTTGGAGACTGTCGTGGTGGTTTCGGTACTGGGTTCAAAAATGTATTTTTTATTTAATATAACTTATTAATTAGAGCGAAAAAAAAATAAAATTGGTTTTGTTATAGAACGTATATATGAACTTTCGATTTATTACAAAACAAGTTATCTTTCAAAAACCCAAATGGTAATTTTGCTCTGCTACAGTTGATCAGTATCTGTTATTGTAATGTTCATTTCGTTTAGCACACCGATTATAAATTTTTTTGTGGGTTAAGCAGTTAATATATATATATATATATATATATATATATATATATATATATATATATATATATATATATACACCAATGATTACGATATTATTAGATAGTGGAAGCGGATCGATCCCGATAATTGAACCGAACTAACGACTTTGAAAGAATAGGTAGTATCTCTTTTTCCATAATTCCCACAGTTAAAATTAGGGTGTTGCTGTTCTCTATCTCCTTAAGGTTGATTTGCAGAGTAAGACAACACACTAAATTGATAGGAGAGTGTTACATTTTTTGTCTATATACATACATAGATCTTGAATGGTTGTTCCACCTATGAAACCCAGATGTTTGCAGATAGTTGTGTTATTACACGAGGTTTCCTTATGTTCAGTACATTTTATTTGCATCCTCTAAAGATAGAGTACATTTACCAACTCAAAACATTAAAAAAATACTTACAACTAACAATTAGAGTGATGTGTTTGTTACCAGTCAGACAATAAATAAATCTTAATATTGGAATTTTGTCCTCTTATGCTGCTTATATTTCAAACCTTAAGAAAAAGTGCTGACTAAGACAGTTTAACTAGTTATTCTTTCCTAAAATTGAATTCTATAGTTGGCGTTACGCGTTTCTCAAACGGTTATATTAATTGAAAATGTAAACTTTCACCATTAACACTCATAATAAAATACTTATCTCTTTTGGGATTTTTTAATGGTGTACTTTAAATTATACAATCTAAACGTTTCGATAACACTTACAGTTATCTTCGTCAGTAGTAATGTTTGTTAAAAATTGTTAAAGATGTAGTAAACAATTTTGTCAAATTTGAAAAATTTGTAAGTGTTATCGAAACGTTTAGATTGTATAATTTAAAGTACACCATTAAAAAATCCCAAAAGAGATAAGTATTTTATTATGTTATATTAATTGCAGGCTTATGTTTATGTTTTAATTTTTCAAATTTCACAAAATTGTTTCAACATCTTTAACAATTTTAACAGATATTACCACTGACGAAGATAACAGTAAGTGTTATCGAAACGTTTAGATTGTGTATCTTTAATATATAAATACACCATAAAGAAACCCAATAAAGATAAGTATTTCATTACCTAACTGTCTTCATTCTTCATCCTTGGGCTTCATTCTGATTCCAAATAATGTTTATACTTTTTGATGATAAAGAAATACCTATAATGCTGTTAAAAATGTTACAGATTTTTAACTTTCACTATATTTTTAGATCGGTAGCAGAAGCATTGAAAAAAGGAAACAGTGTTGAAGCAGAAACGTTTGATTGTGTTACCATTTATTTTAGCGACATTGTGGGATTTACCGAATTATCAGCACTTAGTACTCCACTCCAAGTAATAGATTTATTAAACGAACTTTACTCTTGCTTTGATTCAATCATTTCTCATTACGACGTTTATAAGGTGAGTAAAGTGTTAAGGTACACCTGGTAAGCCACATTCTTCAGGTTGAAACAATAGGGGATGCTTACATGGTTGTAAGTGGTTTACCAATAAGAAATGGTAATAGACATGCTGGTGAAATTGCATCAATGGCTCTACATTTATTAAGCAAAATTAAAAGGTTTGAGGTGAAACATAGAGCAGGAGAACTATTACAACTAAGAATTGGAATTCATTCAGGTATTTTTTTTATTAACGTTACACATCTGAGCTGGGGTTTTGCAGGAAAATGTGTTGCCGGCGTTGTTGGACATAAAATGCCAAGGTATTGTTTATTTGGTGATACTGTAAATACGGCTTCTAGAATGGAAAGCTCAGGATGTGCTTTTAAAATACACACATCTCATGCAACATACGCTTTGCTTCAAGACTTAGGTGGTTACATCTTTGAAGAAAGGGGTTTAATTCCAATTAAAGTAAAATCAAGCTACAGAAATAACAATGAATCAAAGTAATTACTTTTAGGGAAAAGGAGAAATGAGAACATTCTGGCTGGTGGGCGAAAACTCTTGTCAAAGACTAGCTCGAATTCGTGAAGAAATGTTAGATTCGTCTTTATTTAGCAGCATTAGTTCTGAACGTAAGGTTTTTGATTAATTAGTCGATTATATAGATAATACTTAATAGGCCTGAGCGAAACACCAGACTTACTAAGAAGGCCTCAAATCTTATTGGAAGACATTGTTCAGTGCTTTGCAAGTACTTCGCAACGTACAGTCCACTCACAGACTTACATTTTCGTGCCCGGAAAGCATATTCGGTACATTACAATAAAGTAAGCACAGCCGGAAGCGAAATGGTTGTTTAATCTAATAGCTTCTTTCAGGATGTAAGCAGATCACACATGCCACTTTGTGCTGGGTTGTTAAAACATAATTATTATCCTGTCCTGCAGCGGGGACCAAAATCAGCACCTGTTGTTACATTTACACATTTAGAACATCATCTATAAATTTAACATGCATATGTTTTAGATACTGGAATCGAAATGCTCAACGTCTTCAATTTATGTCAATTTTGTAACATATTTAGAATTATGTACATGATGTGATCAATACCTAAAGAAAATATGTTTGTTACGTCTTAAAGGGTAACGATAATTTTTGTAACGTTTCGTAAATTGTTGTTAAAAATATATATTTATTGAATGTTATTTTATCTTCTTTTACTCCTTTATCACACAAAAACTTATTTGAAGTACGCATACATAGTGGAAGTATGTCTGAGACGGCATATTTGATGATAAGGAATACAACGTGCTCCTTAATTGATGTACAAAATTTGGCGCCAGTTGAATGCGCATGCTATAGAATGAGACGCAATTAGCTGTTTGCCAAAGTTCTAGTTGATTCAGGAGGAAGCTCCGCTCAGAGCGTGTGAAGACAGTTTGCAAAGGTGATTGAATATTTTTATTGGTAAAAGCTTTCTGTGAATAACTAGAAGTTTAGGGTCGATGGGTAAGTGCAAATGTTTCCATTATTATTGTATATCCCTTAGTATCAAAACAATCTGTTATTTTCTATCTTTGCGCTTGCCGTTGTTATAAGAAAGGAAAAAAGTGCAGGTGTAAGCTTGTGAGTGAGTTGGCATACATAGTATGCTGATGAGACACGTAAGCATTCCATCTCTCCCAGACGCTTTTTGACATTTTCATTTCGAATAGGCAGATAAATTATACTTTTTTGGGGAATAGGGCGTTAGAAACGAACGTCAACCAGACATTCCTGGTGCAAAGACAATATGCAAGAAGCAGATCGGGGAAAAATGAGCTGGTTGTTAGCTTCTAAGGCATTAAATGTGCCGAACACTATATTAAGGCGATGTTTTAACGAAATTGAAGAGTGGAACTATATGGGTAACATAAAGTAACATTTAATGAAACTCTAGAAAATGAAATTGTAGAGCATTTAAGAAATCTAGAAATTAGATTTTTATGTTTCACAACAACCGATATCAAAAAGCTTGCTTACCAAGTGGCTGAATCAAAGTAAATACCTCACATATTTTCCCATGTTAAGAAAAGATGGCAGGGTGGGACTGGCTCAAAGAGTTCCGGGATCCAAATCCGGCTATAAATCTTTGAATTTCACAGGCAACGTCTTTTGCTAGATGTAGTAAGTACATTTAACTAGGAGAAAATTCAAAACTACTTTTCGCAACTTTCTGATGTATTGGAAAAGCACAATTTTTGAGGTTAGCGATATGTAGAACGTTGAAGAATCAGGATTCTCAGCAGAGACTTCAGAGAACACTAAAATTCTCGCCACACGGAGTCGAAAACAAGTGAGAGTTCTAGCTAGTGCTGAAAGAGGCCAATACTTCACTGTTATCTGCAGTATGAATACAGTTGAGGCTGACATTTCACTAGCTATCGTTTTCTCAAGGAAATTTGTGAAAAATGAATTCATGGAAAATACGATGACAGCCGCGGTAGGTTTTGCACAAGGAAACGTATGGATGAATGCTAAATTGTTCGTAAAGTAGCTGAAGCATTTCGTCAAATACGTAAAGTCTTCCCCAGAGGAATCGGCCTTGCTTCTTTTAGACAGCCACATCAGTCATAACAATTTAGAAGTTTTGACTTATGCAAAAGAATCCGGCATAATATTATTTTGCAGTCATAGAGTGCGACCGTTATTTGCCATGCATATAATCAAGAACTAAACAGCTGGTTGCGTAACCACTCAGGGCGTACCATAACCCACTTGTTACGGAAATATTTAAGTCAGCTTACATAAAAAGTGCGACCGTTAAAAATTCATAGCATGTTTTGCTGAAACCGGGATTTGTCTATATAACGCAAACATATGTCCTGAATATATGATTGCTCCTGCAGAAGTAACAAATATCATCCAGAATGGTGAAAACGCTGTCCACGAAGCTGACCCATCAACATCTTCTGTATTCCCTTTATTAAATATCAATACTATATTGTATTGCAGTTTTTGAATAATATTTTCATTAGTCGAGTGAAAAGCTTAATGCAGTTCGATATAAGGCATAATGCACCACGTTTTAGTAAAGCTTGGCAACACGTACCTGCGTTTGATCCGATTGCGCTATGCGCATGGAAAGATGGCGAAATGTACGCCGTTTTAGTAAAGTTTCGCAAAAGGTGCCAGCGTTTGGTCTCGACCAATCAGAGCGGGTAAAATCACACTATTGAGTATATAATGGTACATTTTGCTGAAAGGCGTTCGAGAAAGACGCTAAAACTACTACTGACGAATCGTGAATGATCTCAATATGGACAACACCAACAGTTATGTTGCCCACATATTGCCCTTACCAATCAATTCAGTAACAGAACGCACAACTAACAGAAGGAAGGGAAATACGGACATTTAAATACAACACCTGAAATATAAGTAGGTAATTTAGAAGTGGCAATCAAGTCCTAGCATCTAACAATTTACTTTTTTTACAGTTCCTGAATAAAAAAAGGGCACAGAAGGAGGCTAACCTTGCACGAAAATCAGCAAAAACTGACAAGAGGCGTGTTCGTGCTGAACCTGACGATACACCGGAAGATTCTTTTAATGCAAATGGTAACTACAATGATGATGTAGCATGTATATACCGTCACGACACGCCTTCCCCGTCTCGTTTCTGAAGAAATATGGCTCAGATGTAATGGTGTGGTCAGTGGTATCATGCGGAATGTGCCGCAGTAAATAAAACGACGAAAAACTTTGCGTCATAATTTATTATGTATGCCATCTCATCCTTATGGTTACGTGTGCCTGTGAATGTATGTTAGTATCCACGATAACTCCAGAACAACAACACGTACGTAGCACTTCAAATTTTGTATTTAAGCTTGTTTTTATTTCTCCTGGAGATGATTGGATTTTAGGAGACATTCAGCGTCGGAGAGGGGTTGTTATCAAGTATCTGAGAAGTATTTATTCAAAAGCGGTCATCTCCAGTGAAACCTTTTCTGAGACAATTGACAAAAACGTGTAACACGCCTGCCGTCCACATTTTTTAGTTGTATTGTGGTCTGAATACAAAGGATCGCACTAGAAAAATTAAAAGCAAGAGCAATTTCAGAAAAAAATGTCCTGGATATGTCTGACTTTCATTTAACTATATGAATATATCTGGTTATGCATGAACAGCTGTAGCTCAAAATATGCACTATGTGGGCATTTTTATTTGACCCACCGCACCCATGCAGAAGTTGGTGACGAAAAACCAATGTTATATTCTAAATAGACAATTCTCTTCAATATTGATGTAGAAAACCTGTGTGTATTATCAGTGCTGGAAATATATAATCTATGCAACTTCGCTAGATTGAGTTCTGGTAACTGATAAATTCTGTTAGAGTTATTCCTACAGTAGTAACTCTTAGATGCAGGTAGGTTATCCAAAACCTGCCTGACTCTATTCTTCTTTGGTATACTTTCCCTAGAAATCCTATCTCCTCCATGTATTTCTTTGGGTACATCTCATCTCACTTATTAATAGTTTTTGCAATCATATTCAGCCTGCCTTTAGTAACGCCCAAAGCAACCTTTAAAAAACTTTGATAAAGTTCATGGGTTACGTTACCACAAGTAAAATAATAATAAACTGATAGAGCTTTCGGATTTCTGATCTTATTTTCATCTCTGCACCGGGTTGTCGCTGGTGGTAGTACTGACATATAACGGCATAATTTCTGGTCTTGCAGAACTTTGTGGGGATCTCGTAGAACTTCTCTCTATTCTTCTTGATGTATTTCATAGGAGCCTCCTTACATTTCAAGATTTTACGGTTATGGTTACATGGCCTTTCAAAGTTCTCCAAATGTGGATCTATGTCTGCATAACTACAACATAAAAAAAAGTGTTTAAAAGTAACAAGGTTGCAGTTATGCAAAACAGATGTATTTCTCCAACTTCAATTACTGTTTGAATACATTCCGTATACCACTATTTATTGAAATCACAGTTTGCTACACTTTCTTACAATAGTAATGAAAATATTCTCCTTACACACAAGAACACGACTTCTGCCTACCCTGTAACTATATTACTATTTCACCATGTGCACGACGACGCAAACGACCGACAAGGACTAACCTGCCGCTATCAACTAAATTGCTGAATCACACCTACATCCCATATCTACATCATGGAAAAACGCCCGAAGGCGACGATATTTTGATTGGATAGTTTACCATACGCTCGTGTATACAATTCAGCAAGGAAACTTGAATTTAAAGCACAGGCTTGGAAGATATTCTGAAATTGCATTGCATACAATTTCTGGATACGTCCGGTTTTGTATGGGTACTATAATTTATTATATCCAATGAAACTGGATATGATCAGTGTTGAACGAACCATTTGACATACAAGCGCTGGAGATATCCGGATCTGAGTGGACATACACACTTTATATAGCCAGTACAAATGTATCTAATCTGGATCTGGGTGCATTGTTCATGATAAATGTCCCCGGAGATATTAAAATGGTCTCACTTCAACTTTGATCGAAAATGGATATGACCGGTTTTGAATAAACCGTATTCATTTGTGAAACAGCTGTACATTTCAAAGCTATAAAAATACCAACATGTAGACCATATACATCAATTAATTATGTTGTAGTAATTTGTTGATACGAGGCTTAATTCTTACGGTAGAATTTAAGTGTTAGTACCTACAATTTTTTTTCAATATCTGATTAACAATTAATTTTATAAAAAATGTTTTGCAAAGAAAATTTAATTTTAGATTAAGTTTTCCGTGTAAGGTTTCTTTATATGTAGGGAATTAAGTCTAAAAATTAATTAAATGGGATTGAAAATGTTTAAATTGTAATCGTCATTTTACAGCAGCAAGCGGTTTTGAATTTTTTTTAAATTGGCATCTATATATCTGTTAACCTCTATTTGACTTGAAGTTTTTAACGTCCATCTGAAATAGGTTATTGTTTTTGTTTTTACAATGTTGCCCATTTTTTATGAACGTATTAAAAAAGAGGTTGTACGACAATTGTAAAAACATTCTTGTTTAGAATTATTATAATGTCCGTTTTGAATAAATCCCTGCATAGATCATATATTGTATTAGTTTTTCAAATGGTCCTCACATTTTTATAATGAATGCCATTTCAAAAAGTATGCCATCTCAGACATACTTCCCCTACATTAATTTATAGAAATACATATATTTAAATGTTATAAGTGGAACTGATAGCGCCATCTGAGGGAGAATCGAGAAAACTTGTTAGAACTACCTATTCGAGGAAGCTTTTTTGCAATGTTCCATTTATTTAAAGCTAGTACCTACTAAAGAGCACAAATTGAATTAGACTGTAACACAAATATTTTATTTGATTTATAAAGCGGCAGTGATTAAACTATTGAGGATTTTAACAGAAAGCTTTTCCAGTGATTCTGAATTAAAATGGAGAAGTATCATAGATTGCACTACAAGGTTTGGTAACTTTAAAACTGACAACAATATACCTGAATTTGAATGCGGATGACTACATATTGGTATATCTACTTAAAGAATTTTACATTGTTACGTATATAGTTTACATTGAACCAAAAATTTAACGAGTACATTGTAAAATTGCTAACCATAATCAAGATATCTATTTTCTGGATTGGTTAATCTACGCTTGGTATACACTACGTCATTTTGTATATTGAATTTCATAATGCTGTTATACATGCCATTATGGATTATAATTAAATAAAACGCACCTGTTGGGTATGTAGATACTTGTGCTACACTGAACTAATTAATTTTAGTTTTAACTGTATCATTAAAAATATTTTAAAACCCTTAAGGTGAAGAAAGCAAAATTTAACATTAATTTTGCTTTTAGCGAAGATAAGGGCAGCCACCGCTCTGACGTATAATTGTCAAAAGTAGCAACTTAAAATTTGCTATTTCTCAGTTTTTAAATTTAATAAAGATAATAAATCGGTATGTCTTTATGAAAATGCAAACTTTCACAATTATTACACATAATTAAAATACTTAGCTTTTTGAGTTTTTAATGGTGAATGTGTGCATTTACGTTTTACTGAAATCTATACGTTTCGTTAATACTTACAGTTATCGTCCTCAGTAGTAGTAAAATCTTAGATTTGCTAAAGACGTAGAAACTTTATGAAATATGAAAAAGTGAAAACGCAAACATAATCCTGCCTAATATAACAGTTTGATAAACATATAGTCAACTATGGAATACAATTTTAGTAAAGAATAACTAGATCCTTAATAAATTAAATATTGTTAAACTTATGGAATAGTCGAATAGGACCTTCGCTCTACTCTGCTGGGTTTTTATGTAATGACAGTCGGAGTAATGTTCAACGTCTGTTGCTGTGGGTATTCGCAATGCGGCGTAATTTCTGAAATTCTCTAATTAACGCAAGATGGACTTAATCGAAAGCATTTGCCAAAAACGCTGTCATCGATCAAAAATGAGATGTAAAGGTTTTTGAAGCGACTGCATACCGCCGTAACCATACACTATTCCAGCAAGCGCTCTACCGATATTACCTCCATGACACAGCGGGCAGCTTCCAGAAAACCAAATCTTTCAGATTCAGAGGAAAGTATGGTTGCAAACCGGAAACCTAAAGGAATTGAGGAAAGAGCACCACCAAGAGTTCACCTTGCGGCATAATTGGACTCAAGTCGGATATAAGCTAGGCCCGGACACCGGAAGGATTTAGAGATTAAGAGATTGAGTTGGTTGGTAATAGTGAATGGCCGTTCTTAGTTGGTGGGTTGATTTGTTCGATTAATTACAACAACGAATGAGACTCCGCGCTGATTAATCGCCAAATGGACGTGCTAACGCGGAAAAACATACCTTAGAAGAACACGTGGCCCGAAGTCGCGCTATAGAAGGTAATAACAGGTCTGTGATGCCCTTAGGTCTCCTAGAGCGTATGCGCGCTATACTGAAGGATTCGGGTACTTCGTTAGAACCCCTTCATGCTGGTGTTTAGAATTCCCAGTAAGCGTGGATCATAAGCTCGCGTTGATTATGTCTCTACCCATCGCTACTACCGATCAAACGATTCAGCTAGGTTTTCGGGCCGTCGATGTCGATGTCGGTCGCAAAGTGGACTGTGGTTCCAGACTGCCGCGTCGTGTCGTCTCGCGACGTGTCCCTAGGTATCGCAATACGCACCCTCGTTGTCCTACAGACGCTCATCGAGACGTGTATAGTCTGCGGTACCTCGTCTCGCACGCTTTGGAGTCTGGTGGTATAACGGAGGTTGCCAAGTTTAGCGCACCAGACTGTCATTACTCCTCAAGGTCTCCAAAAGAAATATTTGAAACGGTGGATCACTCGACTGGTGAGTCAGTGGCACAGTGGCAGGAAGCGTCGGGATTATTAAGATTAACTTGTTTGAGTTGTGGATTAATTAACTTAGTAGAGTTATAGGCAAGGGGCACTTCCTTAGTCAGTTAAGAGCTAGGACTCACGATGGGAAGATGTAATATAGAAACGAATATTTGGGCGGACGGCTGTAATTTAGGAGAAAAAAGAAAGGGAATCTTAGGTTCCGTAAGCACTTAAGTTACTGTAAGCTGAATATCGCATAGTATTTATGAGATTACGTTAAGTTGGGTTTAAATGGTCCAAGTGAAAATTTGGAAACTGTTTTTGCATGAGTTAAAACGTTATGATTTAGATTATCGTCAAGCATTGTATGGTAGATGGAGTACCTAAACACATTTTCGTTAACATTCCAATCTTCAAGCATGTTTGAATATGACGAAAGTTGTAGAACATCCTTTCTTTAATAGATGACTAGTGAATGGTACCATAGGAATTTAATATTATACGTGGGAGTTCTTAAAAGTGCAAGCTAGTATTTGTATAAATAACTTTGTCTGTTCCAACTGAGGAAGTGCATCTACGAATAGGAACGCTTAGACGTTTACTTTTTTGGTACTGCTGGATCTTGTTTATTCTGTTCTGATGGATAATATTGCTTAGCTTTAAGTTAGAATTTAGCTTTCGATTAAGTGAAGAATTCCGATTATTTATTAAGATTAACATTGGGATTAAGAATTTGGGATAGTTTCACTTTTTAGGTGTAGAGTATGCTTCTCGTTGAACTTTGAAGTTTAATGCTCCACCTACCGTATAGTTGTTTAATTTTTTAGTGTTGCGTAAGGAGATGCAACAGTGTTATTCATCTCTTCTATCTGCATCTATATTTATGTTTAACAAATGATTTTGAACCGGCGCTAGTTAGTCGCTCGGTTATTAGGCGTTGTGTTTTTTAAATTTATTATTTTTTAATGTGTATTCTGTTTAATATAGTATCTTTGATATGAAACTTATAATGAAGAAAGAATAAACAATCACTTTTCTTTGAGTATTAATGTGCTTGTGTTAATAACGTTAAATTACTATATTATTTATTTGTGTATTGCTTTTTTTCATGAATGCCTATTTTGAAATTTGTGAAACTGAATTTCCTTATTTTGAAATTTAGGTAGAGATATAATACCAATTATGGAAGTTTCCAAGTTAATTATCGCAGCTTTACGGACTTATTGATAAAGATGAAAGTTTTCATGAGTTTAATGAGTTTACGTAAGCTATTTTTTAGTAAATCTTTCAGGTTCAGTTGAGTATTAAGCGGAGTAAATAGTTTGCATTCCTCTTTACGCAAACAATTGAGATTGTGTTCATGTGACCTCTCCCGTTAAAAGTTTAAAACATACGGTGAGAAATTGACGAGTGTTTCAGGATTTTGACATTTTTTGCGCAACAAGTGCCCTAGTAAGTATGTGTTTGTAAATAGGGACCCCCCACCCCCCACGTACTTTGTGCGACATAATTTTCGCCTACATTTAACACGTAACAGTCAATTTCAATGAGGATTAACCAAGAATAGACCTATTTGTTTACCATTTTACGTGTCCTAAAAAATCTTATTCTAACGATTGTTTACTGATTATTATTTCAGTGTTTTTCGAAGGTTTAGGTAAGTGTAACGTTATTATTTGTTGTTGATAGTGATAATAAGTACTACGCACTACAGTATGCAGAAAAATGGACTATTTAAGTCATAACCTCACATTCATCGGTAAGTAAACTAACCATAGATGTAACATTAATTATTTGCAAAGACCTGAAGCGCAAATGCGGTTTCACATTGTACTACAAGTTTTTAATAAAAAATACATGATATAAGTGTTGTTTTTAATTGTTTATTTTTTGGTTACATTGACGTTATTAATAACCATAATACTTCCAGAAATGTACGCCTATGACGCTGCCAGAAAACTATGTTATGTTGGAGCAAATCAATTCCTTGTAAAATGATAAGGAATGCTGGGTCTATTCTTGGTTAATCCGTAGTTCTTATATAGTCCGTAGACGAAGCATTAGCCTTTTATCTTTTGCCAGCTTGAATGACAAAGAAACGAAATATTGCTTTCATCAAAAGCCTGGGAACATGCGCATTAAAGTACGCTGCAGTGGCCTGTCGGTTCTGCAAAACGGGTTTAAAGTATGCATGTGCGGATCGCCTTTGAAGGATAACAAAATATCGTTTCTCTAGCTGGCATCTTGGCTCGTTTCCTGTAAATGGCAAGAAGGGCTAATGCTATATCTACCGATCTATGGGTTAATTGTCATTGGACTATTTGATGAGGAAGTAATTAGCTGTATTAAATATCTTACTAGTAAATCCCTGCTAAAGTTTGAAATGAGATAAAGGACTAATTTACCTATTGTAGCTAAAAGTAAAAATTCTGTATTAACATAAAGAGTGTCCGAAATGAATCGAATATTCTATATCTCGGTAAATATTTTATCAAAAATGTCTGAAATGAAAGTTATCTAGTATTTAGTTCTTCATTACAGGAAGATATTTAGTTAGTGGTTTTTAAAAAGCAAAGGAGCAGCGAATATCACTACAATTTGTTTAAATGGCAAGATACCCCTATATTGTAATCATTTGGTAGAGAAGTTTTGTCTCTTTTCAATGATATAAGACTTTAATACTTTTACTGAACTAGTTTTTGAGAAAAAAACGGAAAAGTGATGACAGAGTGATGTTTTTACGTAATCTACAATGTTAACATAATAACTGAACTAATCTGAAAAACTCTTACAAGTTAATATTAATCTGGACATAACAAAAAAAAGGGTGATCAATTCTACGTTGAAATTCATCAATCGCAATTGAAATAGCTTCAGGTGTGATGGCCCTCATCTCTGTACGAATGCGATCCTTTAAGGTCTCAATGTCTCTCGGCTTATTTACGTAAACCTTACCTTTAAGGTCGACCCAAATGAAGAAATCCAGCTGACTTAAATCTGGAGACCGATATGCCCATTCTACTAGACCTCTTCTGCCTACCCAACGATTTGGAAAGGTATCATTAAGGTACTGGCGGAAATTAATCCTTAAATGTGAAGAGCACCGTCTTGCGGGAACCATATTCCGTTTTGGGATATATCGGGATCGTCTTTATTTGGGTATAAAACAGATAATGCAGAAACAACCTCAAATCGTAGAAAATTTGAAGAAACCTCTGCCGTTGAATGACCCTCAAAAAAATAAGGTCCGAAAATCGGGTTTCGCATCATTCCTGCCCACACATTAACTTTCCGCTGGTACTGGGTATATCCTTTTAGACATCAGTTAGGATTTGTTGAAGACCAGTATGGTGTGTTTTGCTTATTAACTGTGCCGTTTAAGCAAAACGTTGCCTCCTCAGTAAACAGAATATTTTTTTGTGAAAATTTGCATTGCTTTCAAGTTGGTGGGTTACGTTTTCACAAAATTCCAATCTGCGATCCAGTCGTCTGTGAATAATTCCTCAACCATACATGCTTTGTATGGGTGCCACTTTTTCTTTTTTAGGACGCTGTGTACTGTGGATTCGCTTGTATTACAATCTCGCGTAATTGGTCTAACGGACGGTCAACATTACATTTTCACTTTCTTCGTGATTTATAGCTGTAGCTTTGCCCGTTTTCCTTTAACAGCGCCCGTATCTTGAAATGTGTGCAAAATTTTACTTACATTTGATTGCGTAACGTGAAATTCGGAGTACAACTTGTTAAACTGCAAATTTCTGTCTGCGTCCTTCTTCTTTCTCCATATCCCGACATCATTAATATTTCACTACGTTGTCCTTTGGATGTTAACCAATGCAAATAGGTAACTTTTTACTTCAAGTACAGGGACTACATTGACAGTTCTAAGGCGCCATAAAGTGTTTCGAGAATTAAAATCAATCATAGGTGTTTAGATTAATGACTATAAAAATAAACTTAACATCACTCTACCATCACTTTTTCGCTTTTTCTCAAAAACTAGTTCAGTAAAGGTATTAAAGTTCTATACCACTGAACAGTGAAAAAACATCTCTATCAAATGCATACAATATGGGGGTACCTTGTTATTCAAAAAGTACACAGGACACCCTATATATGTACCGCACCGCACAGGTGCAAAAGCTTAGCAATCATTACAACCGTCGATTAGAATGGAATAATCAAATATTTAAATGTAAACTTTCACGATTATCACATATAATTAAAATATTTATCTTTTGGGTATTAAGACGTGTGTTTTTTATTTATCTTTTATATAAATTTACACGTTTTCATCACCATCGCCCTTATAGCTAACCGATTGAGGTGTTAACATACATTTAAAAATTATGAAAACGCAAATATAAGCTTCCAATTGTTGCAACAATTTGATAAACGTATAAAGCCAACTATAGAATCTAATTTTATTTTAGTAAATAACAGTTTGATCTTTAATAAATTAAATATTATTAAACTGGCTGGAATATGACAAATCAGAAAACCCTCTGTCATAATCGAACACATTTAACAATTAAAAATTATTATTAATGTTATTAAATATATAAATAAAAAGTTTACCTCGAGTAGGATTTGAACATACGACCTGTACTTTGCTAGAGTACCGCTCTAACCAACTGCCCCATCAAGGTTCAAGCCCCAATCGATGTAAATTTTGCCTTTATGTATGTAAAACATTAGCAATGTAAGTATAAAGTTGTGAAACAGTTTAATTTGAAATTGATAAAATCATACAGAAACATGACACACAAATTAAAGGTCCAGTCAAATCTAACACAGAAGTAGTTTTCGGTTATTAATAATTGTAATTATTACATTTCATACGACTCTGATTTTAACAATTGTAATGCTGTGGTAACTTAACATATTTAGTTATTAAAACATTTACTTGAAAACCTATTTAATCAGAGGCTTACTTCTTGTCTATTGAAGTTATTTGGATGTTTACATATCTTAATAGCTTCACATTGTAAATGAACGTAGCTACCGAAGCCTTCTCCAGTTTACCCAATCTACAAAATATTATATGCTCTTTACATCTAGTATTAAACCTACGTTTTATGGTTGCAATACAAGATAACTTATATATTCCGGACGATGACAGTGGCTTTGGTACATCTATAGGTGACTTTAAATGTGCTTGTTGTAGATTGTAATGCCATGATCAATTAGGATTTTTCAACTCTACCTGTAAGATTAGTTAGTTATAAAAGGAAGAAGAGCAGTACCCACATAAAGCACTAGTTTTCCTTTACGCTGTCTGTCTTGTAACATTATTAATATCTTTCAGTAAATTCGTTTAGCTCGATTGACTAAAAAATTAATTACACAAATTTTTTTATGTAGATGATGGTTTGATAATTTATGAAGGCATCTATCGGTGTGTGTTGGCTTTTGGTAAACCTTAAAAAACAGAGAATCATTCATTTTATGTATTACAGTGTACAGTAACAATTACAAATAACCAAAAACTATTTGAATATTAGATTTAACTAGATTTTTAATTTGTTTGTCAAGTTTGTATTTGTGAATTTCGTTATCAAATTCAAATTAAAGTTTTTCACAACCTTACATTTTCATTATAACTGTAATAAATATTGTTAAACTTGTTCCTTTGATTATGACATTTTATTCAAAGCTGTTAATAATATTTAGTTTAATAAACATCCAGCTATTTTTACTAAAATAAAATTAAATTCTACACCTGGCTTTACACGTTTATCAAACTGCTATATTAATGGCAGATTTATATTTGCGTTTTCATATTTCATAAATTTATTTATACATATCAATTAATTTTTAAACCTATAGTCATTGACTGAGGATGCAATTGTCACCGAAAGGTATAAATTTATACAAAAATTAAAAAGGAAAATTAAAATCACTGTAACCTAACACAATTAGATTAGATAAACAAAACTACTGCAACATAACAGAATTAGATTGGATAAACAATACTACTGTAACCTAAAAAAAGGATGCATTGGCCGGGAGCCGACCTCACACCGAAAGCAATGTAGACGACCATTACCACTACACCAAATGTGCTTCTGCCAGTTTGACATTGAACTGCTATTTGAGTAATATAAATTCTGTCAATCGAAAACACAGTTATAGCAAAATTACGCGTGCGTAATAAAAGGAATGCTTGGCTTTATTTAGCTTCTTGTTGTTTGCGGCAGTGCATGTGTCTGTTTACCTTTACACGTTTAAATTGATTGAATTATAGAGGTAGTGCTTTTTGGTAAAATAGATTGGAGAGCATTAACAGCAATGGAACTTGAGAAAATAGTTGAAGATATGAGTAGCATTTACCGAAGATGGTGATGGCTCCATAGAAGATCCAAACTATTCGCATATGAGTTCTTCATCGTTTGACGATTCCTATCAAAAATTTTAGATTGCACGCAGTGAGAGTAAGTCAGATATCAATTCGCGGTACACAGAGCGACTCAGAAGGTGAAATCGAAAATATTAAAAGATTATTTTTCAGAAAATATTTTATACACTAACAGTATCGAAAGGTTTATCGGAATGTCCAAAAACGTTTAGATGCTGTATTATCAAATATACATTTTTCAGACAATGAAGTGTATGATCCAGCCGACAGACTGTCCAAAATAAATAATTTGATAAACAAGATGATCATCTGTTTTCAAGAAGCTTCTGTTCCAAAGCGGGAGGTTTGCATAGAAGAAACTACAATTCCCTTTCGAGGACGGTTGTCCTTTTTGCAGTGCTTTTCTGGAAAAAGGCACAAATACGTAATAAAATTATTTAAGTAGTGTGAGGAGAAACAGGAACAGGAAACAGAAAACATAATCGAAAACCAGTGACATAAGTAAATTTACAAAAAGGAGAATTAATTACTCGTGAAAGTAATACTCATGTTATAGTGGGTAAATGGAAAGATAAGCGCGATGTGCTATTTTTGACTACTATTGAAGAGAACCCAAACTGGTAAATGTAGTAACAAAACGGGGCGAAAAACAAAAACCGTCTACGATAAAACAATGCAACATAAAATCGTTTATTGTCGTATCTGATCACAAAGCAGCTTATTCCTGTTCAGTTCGCCACAGCATCAAGTGGTATTGAAATATAGCCATTGAACTAACCACAAACACAGTAATAGTGAATGCCCACATAGCATATCGATCTGGAATTAAAAATTAAACATTTTTGAAAAACCACATCGACGACCTCAAGAAGGTGAGGGAGACCTAAGGAGTGAAATGTATTATCTTGTAGACAGAGAGTCAAGGAGGACGATGTACCAATTGCTACAGCAACAACAGTGAGAAGAACGGCCGTGCTTTTGCCCTGAAGGAAACTCCTCGCGTTAAATTATTTTTCTGCCCTTGCGCTTTTCAGTATTTATGTTTGAAATGTTTTTTATGACACATAATTGTTCGGCCAAAAAATGAAGGTGTGCCTATATACGGAACACACAGTTGAGTTTAACAAGAGAAGAAAAATATTTCCACAGACTGTGTGTACCAATTTTGGACACTCTTTAAAAAGCTTAGCTTTAGGAAAATAACTTTCTTTGGACACTTGATGCATATCATATTACATATTAATAAAAGTTTTTCAAAAAAATTGTTGCAATTTCCTGTTACATTTAACCTTTGTTAAGAGTATACAGAATAATATGATATAAAACAATTCTAAGAGAAGAGATAAAGCTGCTCTTGTCTGTGTCGTACGAATGGATATACGGCTTTTGATGTTAACCAGACAGAATTATGGAAAGTTGTAAGACTAAGTCACCTGATTATTTTTCAATAACTAATTGAATTTGGTTATTATCTTTTATGTCCATAGCACAAATTTGCAGTTCATAATCAATGCTGAGTGGGTTCAAAAACAGCCTAAATTACAATAAAGTAGTAAAACCGCTGTAGACAGGTACCGAAAATGTACTACTGATTGACGTATAATTTAATTCTACATAAAGTTATAAACGACACATGCGGAAATTCGTTCCTTAAAATCGTGTTTTGGTGATTTCAATTAATTCTAGAAGAAAATAATTCTTTGGGCAGACTGTGTATGCTTAGCAAAGCTCAATATCTCTTTTAATCTCTTTCAGTAACGCTGTAAACTTCATTTGGTCTGTTAAAAATGGCTGTAAATAATAATTTTGTTTTGTAATATTTACAAAAATTTAAATATCTCAAAAATGGTTAAATTTAGGTATGACGGAACATCTGTAGAAAGTTTATAAACCATAGTGTACAACCTTTAGGTTCAATAGGTATACTTCTACACCAATGGCTACAAATTTTAGCTACTTAACAGTTTGTGTAATAACTAGAAAATAATTGTGCCTTATGCTCAGTCCTAGTTTAAAGTGGGCAAGGTTCATAAAATGATCGGTTTGCCTTATTAACCAAAAAATATTTATATACACCTAGATATGTTCGCTTTAAAATCGGGGTTACTTCTTCATGAAATTAATAGTTAAATACTCGGACGCCAACTTGTTTACATTATACAATAAAGTTAAAAGAACATTTCTACAATAACAAATTTTATTACACAACCTATATTTAGTTATAAACAGAAATGCTTAATGCTAATGTTAGTAACGTTATAACCTAATGAATAATTAATATTTTGAGTAATTAATGGAATCAGAATATCTTATTCTTGGTCACACTGTAGATAACGAAAAGGCTGCATGCTGGATAAGCGTTTTGGAAAATTATTGCGTAATATTACTTCCGGGTTGAAATAAATCTGGATTTGTATGCTTTATAATCCCCAAATGAATAAATCTCTCTCTTGATTAATCGTACTAATACCGTAAATTGGATTAACGGTAAAATAATTAAAAATTATTAATTTTATTAAATACATAAATAAAAAGTGTTTATCTCGAGTAGGATTTGAATCTACGACCTGTACTTTGGTAGAGTATCGCGCTAACCAACTGGGCCTGTCGAGATTCAGGCTCCAATCGATGTAGATTTTGTCTTTATGCATGTAGAACTGATGTAAATTCTAATATAATATAATAATAATAATAATAATTATTATTATTATATATAAGTTAAAGTGAAAAATAAAAAGTAAACGTGAAAGTAAAAAAAGTGCCATACAATTTGTAGCACTTTTAATAAAAAATACTTAACAGAGCAAAAAACCCCAAAAACGACGCTCGCAATAGGTCTTTGCGCATGAACATGTCTGAAACTGAATGTGCAAACAAAATGAGTACGACTTCTAATTAAAATAATTAAATGCATGTTTTTATGCAACTATGATATGATGCCTACAGAGAGGTGAATTATTAACAACACGTTCGAAGTTAGTTACAATAGTTCTGATTTTTATGTCAAAATAAAGAAAAATATTAATTAAATATAGATTTATAAATGCATTAAAAAGCAAAATAAATTAAAGCAGCATATATGCGAAACATTTCTCATAAATTTGATAGAAATGTTTTTGTTTTCTATCCATTTTATGATACAATATGTATATCTTAACTTAAGTGCTTTTTGATGTAAAGTTGCGTACATATAAAGCATAATATCTGCAGGGCCTCAGTGAAGCACTTGTTGCCAAAAGATAATACTTGATAGATTGATTATCAATTTCTGTCAAAACGTAAAAGATTAATTTCTGGATTTAGAGTTTTCCCTAAACGTGAACTATAATTTCGAGATTCTAAATTATTAGTATCGATGAAGATGTGTATATGCAAGGAACAGCAGTAATAAATTAGTGGGTTCTGCTTAACGCAATTTGTTTAATAGTTATTTACATAAAGTAGTAGTAAAATGTTCACAAACGAGGCTTAGCCGGGCCAGAATTTAGTAACGGAAACTGATTTAACATACAAATAATATAAAATATTTTAATCCATGTATAAAGAAAAAAACTGCTAGTAAATATTGATGTTTCCTCTTTTTGAGACTTTCTGAACACGAAAACATAGTTTTTGTCAGATTTTCTGTTGCGAGTTCATTTTAATTTTATATTGAATTAGGAAATATCTACACAGCTGGGAAGCTGTTAATGTGAATTTCTATAATAACACCAGGCATTATAAAGAATTTGAGTACAGATATTACATTATAAATCACCTCGAACCGTGTGCTTTTCAACCGTATAAAATTAAAACTGATTTTGATTACTTTCCCACATACATACAGAGATAGGTTACGCAACCGATATTTGTTTTAAGATCGCTAAATCGACTTATTAGCTCCTCTTAAGATGTTAACAAGGATTCGCCGAGATCGGCCATTACGTCCGCGTGCGCGTGTATGTGTGTGTGTGTGTGTGTGTGTGTGTGCGTGCTGTGCTGTGCTGTGTGTGTGTGTGTGTGTGTGTGTGTGTGTGTGTGTGTGTGCTGTGTGTGTGTGTCTGTGCCTGTGTCTGTGTTTGTGCCTGTGTCTGTGTCTCTCTCTGTATCTGTGTCTGTGTCTGGAATATAAGGGTTAATTAATTATATTATAAAGTCTGAGACGTAACTCGGGCAGCATATTAATCTTTTGTAACTAACTATTTTCTGTAAGAAAGAGTAGTTATTAACATTCACCTGGTAGTGTGTTCGAGGCTCTCATGTTGGTTTGGCCACTTTGTAACGCCCCTCAGCTCACTACAAATTTTATTCATTGTCTTGGTTGGCCTTGCTTTGCTTCTCGGGTCGGGATTTAAGAATGTCCCTACTTTGTGAATAAACTTACAAATAAATCTTAACAGGCTATAACAAATGTATTCTGTTATAATAATATAAAATAAAACAGATTCTTAGAGGAAATAATAAAATAAACAAACTTAGTTATACTGGATTAAATAAATCTTGAAACTAAAAATGATTCTGGTGGCGCCTGGTGGTCAAACCACTACGGTACGTCGCTGTCTTAGGAATTCAGAGCGCCCTCTATGGATATTACTGTAAATATATAATTAAACAGCTGTTTTAGTAATAAGGAAAATTTTCCTAACTAAAAGGGTTAATTATAATGAACAGATTATATCAGTGTAAATAAATATGTGTAATGTAAAGTCAGGCTTACAACGGAATTATTAACAGGCGAGTGTTGTATTTACATTATGTCCGGTATTAATTATTTATTTCAATTAAATGAATTGAACTCAGGGCAAGAATTATTAATATA
This sequence comes from Vesta saturnalis, assembly GCA_036346205.1. Taxonomy (NCBI): domain Eukaryota; kingdom Metazoa; phylum Arthropoda; class Insecta; order Coleoptera; family Lampyridae; genus Vesta; species Vesta saturnalis. The sequence goes on from JARFJB010002209.1 coordinate 2,428,555, forward strand.
AAATAATTATTAGTAAATTGCCTATGAATAAAATCATAACAGGAAACTGAAATTTCACATACAGGTCTGGATTGTTTATAATCAAATCGGGTAATTAGTGGGATTACCTGGAATGCTGGTACTGGGGTAAATATAGACGTATTAATAGGATATATCTGAGTGATATTTGGGGAACGATAATATCGTATTCGGAGTCAAAACTGCCGACAACGCTCAAAAGGTTAATATCGTTAAGGGAGCGTTCTGTTAAGTAGTAGTAGCTAATTATTCAGGTCATAACTTCCGTCTAATTAAGTACTTCTCCAACAATCATCAGTACCGATCTCGGTGCGTTGACATCACCAAGAGCATTGTGTGAATAAACGTGTTTTACTCTTTTGTGAAGGGGTCTTATACTGATAAAGGTATGACTCCTTGCTTAGAAATTTTAGACAAACTAAGGACTTCTTACCCTAGTTACGTGTATGCACCTTTCGGGGGGTTTTTGACCACCAAGATTATTATACATAAAAGTGTGCGTAGATAAATACAGGATGCTGGTCAGGTGAATAATAAGGGATAATGGATATTGGTTAGGATTACTGGTCTGGTTAATGGTCAGAATCATAATACTGGAGTAGGATACGAGAGGCTGGTCAGGATACTGGTCAGGCTAGTAGTTTTTTGTCTGGATACTGGTCGGGCTACCAGTTGCTGGTCAGCGTACTGATCCGGCTAGTTTTGATGCGGTATAGGATAATACTCCAGGTACAGCGTAAAATATATTATAGGAAGTGGGTGAAGAATTATTTACTAGGGTAGGAAAATTTATAGTAAGGACTTTCAAAACCATTACAGCATGTCTGCTACAAGTGGCGGTGTTTCCACTTTTGCAAATACAAGAAAAGTAAAAGAACAAAAATTAATTAGTGCATGTAAGTTATTTAAAGTTGTTTAAACAATGTAATGTAGTAACGAAGCTGCTGGATCACGGGTTATTTATGTTTAGCACATTACACCAGCTGTTATTCTCCCCATGTCCGGGATTCTTAATTGCTATCATTATCAACCGACAAAGGCGTAACTATCAGCCGCCTGTATCCTGTATCTTATTAATTGTCGTCAACTTGCAGCCTCGAGTCTCGTAGTCTCCAGATCTTTCTAGAAGCTACTAGTTATATAAAGACGCACGTTAGTGTTAGTTAAAGAAATCGGTTTCGATAGTAAATCGCGTGTATATCAGAAACAAATATTCAAAATAAATCTAGTTGTTAGTAGATATAGATTCTTTGTGGTGAAAAGTGCAACTTGCATTGCAGAAATTAAGTGTTGTATAATTATGATTGAAGATTCTGTGAAATTGAAGTTACACTACAGTACTGGGGTACCAAGCTATTCTAATAATAAATGATGAAGCGTGAAAAACTCTCCGACGCCCACTGCAAAAAGAAGAGGGTGGCCAAAGAAGAAGCAAAAGAGAGAATGGTATAATTTTTAAACATGTGAACACCAAAGAATCGGTGCCGTCTACAAGTAACGATGTTAATGCTGCTTTTCAAGTAAGTTAGAGTAGTGTCGGAGGGAATAGCAAGTGAGGTAAGGATAATGTTCCATCAGATGCTATTCATGATACACACATAGTGCTGAAGTCCTATACCTTTTACCTATTTCATAACCTCTGTTAAAAGACGACACAGGTAAATGGGCCGAGAGACTTTTAGACGCAAAAAGACAAAGAGAAGGGCAGAAAATTCTCAGATCATTTTTATTCGTGTAGTTTGGTAAACGGTGAAACATGCGAAAGGAAGTGGCTCTTGTATTCGACGTATTGTGCATTTTGCCTTTGTTGCAAATTATATACTTCAAAAAAGAATATTTACGCCCGCCCTAAAAGATAGTTTAAGTATTTCAAGGAATGGTAAACTTCCATTAATTTCTTGTTCCATGGTAAACCAGATGCTAGGATATATACTATTTCTTAAAATTGATGTAATGTTTCTTAGCCATGTCTTCAAATAACAAATGCGTCATCTACGAATCTATACCAAACTAAAGGTTTTTTTTAACCCACACTCACATTTATTAACAAAGCAATTTCTTTCTTAGATTTGACTGTATTTTTAATTGATGTCAAGATCTTAGCTGTGAATTTAAATCAAGGTTTCTCACAATTTCACACTCTCATCATAATTTGATTAAATTTTGTTAAGTTTACTCTTTAATTACGACATTTTTCAGTGTTAGCCTTCAACTGTTCGAGGGTGTTCCGATTTGTCATCTTCAAGGCAGTTTAACAATACGTAATTTACTTCTTGAAATAGATGCCACATTTTGTGTTTGTTTTGTTTTTGTCCGTGTCCGTGTCAGTGTCCGTGTCCGTGTCCGTTACCCGTGTCCGTGTCCGTGTCTGAGTCCGTGTCCGTGCCCGTGTCTGTGTTTGTCTGTGTCTGTGCCTGTGTCTGTGTCTGTCTGTGTCTGTGTCCGTGTCCGTGTCCGTGTCCGTGTCCGTGTCCGTGTCCGTGTCCGTGTCCGTGTCCGTGTCCGTGTCCGTGTCCGTGTCCGTGTCCGTGTCCGTGTCCGTGTCCGTGTCCGTGTCCGTGTCCGTGTCCGTGTCCGTGTCCGTGTCCGTGTCCGTGTCCGTGTCCGTGTCCGTGTCCGTGTCCGTGTACGTGTACGTGTACGTGTACGTGTACGTGTACGTGTGCGTGTCCGTGTCCGTGTCCGTGTCCGTGTACGTGTAGGTGTACGTGTCGGTGTCGGTGTCGGTGTCGGTGTCGGTGTCGGTGTCGGTGTCGGTGTCGGTGTCGGTGTCGGTTGTCCGGTGCTTGTCCGTGTTCGTGTCCATGTCCGTGTCCGCGTCCGCGTCCGCGTCCTCGTCCGCGTCCTCGTCTGCGTCTGCGTCTGCGTCTGCGTCTGCGTCTGCGTCTGCGTCTGCGTCTGCGTCTGCGTCTGCGTCTGCGTCTGCGTCTGCGTCTGCGTCTGCGTCTGCGTCTGCGTCTGGTCTGCGTCTGCGCGCTGCGCCTGCGTCTGCGTCTGCGTCTGCGTCTGCGTCTGCGTCTGCGTCTGCGTCTGCGTCTGCGTCTGCGTCTGCGTCTGCGTCTGCGTCTGCGTCTGCGTCTGCGTCTGCGTCTGCGTCTGCGTCTGCGTCTGTGTCTGTCTGTCTGTGTCTGTGTCTGTGTCTGTGTCTGTGTCTGTGTCTGTGTCTGTGTCTGTGTCTGTGTCTGTGTCTGTGTCTGTGTCTGTGTCTGTGTCTGTGTCTGTGACTGTGTCTGTGTTTGTGTCTGTGTTTATTTGAAGTTTTTGGACATGCGGTTGATAATGCTATGTTTAACGAAGTATATCGTACGAAATGCAGTATCGCAACAAGAACACATGTGGTTGTCGTGGTTAGTTTTCTCAGGAAAATGGATAAGGATATCATTTTGGAGAATTGGAAGGCTGAACGTAATATTATTGCTAATCGAGACTTGGTTTTTATTGATGGAGAAGCATCTAGGATCTGCATAAATAACCGTCTGACATTCATTAATAGAAAATTATTTAAAGATGTAAAACTAATTCAAAAATCTAATAATTTAAAATATGTGTGGTTTAACAAAAACTTTCAGTTATGCGTAAGAAAAACGGCTGACAGTCATATAAAAATTATTAGATCGATGAGAGACATTACTGATCTAAAACGCGGCCTAATTTAACCCTAGAGCTACGGACGATTTTTTTCTTGTTGTTTTAGCACTGACTACTGAAGGGTTACGGGAGTAACCCCACTATAAATAGAAATAGTACACGATGAATTGAAGCAGGTCTGTTGATTATATATGCTGCTGTGTGAGCATCGCTTGCATCTGATTGGTCGTGTGTATTATCGGCACATGTTTTTCGTTCTCGGATTTTGTTTCGTATTCATTTCTCAGTATAACTTTGTTTGTGCAACACGTATATTTATCCGATTTCAATTTTTTTTTTTTGAAGTTTTGTGATTTAAATTAATTTAAATTCAGGTGTGTAAGAATAAAAATATTTTCAAGTGATTAAAGGATAAATTATTAATATTTTTATGTATAAAACCAATTATTTTATGTGGTTTTTTTAGCATAAAAATGAAAACGAGTGACCAAGAAGGTCCTAGTACCTCAACCAGAGGATGTTCTGTTCGAATTCGCCGGTAAGAATTTGGTCATTTTTAATTGTGATATGTTTGTGTTGAGATTGTTTAATATACCAGTGATTACTTATATATTTCAGACTGATTTTGTTTTTCAAGGGTTGTCAAATTTAATTTTTAATAAATAAGATTTGTAAACACATCTGAATTTTGATCAGTTCTTAAGATTAGGTAATTTAAAAGGTTATGGGCCCAGCACATGCCGAAATTGTGTACTAAATCAATAAAAGAGCTGTAAAGTATATTATCGGGTGAAAAATAAAATATTGTTTATAACTAAAGTTGTCAAGACTGTCAACACAAAATATGGATAAATTTCCAAAATTTGAAAAATTACATGGTAAATCTAATTTTTACTCATGGAGAACGATGGCGTTAGCATATATGGACTTAAACAACCTTACAAAAATTGTTACTGGTGAAGAAAAATATCCATCTAATAATACAACTGAAGTAAAAAGTGAAACAAATTTTTTAAATAAATGTGAAGATTATCGCTATAGACATTCTTTAAGTAAAGTTTTTATATTATTTAATGTGGATTCTGACATAGTTCCGCAAATAACGTGTTATACTGATGTTAGTAAAATGTGGAAAGCCTTAAATGATCTTTTTGATAAGAAAAATGAATATACTCTACATGCATTGGTAAAATCTACAATTGGTATTAAATGTGAATCGAAAAATACTATTGCCGAGCACATTTCAAAATACAATGAGTTATGGTCTAGATTAGTTGAAAGAACAGTAAAAACATCTGAGGAAGATGAGCAAGATTCTTTGGAAGCTGCATTTAGACCAATGGTAAATTCTCTTAAAGCGAAAGCATCTTTATTTTTAACTACTCTTCCCGAAGAGTTGGATAATATTATAGACAATTTAAAAACAAAACAAAACTTAACTTATGATGATGTATGTTCTCGTTTATTAGAATTGTCAATTAGTAATGCGCCAAATGATGATAATCAAGCTTTTTATACTAAGAATCAGAAAGCTAAGAAAAACAATTGGAATGTTCTTACTGTAAAAATAATGGAAAATGGTACAAAGGTCATACAATTGAGTATTGCAGAAATAAGAAAGAAAAGGCTCACATTGTATACGCGTCTGAAGAAGATTCATCAGAAGAAAATCCAGAATCTAATAATTTCGCATATACAGCACCAGTAACTACAGCCAAACAAAATAAATGGGTGTTTGACACTGGTGCCACGTCTCACATGACAGGAAATAAATCCATTTTACGAAATATTAGACCTTTTAGTGGTTTTATTCGGATGGGAAACAATAAAAAAGTAAGAATAACAGAAATTGGGGACGTAACCCTTAGAGCATTATTACCTAATGGTGAAATTATAAATATCAATTTGTATGATGTACTTTATTCAAAAGAACTTAAATGTTCCTTAATGTCTTGGGAAAAAGTTAAATCTAAAGGAATTAAAATGCAAGGCAATAAAAATGAAATTGTTTTATCAAAATCAGTCTAAAATATATAAGTAATCACTGGTATATTAAACAATCTCAAGCTGATCCTTGTGTTTTTGTTTCTGATGACGGAAACCAAATCATAGCGTTTTATGTTGACGATTTGTTATTGTTGGCCTCAAATGAGGAAAAAATGAAACAACTTGAAAATGTTATATCTGAAAATTTTAAATCTACAATTTTAGGAACCCCATCATTTATTTTATCCTTTCAAATTAAGTGGTTAAACGACATTAGCATTTCATTAAGTCAAAAACAATATTTGGTCAAAATTTTAGAAAAGTATAATTTTTCAAACTGCAAAGGTGCACCAACCCCAATGGATAACGGTGCAAAACCTCAAAAGATAAAATTAAATGAAAAAAAAACGGACAAAGATATATACCAATCGAAAATTGGAAGTTTACTTTATCTGGCAACAGGGACTAGACCGGATATAGCTTTTGCTGTTAACATGATGTCGCAGTTTTGTCAAGATCCGACAGAAATACACGCCAATATGGTAAATCATATATTTAGATACTTGAAAGGAACAATAGACAAAACTTTGATATACAGAAAGGATGACCAGTGTAATCTCAAAGTTTATAGCGACGCCTCTTACGGAAATTTGTTAGACGACCGAAGATCTATTAGTGGTTATGTAGGTCTTTATGGAAATGCTGTTGTAACTTGGGCTGTGAAAAACAACAAAGTGTAGCTGTTTCTTCAACTGAAGCTGAGTACATGGCTTTGTCACTAGCCTGCAGACAACTGATGTGGATGATGAACATTTTAAAAGAATTAAAATCAAATAGTTTTCGGTCCTTTTTAT
>JARFJB010002209.1:3132500-3135000 GCA_036346205.1 Vesta saturnalis
ATGTATTTATGTTATATATTTTATATTTATGTATTTATATATTTATATGTTTAATATTATATATTTATATATTTATATATTTATTATATTTTATATTTATATATTTATATTTATGTTATATGTTATGTTTATGTATTTGTATGTTGTATTTGTGTGTTTGTGTGTTGTATGTTTGTGTATTATGTATTTGTGTTTGTATTTGTATGTATTGTATTTTATTATATTTATATTTTGTGTTTATGTGTTGTGTGTTTGTATTTATATTTATGTGTTGTATGTTGTATGTTGTGTATTATATTTATATGTTTATGTATTATGTATTTATGTGTTATTATGTATTTATATATTTATATGTTATATATTTATGTATTTATATATTTGTATTTATGTATTTATATATTTATATATTTATATATTTATATTTATATGTTTATATTATGTATTTAATATATTATGTTATATATTTATATATTTATATATTTATATATTTATATATTTTATATTTATGTATTTATATATTTATATATTTATGTTATATATTTTATTTATTTGTGTATTTATATTTGTGTATTTGTGTGTTTGTGTGTGTTTGTGTGTTTGTGTATTTGTGTTTTGTGTTTGTGTGTGTTGTGTATTTGTGTTTGTATATTTGTATTTGTGTATTTGTGTTTATGTGTTTGTATTTGTGTGTTTATGTGTTTATTTGTTTATGTATATATTTATATATTTATGTGTTTGTATTTATGTATATTTATGTGTTTATGTTATTTATATTTATGTATTTATGTATTTATGTGTTTATATATTTATATATTTATATTTATATATTTATATATTTATATTTATGTATTTATGTATTTATATATTTATATATTTAATAATATTTAATATATTTATATGTTTATATATTTGTATATTTATATATTTAATATATTTATATATTTATATTTATGTATTTGTGTTTTTATGTGTATTTATGTATTTGTGTGTTTATGTATTTGTGTATTTGTGTTGTGTGTTATGTTTGTGTTTTGTATTTGTGTGTTTGTGTATTTGTGTGTATTTGTGTATTTGTGTATTTGTGTATTTGTGTATTTATGTATTTTGTATTTGTGTATTTATGTATTTATGTATTTATGTTTATGTATTTATGTATTTATTTTGTATTTATATTTGTATTTTATGTTTATATATTTAATATTTATATGTTTATATGTTTATGTATTTATATATTTATATATTTATGTATTTATATATTTATATATTTATATATTTATTATTTTATATATTTATGTATATTTATATATTTATATATTTATATATTTGTATTTTATTTTTGTATATTTATTATATTTATGTATTTGTGTGTGTGTGTGTTTGTATTTATGTGTTTGTGTTTGTGTGTTTGTATGTGTTGTGTGTTTTATGTTGTATATTTATATATTTATGTATTTATGTTTGTGTATTTATATATTTATATTTATATATTTTGTATTTATTTATATATATTTATATTTATATATTATATTTATGTTTTGTTTATTTTATATTTATTTGTTTTATTTTTTATATATTTTATATTTTGTATTTATATATTTATTATTTATATTTAATTATTTATTTTTATTTTATTTTATTTTATATTTTAATTTTTATTTTTATTTTATATTTTTTTTATATATTTATATATTTATATTTTATTTTTTATTTTATATTTATTTTTTATTTTATTATATTTTATTTTATATTTTATATTTATGTTTTTTATTTGTATTTTGTTTTATTTTTTTTTTTATTTATTATTTTTTTTATTTATTATTTTGTGTTTTGTTTTATTTTTTATTTTTTTTTGTATTTTTTATTTTTTTTGTTTTTTTTTTTTTTTTTTTTTTTTTTTTTAATTTATTTTTTTTTTTTTTTTTTTTTTTTTTTTTTTTTTTTTTTTTTTTTTTTTTTTTTTTTTTTTTTTTTTTTTTTTTTTTTTTTTTTTTTTTTTTTTTTTTTTTTTTTTTTTTTTTTTTTGTTTTTGTTGTTTTGTTTTGTGTTTTGTGTGTTGTTGTGTTTGTGTTGTGTTTTGTGTTTTGTGTTTTTGTTTGTTTTTTTGTTTTTGTTTGTTTTTTTTTGTTTTGTTTGTTTTTTTTTGTTTTTTTTTGTGTTTTGTTTGTTTTTTTGTTTTGTTTTTTTTTTTTTTTTTTTGTTTTTTTTTTTTTTTTTTTTTTTTTGTTTGTGTTTGTGTATTTGTATGTTTTGTGTATTTATGTTTTGTATTTGTGTTTGTTGTTTGTATTTTTATATTTATGTTTTGTATTTTTATTATATTTTGTATTTTGTTTTATATTTATATGTTTGTATTTATGTATTTTATATTTTATATTTATATATTTTATATTTGATATGTTATATGTTGTATATTTATATGTTTTTTTATTTATGTGTTTATGTATTTTATATTTATTATTTATGTATTTATATGTTTATATTTATATTTATGTATTTATAT